>CABFNO020001473.1:0-520050 GCA_902006505.2 Clonostachys byssicola
ATAATCTCTTAATCTTATATTTTATCTATTATATATACTATATTTATTTATCTTCTTATTATTATTATAACTAGCTATCCTATAAAAAAAAGATTACTAATATTAGTTTAATATTAGGTTATAAGGTATATACTACTATAGTTATTTAACTAGGTATATAATCCTATATATATTTATAACTAATATATAGATTAGCTAGCTAGAGATTAAAAAGATTATTCTAATTACTTATATTATTAAACCCCTGTATCTTAAGCTTAAAGGTATAGTCTGGCTATAAGATCTAGGCTTATACGAGCAGATGAATTACCGAGATAAACTAATAACCTACCTATATAAAAATAATAATCATGACCATCATCAAAGGCGGCCAGCTCGACTAAGGTAGGTAGGTACGATGCATGCATAGAGCACCTGCTCTATTGGAATTAAGCTAACAACCACCCTGTTATTGCTAGGTAACTGCCTGGATTTGATGTAGTACCTTCCTTTGTAAATGCCTCTACAGCCTGGATACTCTTGCCGAATTAATGAACACAGACATCTCTCAGAATGTTTACATTGCCAAACTCTACTTTTCTACATAATTCATTTTCTGCCAGCAACGAGTCTCTGCCAGACTCTGCCAGCAACGAGTCTCTGCCAGACTCTGCCAGCAACGAGCCTCTGCCAGCAACCCGGGATCTACCAGCCAGCAGCCCAGTCTCTGCCAGCAACCAGGCTCTGCCACAACCCATCTGCCAGCAACCCGTTCTCCGCCAGCAACGAGTCTGCCGGTAACGAGCAGCCCAGTCTCTGCCACAACCCATCTGCCAGCAGCCCAGTCTCTGTCAGCAACACATCTGCGAGCAACCCAGTATCTGCCAGCAACCCAGTCTCTACCAACAACCAAAGCTCTGGTTAATCCCTCCCGCGTAGAGCTTGTTGATAATAATACCATAGAACTAACAATAGTTACAGTCAAACAGAGAAATCGCCGAAGAAACCCTCCACTTTACGCGGATGGGGGCCATTGCGGCCGTTTTAAACAATATACCAGCGTTTGGGACGATTATTCTCATGTGTTTTCCGGCGCGAGGGAGATGAGGAGGCGCGATCGGGCCCACGGGGCCGAGCAGGGTGCCCTCCTGCCCCTGTACCATGCTGCGCCGTCCGTCCCTGCCGGGGCCGTTCCTGCCGCTTCCTCCACTCGCCGCCGCCAGGTGGCCAGCGAGGGCCACGAGGAGGTGTAATGGGGGGTTATTGTAGTCATTATTATTGTTATTCTTCTTATTATTAACAATACTATCACGTTACTTGCCGCAAAGATACTGTATATTGTGCCTTGATTTTTGCCGCTTGAAAGCCACTTCACGTGGCGGGGAGCCCTAGCAGGGGCCTTGTTGATGTCCTCTGCCAGGCACTTCTCGATGAATCGGTCCAGCTCGGCTCCATCGATGAGCCCCTCGAACGTGTTGCGCCGGGCCAGCGTACAATTAATCACGGCGCGCTGAGACACTCCGCAGTGGCAGGCGACGGACTTCTCGATTATCTGTCGGTGCGCCTCAGCAGAGATGGATGGCTGATATGCACTGGGCAGAATGCCCTGCAGTTGAAGAGGAGTACAATTTGGTAGTTTACAGAAGCAAAGACATTGAGAAGACCAAGGAAATACTGCATATCATTGCTGCGGCACAGAGAATATTGTGTCTTCAAGAAGTGGCCGGTAGACATTGTCTCTAACTATCAACCACGACAAGACCTCCAATCACACCAAGAATTTCAACCACTCATACCAGAGGCTTAGGGAATAATCCCTATTCAAGACGCGAAGGCATATCAGACTCCCAGAGAGTTGTCAAGCCAATATCTTCAGTGTATATGATGTTACGCATAAGCTAAAGTATGTACCCCCGATCTTCCTCCCCAGACACATTGCGGCGGTGAGACCCCCGTTCGGGCTCACGGGCTCGATCTCGCCTCCTCATCACCCGCCTTCTCATCACCCGCCTCCTCATCGCCCGCCTCCTCATCGCTCCATGCGCGACAGTACACATGACAGTAAACGACCCCCACGCTGGTGTTCCATTCACAATGGCCGTAATGGCACTGAGCCACGTGAAGTGGAGGGTCTCGGCCGCGGCTTCCTCGGAGTCTGTAAGTACTGTTAGTTCTATGGCATAAGTATCAACAAGCTCTATGCTAGAGGGACTAACCAGGGGAATGGCTGGGTTGCTGGCCGAGACTGGGTTGTTGGCCGAGACTGGGCTACTGGCCGGTAGATACCGTGTTGCTGGCAGAGACGCGTTGCTGGCAGAGTCTGGTTTGCTCGCAGATGGGTTGCTCGTAGATGGGTTGCTGGCAGAGACTGATTTGCTTGCAGACACTGGTTAAGTAGAAAATGCAGAGAAAGCAAATATTCTGGGGAGGATGTTTGTGCTGGCCCCTTTACTAGTTGGGCCATAGGTAGATATTGCCCACCGGTGCACCTGCCGGGGCCAGCCTCTCCTCCCCTTCCCCTTCCCCCTCCCCATTCCCCTCCTCCTCTCTCCCCTCCCCCCTCCCCCCTCCCCTCCCTCCTCCAGAATAAAGAAACATGTTGGAAAGAAGGAACTACTTTACACCCGAGTGGCCACCGAGGCACCAAAAACGCGATGGTCATTAACGTAACTTCAACAGAGTAGGCGCTGCTCTCTACTATGGATGGCAGAAGCAGGAATGATATAGCATGTCCTCTATGCCTTTGGAAAAATTAGTACATCCTCCCCTTCCAATAGATCTTTCCTTATATTGCGACAAAGACTGAGCACCTACCAGAATAGTGTCGAAACCCTGCACTCACGGCTCAGCTTCCTGCTTGTAGACGGTAGGCAGTGTAATGCATGCGGTTTAGTGTAGGCACCAGCAGCTGGAACTTGCGAACGATAAAGGAAGGGAATGTGAAGAATGTTTTGACAGCTCTCGGGCAACTTGTACTACTTAGGGATCCCGTTTTCACCATGCATACCTACTGCGTCATATCTGTAGTGAATCGAGTTGGTTGCCTTCAGTTCCAACGCTCGTGGCTGCTGTGAGGATACTTCTGGAAAGAAGCCCGCGGTCTAAGTTCTCTGACACGATGCAATATGATTGAGCATATGATGGTTGCGATTTTTTATTTTGGGCTGAGGCTTCTGCTGTGCCTCGGCCAAAGGATAGAGGAGTAATATGACCGAACATATGGGGATGATCTTGATTGACAATCACAAGCTTGGTGGGTGTCTAGATTATCCCTATTTATCCTTGCAAAGTAAGACTCCCATACTCAGATTCAGATTGCTTTAGGATCTTCGCTGAACAATTTCCCCAGCTGTCTCAGTTGCTGCGTCAGCTACAGCAGAAATCACCCTCCTCATATAGTCCAGGGCTATAATATTCTCTGCTGGTGTATACTGATCTGCCGAGCGGCGTCGGGACATGTTTGAAACAGTGCTATTTGATACATCAATAATTGCGGTAGCTGTGATCATAGCTGCTTCTGTCTGTTTTCCAATAAGAGCAATATTTGCAGTAGTGGTTACAGCTTCAACAGTTCTGTGACGGGCTCTCAAAATCTCCGCATCCCCCTCTCCCTGAAGCTGAGATATAGAAGACACATCCTTGGTGATAGCTATGGCGGTTTCAACACAGACGTGGCGAATAGCAGAGGAGAGGGCCAAAATGTTGCCCCAACCACCAGTAGGGCTCCCTAGACTAGCATCAACTTGCGCCATAACTGTATTCACCGTCCGGAGTATCTGAATCTCTTGGGGTTCAGACAGACTGGAATTCTCTAGCGAGGTTTCGATCCCATAAGGTGGCGGAGGCGTAGAAGGATCTGGTCGTGCGTGCGTGGCAGAATCTCGTTGCGAGCGAGTAGGAGGATCTGGATGTATGGTCGCGTGGTTTCTTGAGGACGATTGGGTCATTCGACGCCGCCTAAGCATGTATTCGGCGAAACTAGGTAGCTCGTCCATAATAAATGCTTTTGATTATAGATCGTATTTAATCCCTTGATATTCCAAGGAATTTCGGATGAGCCTTTTGGCTAACGTGTGTATTTTTATAAGAATGACTTTTGGATGTTTGTGTTTTAGCCTCGAAGACCTAGCTGGTTGTAGTGGTGATATTGTGGCAAGTGTCGCTCGGCTGGATGGATCATATAACTACGTTCATATCCGGACAAATGAAGCTTTAAATAGGAATCCTGAAGCCTCTCCTTTTAATTTCAAACTTTAGAGAATCTCCTAGCATTCACTTCAAAACTTAACCGTAGCTAAGTTAGCCCTAGTGGCGTTCTATTGTCGGGCTGGGCGTACTTAACTCTGTGTTGACCTTTGGCTAGCATGGAGTATTTCGTGTTGCTAATGCTTCGGGCGCGCGCTATCTGTTGCCACCCTGCCCAGGCCACAGAAACGAGACACCTATGGGCTATATGCAACTTAATAACCGACGCAGTTATTTCTTTTCTTTCTTTCCAGGCGCTGATGTGGACCGACCGCAGCTGAGCGACAGAAGAGTTGAGACACCAAGGGTCAGTCCTGTTGCAGTTTTAGAGTGGTGGTGCGTATCCTCAACTCGGTACTTGAGACAAAAAATAATCAGGTAAATGAATAGACAATATTCTCTGTATTATAGATCTTTATGACTTTTTTTTAATGTCTCTCTGGTTATTGTTGTTTGCGCTCTACTTACAATTGCTCATCTATTTGGTGTTCATCAAATTTCTGCCACCCACTGCCCAGCTCTCCAAGGCAGACTGGTTGAGACTGCGCCGTTCGGTAGCGCCAGAAAAACGAATACGCCTTGCTGCCTGGTTTGAAGCATATATCATGTGTGTCCATCTGTTATAATTTAATTAATCAAACTATCCAGTTTGCCAGTGTTGGCAGCGCTTGCTAAATGCTGGCAGTCGGACGATTATGCGGCCTGTGTAAATGAACAATCTAATATGCATCCACACCTTGCAGGTCTTATCAGGCTGGTTCACAATTTATGGAGAGACGGCTAAGAAATGGCCGATGAGAATCCATCCTGGATGAAAGAAAGACTTGATAGAAATGGCTCATGTGAGGCCGCATGGGTGGCCACAATGGACAGACCAACGCCCAAGGCATCCGCAAGCACTATTTTTGGAAGCCAGGGTTCGAGAGATTGACTCTGTGATTCTAGGGTCATATTGAGACGCTATTCTCTTGAGGCTTGTGGCATGATTCTTATAGCGCTCAGGAACGTAGAAACATAAAGCTTTTCCAACGGGAGAATGGATGAATAAAAAAGAAAAGATGAACGTAAACAGCGTAATATTTCAACATCACAGGCTTACGAGATTCAATGTTGGTAGCTTGGGGTTGCATTGCATATGTATGCTGACGTTGCGTTCTTCTCATAGGTGGGATGGGAAAATAGCTCTCCCAGCCCCGGTATGTTCAGCTGAACAGACCAACAGACCTGAATAAGGCTGACTTGCTTCCCCTTCTAGAGATTTCATCGGCCTCCATGCCAAGTTCATCTATGGACATGAAGTCTCATTGGAGCTGAACACCCGAAGCATCTGAATTTGAACTTTGCATTCCTCGATAGCCCTCTATGCAACGCAACTTACTCTCTCCATATCGACCGGGACTTACCCAGTGCCCACCACGCCCCGATCAGTTCCATGTTGCCGTAATCTGCGCTCTCCCACTCGAAGCTGATGCGGTCAGTGCCTTATTTGATCACCACTGGGATGGCAATGGCTTCCCGTACGATAAAGCCCCGGGCGACCATAACGTATACTCGGTCGGCGCGATGGGTCGTCACAACGTCGTGCTGGCCTGGCTGCCTGGCATGGGAATAGCCAGTTCTGCTTCTTTCGCAGTTGGTTGCCGTTCAACCTTCCCAAACATCAAGCTCGCCTTGGTAGTTGGCATCTGCCGCGTTGTCCCATTCAAGCCAGATGGTGGCGAAATAGTGCTCGGTGATATTATTATTAGCGATGGACTTGTCCAGTATGATTTTGGAAGACAATATCCAGAGGGATTCGCGCGCAAAGATACGATTTTGGACTCGTTGGGCCGGCCAAGCCCTGAGATACGTGCGCTATCAGCAAGGCTGAAGAGTATCCGGCCCCAGGAGATGTTCCTGTCCAAAGTGTCAGAATACCTCAGTACCCTCGAAAGCCATCCTAAGCTTCAAGTCAAGTATCCAGGCAAAGAATTTGATAAACTATTCAAGCCAATATACCGCCACATCAACGACGAGAGGCCGTGTGATGAGTGCTGCTGTGATGACTACCTTGTGCCGCGTGTTAGGCTCCAGCAATCTGCACCGCAGCCTGCCGTCCATTTTGGCCTCATCGCTACAGGAAACGGAGTTATGAAGTTCGATTGTCACCGAGATTCTATTGCAAAAGACGATGGCGTTATAGCCTTCGAGGTGGAAGGGGCCGGGGTGTGGGATAGCTTCCCTTGTGTGGTGATCAAAGGTGCTTATGACTATGCAGACAGCCATAAGACTAAGATCTGGCAGCGGTATGCTGCGGCTTCAGCAGCTGCAGCCATGAAAGCTTTTATATGCCAATGGGTACCGGCAGGACAACGTTATGACGGCCATGTATCCCATCATGTTGGACTTGAACAGAAAGGTTAGCTTATGTCGAAGCATATCTGATTCCGGTCTGCTGATGAATCTGTTAGAACTACAAGAATACCAGAGGTCGGTTCTTCATATTCTCTACCCTTTTGGCTCCGAATTCGAGGTCCAAAAGGATAGAAACCATGAACGTATAGCTGGAACCTGCGAGTGGTTCATCAAACACGAGCGATTTCAACACTGGCAAGAGACGAAATGCTCTTCGTTACTCTGGGTTTCAGCTGACCCATGGTGTGGCAAGTCAGTCCTTGCCAGATATCTGGTGGATGACTTTTGCTCGAAAAAGAGTGGTACAACTTGCTTTTTTTTCTTCAAAGATGCCCTTCAGGGCCAGAGCGAAGTCACAGACGCACTGCGTTGCCTCCTTTACCAGATCTTTCACCAACAGCCTACACTCCTTTCGAACCAGATTGCGTCGCAAATTAAGGAAGCTAAAAAATCGCTAAATTTTCGAGACCTCTGGAGAATCTTTGTTCAAGTCACAATGTGTGAAGGTGCTGGGAATACCATTTGCATTCTTGACGCCCTGGACGAATGCGAGGAGAGAGGCAGAATTCAACTTCTAAAAGCTTTAAATAAGCTATACAACATCGAGTCACCCAAGTTCTCCTTGAAAATCCTCGTGACCAGTCGGCCATATGCTCTCATCCACCGGGAGCTGCAAATTCTCGTGGATCGTCACCCCAATATCCATTTGAGCGGCGAAGACCAAGTGGAACAAATATCTAGAGAGATTGCTATTACTATCCGCGCGCGATTAAAGGATATTACAAGAATACATCGGCTGACAAAGGGAGAAGAATCAACTTTGATTCAAGAACTTACAAAGCCACAAAATCGAACGTATCTTTGGGTTCACCTTATGTTCGAGGAATTAAAAAAAGCCACGATGCTCACCAAGCATGACCTCATCACACGTATTCACAGCCTCCCCAAAACAGTTGAAGAGGCATACAGTTCGATACTAGACAGAAGCAACGATATTGACAGGACTAGAAAGATATTGCATATTGTTGTTGCAGCACAAAGAGCCTTGTCTCTTCAAGAAATGGCTGTGGCTTTAGATATTACCTTGAATCATCAACCACATCAAGACCTTCAATTACCCCAGAATCTTCGATCACACCAAGAACTTCAACCGCTCGATACAGAACGAATCAAGCGGAACATCAGAGAAGCTTGTGGACTATTTGTCGTTATCAAAGACTCGAAGGTCTATTTGCTACATCAGACCGCCAGAGAATTTCTTGTTAGACCATTATCTTCAGCGCCTGTGGATGATAACCAGCCATGGCACTACTCCTTGTGTCCGATGGACTCAAACAGGATTCTTGCGGAGATCTGCATCTGGTATCTTCTTTTGGTTGATTTTCAGAAGATATATACAGCTGCTGATTTGGAACAAGCAAATGACCGATATCCATTACTATCTTATGCCTCGAGTAACTGGGCTATTCATTTCCAACAAATACCGATGAAGAGCGGCCACAATTTGATTTTTTCCGCCTTGAAACTCTGTTCTCCCTCCAGGAGGAAAATCATATTTGGTTCCAAATCTACTGGAAAGAGGAGAAAAATCTCTGGATTTATCCGTCAGGCTTTGATGCATTGATAATAGCATCATACTTCGGCCTGGAGAGCGTGGTCGAGGAACTTCTTGCTGCGAAAGGTTTCAAGACTCGGTTCAAGACTCGGTTCGAGACTTGGCACGGAGAATTTTCACGGGATATTACCTTTGAAAGACCAGCACTATCGTGGGCCATTGACAATGGGCATGAGTCCGTGGTAGAATTGCTTTTACACCAAATTCCAATGGGCTTGGTAAAATTCAGAGACTGGCTCCCGGGATTATATACATGCGTCAACGCGAAAGATGTAGATGGGAACACCCCGTTGTTAATCGCCATTAGTCACAGCTATGATGAAATTGCCCGTCAATTGACAAAAAAAGGAGCCGATATCGAAGCTAGGGATAAGCATCAAAAGACACCGCTAGCAATTGCTGCTTCTTGGAGGGGCTCTGATGGGCAATGGATCGATATTGTACAGCTCTTGCTAGAGAAGGGAGCTGGTATTGAGGCTAGGGATAAGAATCAGAGAACGCCTCTAGCACTTGCTTCTAATTGGGGCTACACAGATATTATTCGGCTGTTGCTGGAGAATGGAGCTGATATTGAAGCTAGGGATGAAGATCAGAGAACGCCTCTAGCAACTGCTACTTTTTGGGGCCATAGCGATGTTGTCCAGCTGTTCCTAGAGAAGGGAGCCGATAGTAAAGCGAGGAATAAGTATAACGAGACGCCGCTACAAATTGCTACGGGCCATAGGGATATTACTCGGCTGCTATTGAAGAACGAGGTAGGAACGGAGCGACCCTCTAGGTAACTACAACTGCCCGCTGAGAGGCTGCCCAAATGATCACAGCTTAGCACGATGCCGGAAACTTCGTCACTAACATAGTTGGTAAAAGCTCAACATTTTGATTCATTAGAAAGGTAAACCTGTTTTATGGTTGACCATTTTCACGATAACGCCCATCATGTTTACTATAGCCACCTCTAGGAATTCATGTCTGCTTCCCGAGATTTCCTTCCATAATGATGTCGCATGGATGTTGTGATACCGTGAAACCAAGACCAGCCTCTAAATACCGTTTTTGATTAATAATATAAATAAATGAAGACCAGTCCTCGTTTCAAATACTGAAATGAACATAAGGTGCCTAGCATACCACCTTAAAGCTTCATCATCAACCCAAAAGTATGAATCTCTGCACCCTCAAGTATTTTCAGCGTTTATGTGATCCTTGCCCCGAACCCGAATCTATCTCTAGTTTATCCATGAGTTATGATGAAGCTCCTGCCAACTGTCTCCTACGCTCTCTGCGCGATGTATTATGACCTTCACCGGCCCGGCATTCTCTGTATCTCATCCCCTCCTATCAATTCGACTCTGCTACATCGGCGCGCTTGGTTTCGGGTTCCGGGAGGCTTTTTCTGGATGGACCAATGACACGGCTGGAGGGTTGCAATGAGGGGAAAGAGGAGGGGAATAGCTTTTGATTGGGAGACTCACCATCTCAGCCACTGTGATTCATGCAGTGAGATTTTGCGTGAGCGGCTGAGTCTAGTCGCCTTTGTCGCCTTTGATGCCCAGGTGGTTCGCTCCGATCCCCTTATCAGCTGTGGTCGCGCACTTCTTTGTCATCGTCGCATCTCTTCAAAAATATTCATCTCTTTCGCCAAATTCTCTCCTTCAACCCTAATCGCACGTACTGGAAATAGGCCTTGTACACTTTAGTGAGACGATGGATCCCCTCTCAGTAGCTGGCAGCGTTGCAGGACTGGTCAGTTTGGCGGATATGGTATTTCGAACAGCAGCAAAGTACCGAAAAGAGGTGAAGGGCGCTCAAAAAGAAGTAGGCGACCTTCTCAATGAGGTGAAGAATACTACTCTTCTCCTCCACAATTTGTCCCTCATAGCCTATGACCTGGAGAGCGGCGCCGCCCCCGGCCAGAGCAGAGGCCCGAATCTCAAGCTAGAGCATCTTAATGATTGTCGAAATATTCTACGTCGACTTGATAGCGGACTGACTGAGGCGAAAGAAGGCTTCGAGCTGCCGTCTCGTCTCGATAGGCTGCAGGCTCGTTTGAAATGGCCCTTCTCCGCGTCAGAAATGAGAGAAATGATCGATTCGCTACGAAACCAACAGAGGTTTATAAATACATCTCTCACAGCGGATTCAATCACGCAACTCATAGCATGTCTTTCGCAGCAACAGGATATAGCGGGCCGAGTCAAAGACCTTCAAGCCACAACGAGCCAGATCCTTGACATCCAGACAAAAATCCAACTTGATGAACGCAGGAATCGCGTCCTAGAGTTTTTCCTCAAGGCAAACCCTCAGTCGGAATTCGAAACGAGTGAAAAGCTGCGACATCGACTTACTGGCTTATGGCTTACGGAAGGGGAGGATTTTCACCGCTGGTACAACGATCCTGGCACGAGGATATGGCTCAACGGTATCCCGGGAGCGGGAAAATCGGTGATAGCCGGGGCAATCATCACCGAATGTATTCTTCAAAATCAACCAAACCCTGGACGCGCTGTTGCATACTTTTATTGCACTTATCGAGATTCGAGAACGTTCTCAGCGTCGAATATCCTGTCATCTGTTGCTGCACAACTTGCCCGACAAGATGAGAAGGCATACGAATTATTAGAGGCGTATTACAGCGAGCTACATCTGGGGGACTCTCTTCCAAAGAATCCAACTACTAAGGGTCTGCAGGAGGTCCTAAGCACCATGTCTACATTCTTCAACCGGGTGTACATTATTATTGATGGGCTTGATGAATGCGACAACGAAGTTGAGAAGAATATCCAATGCCTTCTCGCACTTGCGCGTGATAGCAACATTAAGAAACAAGCCAACATAGCTCTCTTAAGCAGAGACGAGATCTTCATTCGAGAAAATCTCGAAATTGAGTTCCATGTCATCGAAATAGAAGCCCATACCGAAGATATTCAACTATATGTGGCTTCAGAACTGGATGAACGGATCGGTTCTAGAAAACTCAGGATTAGGGATATGAGTCTTCGGGGACATATTATAGCAGAACTTGTCAAAGGAGCGAAAGGAATGTGAGTAAAATCTCTGTTTTCGATCCATCGCTGCTAGAACTAATCACCCAAACACTTAGGTTTCGATGGGTGGCTTGTCAACTTGATTACCTGTGCGAACTTCCGACAGATGGAGCTCGGCGCAAGGCTTTAAATTCACTTCCACCAACACTGCCGGCAACCTACGAGCGCATCCTGTTGAGGGTGAATGCTCATAGCGAGCAAGTGAAATCCCTAGTGAAAAATAGCCTTCTTCTTATCGCCTATGCAGATTCCTGGCTCGAACCCCGCATGATTTGTGAGGCAGTATCTACTTCCCTGAGCTGTACTAGACTGGATGACGATGAAATAGTTGAAGAGCAAGAAATTTTGAGATGGGTTGGAAGTTTGGTGCGGAGATCCAACGACGGGAAGCGTTTTGAGTTCGCACATTTCACGGTGCAAGAGTTTCTTGAGAAGATTTGCCCCAGCCACTCTACCCTGAGCGCATACAGCGTATCTCAGGATAAAATTTACGGATACTTGGCTTCCATCTGTCTAAAGTATTTAACCCTGGAGAATTTCACACGATGTGGCCCGGAACCCACCACCGAGGAGATTTGGAATCTTCCGCGATTAACTAAGTCGCGGCCCTTTTATCAATATTCTGCCATTTCGTGGCCAAATATCCTGCAAAAAGGTTCAGATGAGACCGTGGACAATGTTTATCTCCAACTCCAGGCATTTTTTCAAACCCCCAAAACAAGCAATTTCTGTCTTTGGGCAATTGAGTTGGCAAGGCACTGCTGCGTTGGGGCCGATTCTGGAATTATTATGCGGCCACATGGCAGTTTCTTCAACAATGGAAAAGATGCTAAAGTCTGCATATCAGCTCTACTGAGGCCAGACTTTACTCCGTTACACATGGCAGCTGCCTTGGGACTCCCACGACTCACAAGGCATCTCATCAACATGGGCTGTAGTCCGAACTTCACTAGCAGGTTTGGAACACCCTTGCATTGCGCTGTTGGGGGCCTTTCCGTTTTTTCCAATTCTACTGTTGTGACGTATCTTCACCGTTTCTCTGGCATCTTGAGTCTACCCACAGGTAAAGCAAGACGTGATACAGTTCAGCTACTTCTCAATGCTGGCGCCAGCCCAATTCCCAGATTTCAATCAATATTTAGGTCTTCAGGCATGCTCGGACTTTCTGCTATCTTTCACCGCACATCGGGAAACTTTGAGATCATCGTCGATCTTCTTCGCGCAGGGGCTATTGTTGAAGACGATGACCTGGAAGTCTTCTCTGCCACCTATGACCAATTTCTTGGATGGTCAGAAATCAAGAAAAGGCAGAGTTTGAATGATGGGCAAATTCTAAAAGTTCTGGTTGAAGCCCTTGGTGCCCCAACTGCGAGTGACGGGGCTCGATTTCAGTTACTCTCCATGACAGTACAATTTATCGCAAAGCTGGAAAATAGACGAGCGGATGGAATACCTCAAGAGGTATCTATTGGCAAAGAAAATGTCGTCTCTATCTCCTCCATAATTCGCAACAATGATGCTTCTCAATTAAGTCGCTTTCTCCAAGACGATAATTTAGACTGGTTAGAAACTACGATATTAAATGACGGGGGAGAAGGGCGAAAGCCAATTCATTTGGCCACACTCGCAAGATCCCTAGACGTTTTGGGTCTGATACTTGAGAGCGGATGCGATGTCAACAGTTTAATGGACGACGGACGAGCGGCGGCAAATTTATGCTGGGAAGATAAACAGGGGGAATATCTCAAGCTCCTGTTAAAGTACGGGGCTTCCACCACCATCAAAGAAGGTGATGGCATATCTTTATGGCATGCTGCTGCCACAAATGACTCCGTTATAATCATGAACATATTAGTTCAAAGTGAGCAGCGGGATCAAGGGTTACGAACGATGTCCTCGGAAGGACAGACTCCGATCTGCGCTGCTATCTCTGCACAATGTCTCGGCTCTGCTCTTGTTATGCTACCTTACTGCAACATGAAAGAATGCTGGAATTCGAACAAATCGATATTCCGCGATGCCACGATACTGGGATCTTCAATCATCATCAAGAAGCTTATCGAGGTCGGTGTTGACTTGGACGGGGTGGACAGTGAAGGGTCGCCGCTACATTTTCTGCCCCACTACCCAGATCCAGAGTTGGTGAAGCTACTTTCTTCACTGTTTGACCTTAATCAGAGGTCGTCTGTTAATCAAAGAACGCCATTTGAACAATATATGTCTGGTACTTTAGGCCTAGGGTATTACGCTTACCCCGAGATATACAAAATGCTTCTTCCAGAAGAGGCGCTATTACAAAATAGGGAAGCATGTCATGTTTGGACAAACATTTGCGAAATCATTGCTCTACCTAGGCAAAGACGGGAAATCGGCATCTCTTGGGGAAGCGAAGTACTGGAATATCTCATCAGCATGAATATTTTGGAACTGTTTGAGACAAAACGGCATTTGTCAGGCGTGCTTCCTCTATGCGATGCATTTCTGCGTGCACTTGCGCAACCAGACTTCGAGGCGGATCCCCGTACTGGATGTATATCCATAGAAGATAAATTTGGTATACTATCTGGCGAATACTGGGAGTATTTCTCAGCCATGTTCATGGTAGTTGTTGAGCAAACAACGCTACCAAGAACCATTGTGGCCAGTCCCACCATTATAACAATCTTCAAACACGCTATTGTACAAAATGATTTACCTTTGGTCAAAATGCTTCTGAAAAATGGCACAGAGCTCCATACTGAAGTGGACGGGTTGAGTCCTTTCGAAATAGCCTGTCTCGGTAGCCTATCCAATGATTTATTTACCTGCATCATGGAGCACTCACAGGCTGATTATCTTCAAAAAGCAAACAAGGCCGAATTTGGGCGCGGGCCAATTCACTATGCGTATTCCCCACGAGGCCTTCCGCGACAGGAAGAGAGCATTCGTGTGCAAAATTTACTCAGCCTGCTTCAAAACATCGAAAATTGCGATATACCAAACTCGGAGCAGGAAGGAACCCCATTATTCAACCATATCGTGAGAGGTTCTATAAGTACAGCTGAAGTTCTTGTCGAGGCGGGCGCAAACCCATGGATAACCTGTGCTTCTACGGGGCTCAACTCGGTGATGGAGGCTGTCCATCAAGGATTCACATGGGGAACCATTGAGATTCTTACGCAGAATGACGCCTACTCACCACAGTGGAAACACGTGCTCAATAATGGGGAAACAGTTCTACACATCGCCGCGGCGGTTGGCAACTGTGATTGCCTGGAAGTACTGCTAGACAAAGGCATTGCTGGCCACTCGCATACCCTCGACAAATATGATAAAACACCTATGCATTATGCAGCGGAGCATGGCCAAACTGAAGCCATTCGTATCCTTGCACAAAGGGGAGGAGATGCTAATATGAAAACAACCCACGGCTTCACACCGCTGCATATCGCGGCGGATCATGGCCATTCAAGTACCGTGAAGGTCTTACTTGAAATGGGAGCTAAGCAATTTAAATGCTCAAATGGATGTACCCCGCTAGTTTATGCATACATGGAGGGTAATCCTGATGTTATCAAGATGCTAACTGCCGAAGCCAATGATGCTCAATCAGCGGATCTGATCACAAAACCAAAGGCACTACTTACGATGTCAAAGGCTTTAGGCGCTGCCGTACTGAACGATGACTATGTTGCATGCGTGAGACTCAAAAATCAAGGTTGTCCAATCAACACAGAAGTTGAGTTATTGGGGCAGCGCATGACTCCCCTGATGCTTGCGATGTGTCAATGGAAAAGCCCAGAGCTGATCAACTGGCTCATTGAAAACGGCTCTCTGGTATCTATCGTATATGACCCCCCAATACAGAATTGCTACTTTTCTGTTCTAGATGTAGCTATTACGGATTCGATTTATGTCGGCTTCCTCCCGCGGCTGATCAACGCCTTTGTTGAGGAGGGAGGCGATTTACTCGGCCTACCGCACAATATTCTCTTCAAGGCGATTGACTATCGAGAACACGGCGCGTTGAAAATTCTACTTGAGGAAGATTTTAAAGATGTCGCCACAATCAATAAGTCAGCGTAAGTAGAAAAATTAATACAACACTATTGAACGTCAAGCTAACTGGCAAGCTTCACATGCCACCCTGAAAAACTCAGCCATGAGGCCCGGTCAGCGATCCTTCGTCTTGTCAATAAACGCAACGAAATAGGAAATTATGGAGCGACTCCCCTCATAAGAGCAGTTTCATCAAGAGCTGTTGATGCCGTGGAGCTTCTGATACAAGCCGGAGCTGATGTCGATTTGGTGAACACTTCTAACGGGGGCACAGCATTACACCACGCAACGTTCCAGGGGTCCGTAGATATAGCACAGCTGATCCTTGATTTCGGTTGCCTCGTTAATGTGCGAGATATCTGTCAGAGAACGGCCATCGATTATGCCTTCATTGATGGTAACTCAGATATTGCCCGCCTACTGATCCAAGCTGGTGCTCAAGTATCAACGGAGAGCATCGCACTGTTCGGTCATCGTCGGTCCTTGGCTCACCTTTTCAACCACACCGATTGCCGAGCTTCACGTTTTTTGGATCTACAAGATCCCCTGCATGACCCAATTACACTGAGTCGCCTTTGGATATCCAACATAACGGCAAATATTCCTATACTGCGCCGATATATGGGCGATGCTAAGTTATCAACTGTTTTGAAGTTACATTCCTCTGGGAAGCACAGCGTTTTATGCCAAGCAATCGTGCTAGGCCTGATGCAACCAGTTAAAATGTTGGTTAATTTTGGAGCCGACGTTAACTACCTATGTGAAGATCACGGTACTCCCCTAACCGTGGCAATTCGTTTCCGTCATTTCAAATTATTCAAGTACCTTTTCCGAAACGGCGCAAGTATGGATCATGGCTCCGAACATTCATCGAATGTTCTTTCGAATGCCGATGGCAAAATTGACCCCTTTATCTTGGACTGGGTACTCGTCACTCGGCATATCGAGCAATGCCGGATCACGTATGAACAGTTCAATATGAACGAGAGCATTACCGGCCGTTGGGCCGGGGTGAAGACAGCCGCAATACGTATGAAATGGGAGTGGGAAAAACGTCGCTCCCAGTCCTCGTTTGAATATGCTTGTCGACTGCAAGCCATCAAGAGGTCGCTTCGAGGCAAAGTCGTCAGTCCCTTAGAAATAAGGCTATAGTCCGAGAATTGGTCTGACTAGATCACGAGAGGCAGGCCCAGATCTGGGGTGGACAGAAGGGAACGCGCCCTCAGTGACGAGCGTTGTAAGCTAATCATTCATACATCGAAGACCTGGAGCAGTTTATTGTTGCCGATGAGACTTGTTACCATGAGAATAAGTAAACTGGAGATGATGATGGATAGCATTCTCAAAGATCTAATCGCGGAAGTGGAGGATTGTGTGATGCTTGGGCCGAGAAAATTTCGGCAGGGGTGGGAGAATCATCACTACAGTGATATCGCATAATGGAGCAGCGGTATCATTCTATCAGAAGAGATCATTTCGCTTGACTGCGATGACTGCCAGATTGGAGAGGAGAAACACGCAAGTAACGGAGTGGTGGGAAACCGGAGGCAGTGGGATAATTGTATGCCAGTAAGGCATGAACCAACCAACACATACATGATCTGACAATAAACCTCATGTCGGACAATAGCGAGAGAAATATCTGCAATCGCACGTTTATTATGTTTCGTACAAATAGATAATATTAAATCATTCTGAGGTAGGGCCAGCTACATAGAAAACGGCTCCAAGCGACCATCGCGCGCAAGCCAATGAGCTCCAGTGTGTGTGATACAAAACACTTCGCGATGTTGAAGAGAACCTAGTGACGGCTGCTTTGAAAAGAAAGATGACCCCCAAGCGAGAAAACTCCAAGTCGCCGTGTCTATTACATCCAAAATGACAGGGTATATCAACCACCCCCTTCTCTACCAACGAGGCTCCCTGGCCTTCTTCTTGGGTTTGATCGGCTCGACCTTCGGTGTAGGGGTATATTTGTCATAAAATGGCCGTATCTCTGGAGAAAGGAGGTCCCATTCCGAAGGCCATTGTTCATCAACCGTGATGCACTGACGGAGTGGGCTGGTGTAGCCGCGAGACTTCATGAGTGCAGCCACGTTTCCGTCAGATTCCCGAAGACTCCACCGCTCATCCTGGACGCGACGCGATTTGCGTTCTCTGTCGAGACTTGAGTTGAGGTACTGGCTGAACCTTTCGATGTTGTGAATCAATTGGCCCAGTTTGGCGAGCTGTGTGGCCGAAATTTCCTCCACTTCTGGCAGGCTATGGAGGCAAGAATCGGAATCACCATTTCGCGAAAAATCGCAGCTGTTTCCGTCCGCGCGGAGGTCGCTGCTGGAGTCTTCTTCGGAAGAAGAGTAACATGAGTAAGACGAGGACGAACAAGAAGATCTTGGGGTGGGAAGCGTCAGGATGGGGTGCAGCTCTAGGAAATCGCTTAGGAGTGTTGGTGCGGCCTGGGAATCGGTCTGAGCACACTGATTTAGAACCCAATGTTCCGTCGCACCGTTCTTATAGAGCAATAGCGATGCTGTGTCCTGACTGTGTGCCTCTATTTTCATGATGCTCGTTGTAAGATCGCAAAGTACTGTTTCTTCCCAAGGTGTAGTGAGGAAATTTGGTGTCGGGATATGTTCCTGCTTCTCCTCGACCTCCACTGTCCTTGTATCGCTACCCGTTGGAGAATCCACGTCAGAGTCCTCGAATCCCCAGTTCTCTGACGAGTCGCTTTCATCACTGATCTTGGGTCCATCTATCAGTTCCGTATCGAGGGGATCAGGTTCAGGCAGCGGTAGTTGAGGTGCGGAAGCGATGATCGTATCCCAAGATGTGCACTCGGCTGCCCGCTGGCGAATCCTTCGTAGGCAATCCAAAATCGTATCAACCCTCCGAGAAAGAAGAGATCGAGCCTCGATGGAGAATTTTGCCGTCCGTCTCGTCCTCCAATCGTATGGCATGGTGTAGAGGTGAGAGATGACTGGGTGTCTGGCTAGATGGGCTTAGCAGCAGCCTCTTGGTAATCTTGGGGCCGGCAAGTTGTGAACCGCTAAGCCATTCACAACATAAATCTGAAGGAGCAAAGATGTTAGGAAGAAGGGAATAAGGGTGGAAGTTTGAGAATGTAGAGGGTACAGGGCTGAAGCAAAAGCAAAAGCAAAGTTTCTGGAGTGTGTGGGCGTGTGACTGAATAGGAAGATCACACGAAAGAGAAGAAGGGAGAAAGGAGTTTAGGAAGGGAGAAAATGAAATTAAGCTTCTGCTCTGAGAGTACTAACCTTGATCAACGAGATGACTTCAAAGGGGCGAGAGAAGAGGCAAAAAGAGGCACATACTTTTTGATACAGCAGCCAGTGGCCTGCAAGCCAGCCTCTAGGCCCCTGTTGTGGGGGGAAAGGTCAGTAAAACATTCGTGAATCACTGCCTGCCTGCGTCGATCAATGTAGGGAATATCAATAGACGCATTGTCTGTTGTTCACGTCATGCCACCACATTGGAGGGCACCCAGGGCAGAGGTGCACCCAACGGCTTGGGTGGTGGGCTTAGCTGCAACAAATAGAGATGGACGAGTACGAGAGGAACACGCTGCATTGCATAAAGCCACTCGGAGCACGTATCATTGAGGCCCACGGCGTGGGTGAGATTCAGGGAGCGATGGACGGGGGTGGGGGAATGCGAGTCTCGCGTGTTGCCATAGAGCCCTGTAAGGCAGGGCAGAGCAAGTCAAAGGGCAGCAGCAGCCATGCCTAGCATCTAGTCAGTAATTCCTAACACCTAGAGCCGAGTAACAATGCCATGGAAGGCCCGGCACTGATGAAGCAAACAGTTACTTGCATGATGGGACAAAAACCGGGCAGATGGGGCAAGAGCAGTGAATCACGGCCAACAACAATGACAGTTGCATCCTGCCATCTCAGTCCAGGCAGCAAGAAGCATGCATAATAAGCCGCAAATACTGCCCAATCTCTGTATTCGGCAGCACGCGGAGTGGGTGAGTTGATTAATGCATCTTCGCTAAAGACTGGAGAAGCATCCGTCCTCCCTATTCGTGGATCTTTCTCATGCATTCACATTTCTGCACTCCAATCAGGCCGCCACGTTTGGTATTGTCGCGAGTTGGAAGTCGGCAGGAATGGACGGGCCTCCATCCGTGTTTCACGAAGAGACACCGAGAGAGATCAGGGGAATGCAAGCTGCGGCAAGTCATGGCTACAAGTGAGTGTTACCAAAGCTTGAGCTCACCCATTGAAGTGGAATCAATTGAGGACTTGAATTCTAATCATCAAAGCGTCGAATATTCATCCATGGTGATGAAAAGCGCAGATTATCTCGATGATTCCGAAAAGAAAAGAAATAGGGTCACGCCTCGTGTGAAGCTGCCCTCCACATTCCAGTTATCCAAGTTCACAGTGACAGCCAGTCACCAAAGTCATCCCCCGTTCGTTGCAAGTAAAATCCTACAAGAGTGAAGACTACAAGACGCCGAGATCTTCATGCACTTCGTTTGTCGCGGGCCTGCTTTGCCAAGCACAATCATCGGACCATCGCACCGCATCCATAATCATCATCATCATCATAATCACCACAACCAGTAGCCCATCACCCAGGCGATAGTTTCAACTTGGAAGAGGCCGCCTGCCCTCGAGCCAACACCAAATATGATGGGATCTTGGTTAAGATATAGCAATACGTGCTATAGCTGTCTCATTTTGGCAGAAGGTCGTTGGCTACGATATTGAATGCAGTTCAATCCACACCAGAGCCTCGACATATTGTCATGGTGACCACTCACCCAGTGCTCCTTCTTTTTCCCCATGGAGGCATCCTCAAACTCACACTCACCTTCACACGCAACCTTGAACCTTCGGAACTACTTTACAACCACAGGTGAGCACTCCATTGGTTGTACCGACCCAAAATGTTGCCAGCCTACCCAAGTATCTATTGTGGCGTTCATACCATCCCACATAACCTTCTCTTGTACGACCAGTTCTCTGGCGATATTCAGTATTCATTAGCGAGCGTCGCGAATCTAACTTGGCCTTTTGTCGCGCCCTTTTTCTGACATCCTTTATGCCATCAATCAACTATCAGCTGAAAATCCCGGAATAATCGGCTCAGACGCGAGGCTTGGCTCAGTGGGATATGTTGTATGTCGGAGAATCCCATCCCAGCCTCGACTCCATCAGGCGACTTCAACAGCTGCTACACAAACATAATTGTCCCAGGAGAGGATTCCAGATACACTGAATGATCGTCGGAACTTGGATCATCCAAACACTTGAGCATCTTCTTCCATCTCCCCGACGATGAATCTTCGTCGGGCGGCGAGATTTCGAGTAAGCCAAGGCGTGAATACCAACCCCGAGGCTTTCCCTCCACCGGCTTGAGAATGAGTGCAACAGCCCCTTGCTTGCACAATGGCCTCGTTTCTATCCACACGGGGAGACAATATACCGACGTGGGTGTGGCAGTGGTGCTCTCGTCTGGATAAAACCTTCCGTGTACCTTGTCCCCTTGGACACAAATCTGCAATCTCTCTCTTCTCTTTCTGACGAACGGGTCATGGATAACAAAGTCTGCCTGCAACACGGTGCCTTTTACCCGAAGGTGGCCATCTATCACCTCTCCCGTAATATCGATGTTTGAAAGAGGTGTTACGCTGGCTTCCTCAACCTCAGCGACGACACGCCCACGCAACAGAAAGTGCGAAATGTCCATGCCCCCCTCTACCTCAACAGAAGCCCACGACCAGGACGGTGCCCTGTAATCCCTAGGCCGGCAACTTTGCCCACCAGCAATAAAGACATACCACAACAGATTACCGGGGAAGTCGCCCTCCCACAAGCCTGCAAAATACCGGTCTTTCAGAGCGGCACCCATGCGTTTGGCGAGACCGCTGATGGCAACAAGCTTATCCGTATCCTTTGTGATCATAGTACACCAATACATATGAATCGTCTGGCGCCACTTTTCGTAGCAATCCTCCTGACTGAGGTTGGACTCTTGCAGATGCGTAAGCCACGCTTGGGAAGCATCAATGTCGAGGTGTTTCACAGAGCCATTGTAAGGGCTTTCAAAGTGTCTTGGAAGGCCATCTGGGTACGTTTCGCATGATTCCCGCTCGCGGCATTCCCACATCAGTTGGTTATATGTGAAAAGCAACGCCCGCGGTGGCAGTATTCTTTCTTGAAGCACCCACCCACGTCTGTTCAATGGCGCGAACAAGGTATGTTTGTCCCAGAAAGACCAAGAAAGCATATAGAAGGTCTCTGGCTTTATTGTGTCCCATGATGTGCGAACTGTGAAGTGCAGCAATTCGGCTTGATCTCTGCTCCGGAAAAGACTCTGGTGGCTGTGTCTGCATGCCGTGGCCATCACGTTGAGTGCGCTGTTGCTGTAAACTTCACCCATGAGCGCCGCCTCTTTCTGCCAGTCTTCCAAAGAATCCTGGATAATACAGAGGGAATCGATCCACAGATAGCGTATTCCAAGCCTCCTGGCAACTAAAACAGCATCTCTGAATGTCTGAGGAAGACTGGCGGATTCAATCTTGTTCTGAAACTGGGCCAGGGTATCAGTTGTAAGCTTGGTGATACTTTTTCTACCCCAGCAATGGCTGAGAGTTGCGTACTCTTCCTTGATGCTCTCCTCTGCAGTCGCAAATAACCGCAAATCATCACCTCCGCCGTAGTTCAAGTCGAGCAGGCGAGTGGGAGAATACGAGAAAGATCTCCGGGATATGTTGCACCTGGCGTGGTTTTCTCGGCAGTCGATGTACCACTTGCGCGCCTGGTTGAACGACCCTTCAGATCCAGTATGAGGAGTATAAGTACAGCGTGCCATGTCATTGCCACTTGGACAACCATCCTTTCGAAGGTCTAAGGAAGAAGTAATTAATCGTCATTTGCGCCCAGACTTCAAGTAAAACAGGCAACACTTTGCGTACGTTCAGTCGAGGACAAGTGAGTCTCCCAGACAAACTGCTCGAACCCATCCTCACCCTCTGCAGACCCTTCCACAGCATAGTAGATGATGATTTTCAGAATATATAGCCCCTCCCGGAATTTCGACAAAAGATGGTGGGAAAAGGGCTCGCGTCCGGCCTGCATCAACAAATGACCCAGCTCATCCCTGCGCAGAGCAGCTCGCGCTCGAGCACAGATGACGCATCCAGAGTTCGCCGCAGCTTCGAAGGACGCGGCGGAGAAGTGGTGGACAGGGCCTGGATCTCTGATACTCGAGGAGTTTTTGAGCCGCTGCTGGCCGGTGAAGATTGGCCTACACTGTGCGCACAGCCTTTTCTCGTCGTCCTGATCAGTCGGCATTATGTCTTAAGCAGATGAGTACCTCGGTGTGCCTCGCTGATGGCCAAGTTTGCGTCATTATCCTCGATGCAGCAATGTCACATCAGCTGTCATCACACGAATAGCCCCATGACCTGACGTGGGGTCCTTCTCGGTCAAAGTCCCTGAATACCGACGAATGAAGAGGAGGCTCTCATCTACACAGATCTTGCCTAAAGGGTGCGTATTTTGGGGGAGTTGGGCTAGCTAAAGGGTTGTCCCACGCATAAGTGTTTTTCTCCTCCCTCAGCCCGCGCAAGTGTTGCACAATACAATGTATTAAAGTAGTCCAGTAACTGGGTGGCTGTAATCAAAACACCCAAGCATCAAACTACCTTTTTTTTCGGATCTGTAACCAGTATTCTCAGATTATTGAGTTACGATAACGGATACATCAGAGATGTTGTTACTTTATTTCGGTTTGTACGACCGACAAGTTCTATTCATCGTAGAAAGTTGTCTTTTCATAGCCGCTCTTCGATTATATATCTCACTTCTCCTATCACCCGCTTGTCTGGGAGGCCAGTGTATATGTCTAACTGTCTCAGTCTTATTTTCACCAAGCCTTAAACTGTCTCGTCGGCAGGTGTACCATAATGCCTCGTGGCGCTCGTCATACATGTAGTTCCGTCGGGATACGACAGGTTCTCGGGAAATCTAGTCCTGTGCTCTCCTCGTAAACGAAAAATATATGTGATAGGGCCAGCCGCAAGCCTCATATACCTCCTTGTTCTACCCCATGCCTTGAGTTCGCGGATCTGCATCCATATTCTTCCTCCTGTCCCGGAGCTCTTCTTTCCGGACTTTGTCCATATCAAGATGATCCCCTCACAAATTCAGTGCCGATAGCAAGCATATTAGCCTTTTCCTTTGATTTATTAACCTTCATACTCTTTCTGCTGTCAATTCGACGTCTGGTCATGTATATTTGTGCCTGTATTAAGCATCCAACTCATATATACTTCTCGACCCCTACCACATACTGTCTGAGAGACCTTTGCAAAAATGTTCTCCAGATGGAAAAGCTCTCCTACTTCCACGCCAGCAACTGTGGCATATCCAAGCAGTAATCAAAGACCTATGACTACTAGTTTCATCAGCTAACTTGGTGTAGATTGGAGCCGATCACACCTAGATAACCTCAGCAAGATTGTCGTGCGCAAGTACGACATCCGTATCATTCCATTGGTTTTCCTTGCCTACACTATATTCTGGCTCGACCGTTCCAACATCGCCCTCGCCAGGGTCAACGGGCTAGAGCAGGACCTCGGACTCCAAAACTCACAGTTTAATGCGTCACTCGCCGTTTTCTTTGCCTTTTACATCCTTCTCGGTATCCCGGCCAACATCCTCTTGCGTAGAATCGGGGGAGGCACCTTTCTCCCTGCTCTGATGGTCGCATGGGGATTAGCCACTCTTTGCTCGGGCTTCGTTACCAACTTTGCCGGCCTCTGCGCCTCGAGAGCCGCAGTCGGCGCCGCTGAAGCTGGTTTTCTTGGCGGTGTTCTCCTCTGGCTCGGCTTCTTCTACACCAACGATGAGATCGTGTCCCGGATCGGCATTCTCCTCAGTAGCATGCCACTCTCCGGGTCATTAGGCGGTCTCCTGGCCGGTGGCCTCTCACGAATCCAAGCCGGCTCCTACTCCCGATGGCCGTGGATCTTCTTCATCGAGGGTGCCCTGACTGTCGTTGTCGGCATCGTTGCATACTTTATCATGCCCGATACACCAGACACGGCTTCATTCTTGACGGGCGAAGAGAAGATCGCTGCCAAAGCCCGCATGATCTTACTAGATCACCGGTCCTTTGCCCGGCGCATCGCCTTCGTACCAAGCAACAGCAGCAGCAACTCCGACATCCCAAAATCACGACGCAACAGCACGCATCCAGAAGCAGCCCGAAACGAAACAGTAACCACCATCAGGTTCTCCACAACCCTCGATATACCCGCCACCATCATCGGCGCAAGCTCAGCCGACCGGATTCACAAGTCGACCTGGAGACGCGCCGTGCTTCACCCCATCACCCTATTCATGACCGTCGGCTGCTTCTTCACCGTCGAGTCCATCTACGCCTACAACCTCTTCGTGCCCACCCTCCTCGTCGAGATGGGCTTCACCGGCGTCAGGAACCCGCTCATGACCGTTCCCCCCAACCTCTTCGCCTTCCTCTACACCATCTGCATAACCCAATACTCCCAGCGCTCCCGCCGCGTCGCCCTACCCCTCATGGTCTCAGCCTGCCTCGCCACACTGGGCTTCCTCTTCCTCCTCATTGGCAGCTTCGCAGGCGGCACCGACGGGCAGGGCAAGCCGGTCATCGTGAAGCCCCTGCAGTACGCGGGCACGTTCCTCGCGGGGGCGGGCGTCTCGGCCTCAACGCCCCTCGCCATGAGCTGGCTGTGTGTCAATGCCAACCCGCACTACGTGCGCGCCATCTCCCTCGGCTTTGTCATCGGCGTGGGCAACTTTGCTGCGTTCCTTGCTAGCTACGCTTACATCAAGACCAGCGCTCCACGGTATGTCCGGCTTCCTTTCTTCGGACTAAGCTATTAGTGATGGGAAGACTGACTGTTCATAACGCTAGGTACGTCGAGGGCCATTCAATCAACATTGCCTTCAACGCATGTCTTCTCCTTGTAGGGGCGGCGAGTCTCTGGTGGATGCGCAGGGAAAACGCCCGTCGGGAACGGGGAGATCGGGATCACCGGCTGCAGGATCTACCACCCGGCGTATCCAGGACGGAGCACGAGATGCTCCTGGGGTGGGATCATCCACGATTCCGGTTCCATATGTGAATGGAGACTGCAGGGGTGAGAACTGCCAAAAAGATGTAGATGTAGGTATCGTATTCTCTTTGCGACGTAATTTGCTGTTGGATTTCAGGTGGAGATGGCGGGAGATTGGGGTCTCGTATCAACTAATTTGATGTCCGAGCCAAAGAGGCATATCATAATCTTTGTATCCATTGAATCTTTTCTACGTAACTTCTTCTCTAGCCTGTCCCTTCCGGTGACGAACCAATAACCTAATCCAAAGAATACCACCTGTCGACGATGGATTTTTTCCTAACGTCTCACGCAACGCCAATCCTCCCCCTTCTATATAACATAGGAGAGTACCTAGGGGGAGGAAACAGGTCTATGATAATGCAAACAAACAGGGTATCCATAATCCGAAAGGAATATCGAACAAAGCCTACAAAAGCGTACAGGAAGAATAAGGGACAGGGGAGCAGGCTAGATGCTCACCAATCTGTCGTTCCCGCTTTGAGCCATCTTCGCCCCTTTCCAAGCGCCTAGCTCGATTCTTCGTCTGGGCGGATACACGCCTCCAACATGATCCTCTCCTTTTCTCTGGTCACTTTATCCTTCTGCGAACTGTCCATGCCGGTTCTGCAGACCCGCGGGGCAAGAATCTCGGCAAATCGCTTCTCAGTTGCGCGGCGTTTTCTGCGCGCTTCTAAGCCAGCGGCTACAGCAGCGGAGGGCTGTCTGCGTAAGCTGAATCTGCGCTGCAGAGTGTTTGCGGGTGCCTGGGACTTGTTGACTGGGTTCAGTTCGGCCGAGATGCGAGCGAGAGCTGTGGTGAGGAAGACGAAGGAGATGTTGTGTGTCGGAGAGACAGTGAGGCAGTCGAGGATCTGCGTCTTGATATCGGAGATTCTAGGAGGTAAAGTTGCTGGAAGGACGGGGGCCAGCCCGATCCAGAGGAATTTTGGGACCAGCCCGTCTGTGAGAGAGGAGATAAACCTGACCAATATCGATGAGAGAGCCTCCAGTTTATGCGACGATGGAATCTCGATGGGGAACGTCTGCAAAAGGGGTTTGTCTGTGTCAAGTGCCTCAGCAAGACCAGCCAGGAGAGGTTCCAGGACATCGTTGGAAGCGGTCCAGGTGAGTGGATCCAAAGGCCAGCCAGGGTCTTTTGGGATCTTCATATCTTCAAGCATCGCCGCATCAGCAATACATCGCTCAGTGAGACTTTCCATAGCGGCGATGATGTTGAAAAGCTCCTTGGGTGCTGAGAACTTCTGTTCGGCGTCCATGGGAATAGAGCCCTTTATGTGCCACTCTGTGACAAAACTCCGAATTCCACCGTCTGGCACGCGAATGAGTTCGTCAACAGACCTGCCGAAGCACGAGGGTAGCCAATCGCCTCGGACGGTGATGAAATGATCTTTTCCATCCTCAACGCGCATGATAAGTACCTCTTCGATGGTTGCTTTTCCGCTATTCAAATCGCGAACGACGCCGTTGGATTTTACATGGACCGTCAAGAGTGCGAAGATGGTCTCTCCAGGCTCCAGGCTCACAGACTTGGCAAGAGGCTCGCCGCTGGTATCAGCATGCCCGGTGTGGTCTGACCGCGCAAAGGCGGTTGTTAGCCACTTTGAGGAAGGCTTTGGCGTACTTTCGGCGTTCTCATCAACACCATGAGGGTTGTCCACAAAAGAGAAAGTTGCCGGCACGCCTCCCGTATTGGCGATGGTCATATAGCGGGTCTTACTTTCGAGATACTGGATGTCACCCATGTCGACAACATTCTCACCCGAATCTTGGGTTTCGGCCACGACCGTGATACTCGGACGCCCCTCGTTCTCAGCGCGGTCTAGTTCTCTGGCTACTTCGGAATGTATGAAAGCTTTGAGCTCGGGGACTACGGCATCATACTGGATGGAGAAGCTAGCGCTGACTGGTTTGTGATCCGAGGAAGTTATGCGCTGGTGTGAGGTGTAGAACTCCAGAGTAATAGGGTCAGTAAGGTCGCCGTCCTCGCCATCCTCATTCTCGTCGTACTCATCGTATTCGTCATATCCGGTAGTTGAGAACTTGTCTGCGGGAACGATATCTTCTGCTGGTTCAGGGGCAGCGTCTTCTCCATCGGCATCGGGGTCATACGTGAAAAGAACGTCTTCATCATCTTCAATACCCCTGAGCTTCATCTCCGCATCCTTTTTCTCGACCTCCTTTGCCTCGGCTGCCTTCTTGTCGTATGCTGCTTTGTCTCGGCGCGTTCGATACAGCACACGGTCACACCAGCTGGGCGCCCTCTGCTTCTCGCTCGTGTCAAATAACCCTACTGTGCCCAAGTCGTATTTATAGGTCGGAAGAAACGAGATTGGCCCCTCTCTCCAGCCGTCGTGAAACGCTTTTTTACTCCTGATCATTTTTGCGAGCTGGTCATGCGGAAGGAGCGAGTTCAACGTTGCCTGCAGTGAGGTGGGATCTTGGCTTGGGTCCTCTGCGAAATCATCAGGGTCGGGAAGCGTAGGAGATGGCTCAAAGCTGGGATTCTCGAAACTAGGGTTCCTCGATTGTTGTGATGAAGCTACCGTAGTCGCATCATCATCATCGTCTGAGTCGCCAATGATGATAATACCCTCCCCTTCTGGCGCCGAAGTATCATGCCCATCATCTGCCGGGGCATACTCTCCTCTAGCGTGGAGGGTTAGAATCCTCCTGATATCATCCCCCGGTAAGCCATCAAGCCGGTAGTTGAGATCCCCAAACCAAAACACAAAGTCTTCGTCACCGATACTGTCGCCGACATCTTCCTTGACCCCAGACGTCACGATGGGGTCGAATTGGGTCTTTTGAACAATCTGCGCAGCATCTGCGCACCGTCTTTCGAGGTTGGCAGGCGTCACGCCACTAGCGAGATGACTATTCAAAAACACCAAGCTTGTCGTCTCCCCAATGACGAGTCGGGTGGAAATGGCGCCCTTGTTGGTGAACCAGCCCCCTAATCCTGTGCCAACCTGCTTCGTGCTCACATTGGTGATGGTCGGTGCGATCTCAGAGCTGGCGTAGATGAGGAGCAGTATACCAAACATCTGCTCAGAGACAACAAGCTCATACCCCTTGGGCAGCGCCGCTTCTATCGCCGCCTGCCACTTGATGGTCGCAGACTTGTCGGTATACACTGCGCGAGCCATGTACTCCTTGGTCATGTTCAGATCGACCACCTCCTGCAGGCCCAGTACATACAGCCCAACCTCGGCTCTCTGGGTACGCGATTCCCTAACAGCGGTAGCCTGTGAAAGATCGAGAACGTTCAGGTCCTTATCAATGCCCTCGTTGTCCAGGAACCAGGTGGCCAAGTCCTTGTCGGTCCCTGGGCATGCGGCCACATTCCACGTCCCAATCTTGATCCTGACACTGCGCGGCCGAACATATTCCTTGCGACGGGCAATCAGCGCCCTCGATAACGTATACGGGGTCGAGAGCTCTACGAGATCGGAGTGGACAGAGGGGTCTGCCGGCGGGGCAGTGGCGGGCGGTGGATCGCTCATGCTTTTGGAGCGCCTCGAGGAGGAGGACAGGGAGAAGCGAGAGGAGCGGGAAGAGCGAGAGTGAGGGCGAGGCCCTTTGACGTCGGATCTGTTCTTGGGTCCGGGCTTCTAGACCATGGTCGTGAGGCCGGCTGGCCGTTGTCGACGAGGAGCGCACACGAGCAGGCGGAACCGTGAGCGAGGCGCTAGCAAGAGACCGAAGGGACTTGCGTCGTTCTGGCAGTAGAGCTACTATAACAATGGATGACAAAGGCGAATAGCGACGGGAACTGCGAGCTCTAATATCTACCATTCCCGTCTGGAGTGGCGGGCGGATGATCAAGCAAGGAACGCCTCTAGCGCGGCAATTGGGAGGGCGTCTCAGTCCGTGACGTAGCCACTTTTGCCGCAACGAAAGTATGTCGGTAAATAAATGTGAGAGATGCAGATGATACGGCAGATGGTCCTCCAATGCTGTCACACTGGCAGAGCTTAGGTAAACCTCCGCTCCCGCCCTGACAAGGAAGTTGAAGGAGGCATGGCCCGTTGCATTGCGATTGGATTTGATTACAGTGGGAGGAGCCCGTGTGTTAGTGCGTCAGTGCGCTGCGGGAGCTCTCCGTCAGAGCTGGAGCCTCGGCGCCCAACCCCTGCCACTACTATCAGTTATCACAATCAGTGCATCACCACCCAGCCCTGATGTGCTTGCCCAATGTCCATACTCGTGTCCAACCTCATCTTCCAGTCTCACACTACCTTCAGCCCAACAAGCTCTCCAGTTTCTCGAAAACAGCCCAGTCTGACCCACCCTTTCTACCATACACTGCGTGACTAAGAGAGGCTACCCCAAGCTCTCTTTGTGAACCCAGTCGGCGCCATCGTGTGCAACTGCCACCAGCCAGCACCCACCACCAAACACAACCAACCAGGCAAACAGACCACCGGGCGCCTCCCACCTGCTTGCCTGCCTCCCTCTCTCCTTCTCTTTTCCTCCTCCCCTCCCCCCCTCCTTCCACCTACAATGAGCAAAGCAACACCTCGCCGGTCACGGCACAACCGCCACCCCTCCAACCGCATCCCCGCCATCTCCGACTACGAGTCCGACGCCGCGCAGATGCAGCCCGAGTACGACTACGCGCCGCCCCCTCCCACGCGCACAAACACCGAGCTCAACCTCGCCGTCCTCCAGCGCTACCTCCCCTCCATCCGCACCATCCTCAGCATCGCCGCCAGCGCCGTCATCTACACCTTCGCCCCCGCCGAGCAGCGCTGGGACAAGTCCGGCGTCGAGGGCACCATGTTCGTCTGCGCCCAGGGCCCGCTGCCCGACGACCCGGCCCAGCGGCCCCGGCTGTGCGTCTTCGTCCTCAGCCGTCGCGGGCTGGAGAACCTCGTCGTCGACCTGGCGCGTGTCAGCCACGTCGAGGTCATGGACGAGCTTGTGATTATGCGGGTCGAGGACGACGGCAGCTCGACTAGGAGGGGCGAGCAGGTCCTCGGCGTGTGGGTGCACAATGACAAGACGGAGACGCGGGACGTCAACGCCGCCGTGATCCAGGAGAGCTGGAAGGCTGCGAGGGTGGCTGGGCGGACGGAGGATCAAGGGCCTGAGCTGGGTCCTGCCATGCAGGCGATTGGGAGCGAGGGCAGGCTGACGATTGATGATTTGTTCCGGAGCCAGGCTGAGGCTCGTGCTGCACATGGGGCTTCATGATAAACTACTCGGCGAACGGGAGTTGAAATAATGAATTGAGGAGCAGGAAAATGACTGGGCCCCTCTTCCGAGCCCAATGAGCTTTATGGTATATGCTCTCCTGCCCTGTTGTTTGGTCTTCCATGATATTCAACTAGCGATCAATGAGACATAGAATTAACACACGGCATATAGATATCGGAAAGATTGCTTCTATGAAAGAGCATTACAGAGATAGCACGGCACGTAATCCGGCAATGGCTGTGTTACACTTAAACCAAATAAAAATCTATCAAATGCCCAGAAGAAGACAGGGCCGCGACGAAAAGGGAAGCAAAGAGAACAATATAGATATATGTCTTTGTCTACAAGGGGTTGCTTAAACAAAGCATCAAATAAGAAACCCAGGCCATACGCCGTTCCAAATCACCATCCAAGCCGACTGACGCATGCAGTCATTAAACATTCAATTCGCTCCTTTTGTGCCCCATCCTGAAGTCGTCTCATACCGTTCCGCTGATGGTCAACTCCCGAATCTCCTGAAGCACCTCTTCCACTCTTGCGTCCAGCTGACCATCTGCGTACTGATCTCTGGTGTCTGCGTCTAGGTACTGCTGCACCTGAGCCATACGCGAATACGCCTCCGCGCAGAATCGCAGCTGAATCTTGACGAGGGCCTCGAAACTGGGGTCGAGGTAGGGCACACGCAGATCGATCAGCTGGGGCAGCTCCGTGCTCAGCTGCTCGTTGAGGTTCTCGTATGCCAGTCTGGCCATCTCCAGCTCCTTCTCGGTTCGAGGGAGCTTGGTGGCGTCCTTATCCGGCTTCTCGGCCAGGCGCTTGACCTTGGCGCGCAGGGCGTCGTAGTCGAGGAGCTTGTGGGATCGCTTCTTGATGGCTTCGTTCACGTCCGGGAAGTAGGCGCAGAACCGGGCGATTGGGTCGAGGACGGTGCTCCGGTACGGCCCATCCAGGGCTTTGATGGTCTCGGCGTCGAGGTCCTCCACCGCCTGCTTGTAGCTCCGGCTCACACCGTCTGTGGCTCCCGAGTCGCCGTAGAACGCGTCTATCGTTTCGGCGATTCGCATTTGTGAGGCGGTCATTGCTATAGAAAATGAAACATCAGTCCGGTTCTTTTCAATCTCATCTCTCAACGTTGGCCAAACCTACCTCTCAGCGAGTCCAGATAGCCTTTGGATTCCTTCTGTAGCCTGTTTGCGGCAGCCTCCATTGTCTTGAATCGTCTGTATATTGCGTTAGGGCGTATTCTTCGATTCGTGCGCATAGGTTCCATCCCTACCTCTCTTCCACCTCATAGTCACGATCATTCGTCTTCTCCACATGCCCTGATTACTCCCCTCCGTCAGCACAATGCTCCCGTATTTGAACTCCAGGACCTCCAAGATCACTCACCCGTCTTCATCATCACCTGCGTAGTCGCACGGTTCACATTCTTCTTGAACCCTATCTCTCCTGTTAGCATCCGGCCCCTCCTCGTTGCGGGGTGCTCGTCATTGCCTACCCGCCCACGACATCTTGAATAGTATCAACAAAGGAAGCTAAAAAACGGTCTCGATCGAAAATGTACTGCCGTGCTAAATGTAGCGGTAAAAGCCTCGATGCGACTCGTAGAATGCTGCGTAGAAAGTATGAGGACTAGGAAACTTAGGGTCCGAGGGTGGTGACGACTGCGTGCAAGATAATAATGCTGGGCGGCTTGCAGAAGATGGGGCGCAGCCACACTTAGCCGTCTTTGAATGGCTGCTGCCATCGACGTCAGTGATGGGGCGCAGCTTCGTGGCTCTGGCGCCAGCCCGCAAGATTCATTTTTCCGGGAGCGAAGCGTCGTGTGGTGCGTTGCTGGCGAATCACGTGCCTCAATCCCAGCTTTCTGAAATCTCGGGCTTTTGTCCTTGGTGGTTGTACGCATATTGGCTATGTATGTGTATGATTTTCTCTCATTTCTTGTCTCTCTTTAGACTTTACAATGTTTAATCCTCGGTTCCTCGTCGTCAGTCTTGGGAACCCGTTACCGAAATATGCGAGTCTGCATTCAGCAGGGCATTTTGCCCTGAGAGGCCTTGCTCCCGTCCTACAACACCCAGACTTCAGGGAGGTGAGAATGGGGAAGCAGACAGCCCTGGTCTCACAAGGTCCCAAATACACGCTTGTACAATCACCCACCTTGATGAACGTCTCTGGTCCATTCATCTCTGGGGCATGGAACGAAATGCTGAAACAACATGATGCGTCTTCATTATCACTAGTCATCGTACATGATGAATTGGAGAAAGGGCTCGGCATCGTCAAGTTAACAGCATGGGATCGAAGTCACAAGGGACACAATGGAATCAAAAGTATCAAAGCGCATTTGTCTGAAGACAAATATCCCGAATCACCTTTCGTGCGAATCGCCCTGGGCATTGGTCGTCCCAAGTCGAGAGAACCGCAGGATGTCAGTGACTATGTTCTCGGGCCAATCTTACCTGAGAAGCGACAAATTCTCGAGGAAGACGTCCCTTTGGAGGTTGCAAAGTGTTTGCATATTCTAGAGAAGGAGTGGAAGCAGGAGTTGGGGCGGTGAGGGACGACAAGCCTGGAGGGAGCTTCATGATTTAGACCCGAGTACCATTTATGGTTGCTTCGACTGTTCTCAACAGTGTATCAATATCAAAATCGGCACTTATTCTTTCCTGCACGCATTCGGCAACTTGGAGAAGCCTACGTGGTGTGTTCCAAAGGTTATTTCTGGAAAAGCGGTGTATCTTCTTATCAGCCCAAGATGTTGGACTGACGGGATCTCAAGGCTCCTCTCATTGAGTGTTTTTAGAAGATTAATGAAGTCGTCCAGTCTGGGGAGAAGTTTCGTCGGTTGCTTATCTTCGGGTTTGGCGTGCCGAGAAAGATTGTTGGCCGCCGGGATTTAGCGAAAACGGCTTATCCATACTCATCTAACCCAAACAACCCAGGTCCTACACGAGTAGGCCGATATGGTCAAACACCAGCCCGAAGATGTTTCCGGTTTCGGCCGTGAGTAATCTCGACTTGGTTCGGTTATTGGAAATGCCTTGGGAGGGGCTGATACCCGCTTGCTGTATGGGACGTGGCTCGCTGGGCAGTAGGTCGAAGGGAGCTGATAAACGACGCAGGCTTGGCCTAGCAAGAGCAATGCTCATGCTAACTGGGGTCACTCGTGTACTCCTCTCTCGTTGTCGGCTGCGGGTACCCTGCGGCGTTGCAGTTCCCAGACCCAAATCAAGTCTTTTGGGAATGCAGAGTCGATGGAGGGACACGTCCCTCCTTATATGCTCAGATCTGTCCCAGTCCCCCGTGCTGGCCTTACGGGCGCCCCGCGAACCTAATAGCACTGGCTTGCGGGAATCTTGCATCACGACGCCCGCAAGAACGTGTTTCTCTACGATCAGGCAGGGCTGTGCGGGCGTTGGATGGCACAAACGCTTACACTGGAGAACTCGGGGGGTGGACCTGTGTCTGCTGCAGGGCGTCCCTGTGCTTACTCGGTATGTCGAGCCGCTGGGTCATTTCCCTCAGTGGGCTGCGGATTGTGGACTCTCGAGAGGGCGCATTATCGAACCGCTAAGGCTCAATTACATCAAGCTGTTGATGGCTGTGATTGCATGGCACGATTAGGTGTTCGTGAGTGAGCGCTGCTCAATTGAAGCCCGTCTCCATCCAGAACCTAAACTGGTAGTCGTTCGCCGACATACCAATAAGGTGTCGCATTACACATGCACATCCTTTCTCACACAGGACTCTGGCCCGGCTGATATCAACTTGGAGGTTTGGGTTTGGAGATGGATGGTGGGGATGTAACGACACGCCCCTCCCTTGCCCTTCGAGTCATCTTAGCGGAAAGGGTTTGGCACTAAAAGAGGGACCTAGCCAGCGCCAAGAGATAAGGAAAGATTCACTGGTTCAGCTTTCGAGCCTCTTAGCGGCAGAGCATTTCTCATCCGGAAAACATAGTGCTGGACGTAGGGAACCTTAGGCTGAACTAAGGGACCTACTGATACGATGCTGATAAGTTGGTTTATTTGACGTAAGAGGATGGTCTCTCGAGAAGAGTGATGTTTGCATTTGCGCATCGCTAATCACAGACGCTCCGATGCTCCGCATTCATGCTGCAGAATGCGATAGTCGTATTTGCCAAGGCATTCCCCGTTCTTTATGTAGATGGAAAAAAGGGTCAGATGAGACTCTGCCATGCGATTTTTCCTTTGACTGGCGTGGGGGGATTCGCGCTGGGGGCCATAGCTCAGAGGACGGACCGTGCTCATAGGAGTTCGTCTACCTACTACGTAAGACAAGGCCGTCAGCATATTGCCCAAGGGTCGGTTTTTGTTGCCAGAGAAGGAGGGAGGATGGTTATTATACTAATTTGAAGGATCTGGGAAATTCATCGGCTCGCTGCACACGTTGTCTGCGAGTGACCATACGCCATGCCATGCCATGCTACCATGTATGTTACCTCCCCCATCACCCGGCAGGCACAGCGCGATGCAATCCTCTCATCCTATCTATCATGCCACTGAAAGATCTTCAACGATTCGTTTGCACTAAGGCCGCCAGCGATTGGATGGGCATTTAAGCTTAAACAACCAGGAGGGCTGGGAGTTTTCCATTACGTACAATAACGATTCTGATCAATGATCATCGTCGGTGCTGTCTTGGACTTACCAGCCGGTCGGTTTCTCAGTGGTTGATGATCATGATCCAGCAACGGCGGCCTTGGCAGCAGCGTTATTTGGGCGTTTCTGGCGGCAGCTGGTGGAGATGGCAGGAATCCGGAGCCAGGTATCGGCCAGAAGTCTTGAAATTGAGCCACTCAAACAGCGACAGGCAGCCGGTGCTCAGCAAAGATAAGAAAGTCTGGGGTTTGAGATACAGGTCCATTATTTGCCTGAACTGGCCATCGATCACTGGGCAGCAGCAGGGGTGAGCCTGTGACGGGCATCAGGGAGGGGGCGTGGGAGCAAGGATTGGCCTGTAGGAAGCTCCATCGTTATCAGTGGGCCTGTAGCTCTTTCCGGCTCTCTCCATGGCTGTCTTCCTGTCTCTCTCTTTGTTCCTGTCTCTGTCTCTCTCGGTCTGTCTCTCTCTCGGGCCTGTCTTGCTTATGATTTGCCTCGTCTCTGGGCCAGCATCCATCCATTGCACACGCAGGATCCCCCCTACCGGAATTCCTCGTCCAGCCCACAGTTTGCGATCAACTGTGTTCGCCGTGGATGGCTGCATGGCGCCGCCACCACCGTTAGCTGATTTCTTGTGGCTCGATGGCGGTTAGCTGGAAAGACAACGTCTGCCAAGCGAGGCTATAGATAGACAAGATGGGGTCGTTATCTCTCTCTTTCGACGACAAATCGATTCTCAGCTGGCCGGCTCGACCAGTCCAATTTCCAGGAATGGATAGATGCCATCTTCCTTCCTGAGCTTAGATGGGATGAAACCCCGAACTACCATCTGGAGGGCCCAAGATCACAGAGTGATATGAAACAAACGGCATGTTGCGCTACCCATGGAGTGGCCAAAATGATACCTTCCATCATCCATGCCATGTGTTGAGCCAGGGTATGAGAGCATGGCGTATGCTGCATACATGTGGTGCCATAGACTGCCTTTCACTGCATAACAGCAAATCTCACAGCTCGTCTATGTACGACTACCCAAGCTGACTCGTCGGCTGGCTTTCCGCGCAAGTCCCAAGCAAAGGCAACCTACAGCAAGTCAGCCAAGGGAGCTCATTGAAGCCAAAAAGTCTTATCTCCCCCACACTCGTTAGCCACCAACCAACATACATGCTTCGGTCCCCATCCCATCCAGCCGTGCACACTGCCCCTGCCTGCCCTTCGAACTCACACGCCCCTAGCGAACTAGGGTCCATTGATACGGGTAGGCGGAGATGGAGTCTCCTGGCTCAATGTTCCGTCACTAAGACCTAGGTCTGACCCCCAAGCCAAGCTCTCGGGGCTTACACCGGGGTGAGGTGACTGACTGACACACGACACGGATGATCGATACTTGCCTGTCGCAGCTCAGCTCTTATATAGCACTCGCCTGTCCTCCCAGAGCATCCTTGTTTGCCTCTCTTCTCCCATCCCCTTCTCTCCCTCCTCCTTGGCCCATTCCCATCTCGGGTCCCATCCCTCTTCCACCTCATCCGCTTTGATCCCAATCAAAGCTTCTGGAAAGGAATACAACCTCCTCCCACCCCATTGAGGGACAGACACAGGACATCTTGCCCGTCATGTATGCCGAGGAGTACAATGGCACCACCACCGAAGCCAACTTCGGTTGGGACACCGACTCTGACGACTTGAACGTCTTCTACGATGTGAGCCAGCTCTCCCCATCTCCCCACGCCTGGCTATCAGTCAACTCATTGCTAACCTCCTCCTCCAGACTGGAAACATGTGCTTCCTGCTAGTGTGCGCCGCGCTGGTCTTGCTCATGATCCCCGGTGTCGGTCTCTTCTACAGTGGTCTCGCCCGTCGCAAGTCCGCCCTCGAGCTCCTCCTCCTCTCCATGCTCAGCTGCGCCGTCGTGAGCTTTCAGTGGTTCTTCTGGGGCTACTCCCTCACCTTCTCTCGCACCGGAAACTCCTTCCTTGGTGATCTCTCCATGATTGGCCTCCAGAAGACAATGGCCCAGCCCAATGGCTCCAGCGCTCTCCCTGACATTCTCTTCTGTCTCTACCAGGGCATGTTCGCTGCCATTACGTGAGTAACCACAATCCTCTGGTCTCTCGAACCAAACACGTCCTAACATTTGTTCTCCAGTCCTGCCCTGGCCATTGGCGCCGTCGCTGACCGCGGTCGCATCCTCCCCGCGCTCGTCTTCTTCTTCATCTGGACCACCGTCGTCTACGACCCGATCGCCTACTGGACCTGGAACGCCAACGGCTGGCTCTACAAGCTGGGCTCCCTCGACTTCGCCGGCGGCGGTCCCGTCCACATCTCCTCCGGCTCCGCCGCCCTCGCCTACTCCCTCATGCTCGGCAAGCGCACCGGCTATGGCAACAACGCCGGCATGCCCTGGAGGCCGCACAACGTCACCAACGTCGTCATTGGCACCGTCTTCCTCTGGGTCGGCTGGTTCGGCTTCAACGGTGGCTCCGCCCTCGCCATGAACATCCGCGCCATCGTCGCCTGCTTCAACACCAACCTGGCCGCCTCCATGGGCGGTCTCGCCTGGGTCCTTCTCGACCTCCGCCTCGAGGGCAAGTGGTCCACCATTGGCTTCTGCTCCGGCGCCATCTCCGGCCTCGTCGTCATCACCCCCGGCGCCGGCTTCGTCACCCCCTGGGGCGCCCTCATCATGGGCGTCGTCGGCGGCATCGTCTGCAACTTCGCCACCAAGCTCAAGTTCCTCATCGGCATCGACGATGCCCTCGATATCTTTGCTGTTCACGGAATTGGCGGCATGGTCGGTAACATCTGCACCGGCGTCTTCGCTGCGTAAGTATTCTCCCGAATCCCCAATCCATCAGAAACCACCTTACTAACAGAACAACCCCAGTTCTTGGATCGCCGGCCTCGACGGCACCAGCCCAGACCCCCTCGGCTGGATCGAGCACCACTGGGTCCAGATGGGCTACCAGTTCGCGGGAACCTGCGCCGCCTTCGCCTGGTCCTTTGGCCTCACCTGCATCATCCTCTTCCTCATCAACCTCGTCCCGGGACTCTCCCTCCGCGCCTCCCCCGACGACGAGGAGCTCGGCATGGACGACGTCCAGCTCGGCGAGTTCGCCTACGACTACGTCGAGATCACCCGCCACCTCACCGACACCGCCAGCAGCACCAACGGCGTCGAGACCAAGTCGGAATAAAAGTCTCCCAGAGAGAGTATCTGCTTGTCCAGGGTTTTGGTTTAAACGCGTGCATATATATCTCAAAGGTCGCGCACATTTTTATTATATAAACTACATTTAAATGCACATGGAAAGAAAGGGGTAGTAGTCCCGTTGACGTAATGCGTGTTCTTCTCTCAGGCGAAGGACGGAGTGATTTCTTTGATACCAAATTCTTTTTTACACACTTACATCATCTCTCCAAGGTCCGTGAAGAAACAATGGACGATAGGATGGAATGATACAATCGCTTCTTCTAATACAAATCAAATACTAAAAACATCATCTTAATAACAACGGGGGTTGTAACATCTGATGGCATTTATGAAACTTTGCAAGAACAGCTCGTGTGGGCAACCAGAGTGAGGTAATCATGAAGTAATAGTAATATTCATTCGATAGGGAAATACCGACTTCGTTTCTCGGTTCAAGAAGCTATTAATAATTTATTGCACTCGCGCGCCAGGCTTGTAGGAAACCGGTTGCCTCTACCGACGGTCAACCGCCTGGTCTTCGTCCGAACCCCCCCGAGGAAGTGTGTCCACAATGACTTTGGACAAGAAAGCAACAAGAAACGCTCATCATATGCCTGCCATGAAAGTAATCCATCACTCGTCGCCATAAGGTCGCGCATGTTCATGACCCTCCCCTCTTGCGCCGTAGTATTGGAAAATGCTCAAGGTGAGTAGATTCCAGTCAAGCCAATCCAGCCCCTGTTGACAGTAAGAAAAAGCTCATATTCAGTCCACCTATTCGCCCACCCCGCCGTTACCACTGTGTATGCGTATAATAAAAGGCCATGTGCCCATGCCTTGAAAACTCAAAACCGCCAAATCGTCGTCAACGACCGGTTGACTTGTTGCGGTAGGCTCATCAAATCATCTAAACTTCTGGTTTGCCGTACTATAACGCTTCGACATATTCATGAGACCATGTGTCCCCGGTCCGTTCTACATCCGAATTGTCCAGTACACTGAACTCTAGTCAGCAGCCATATCTTCATCCTCTGCCCTGTTTTGGGCCGGAGACTGGCCATGCATTGGTGCTGTACTCGCGCCTCCGGTTGGTGTGATGTTCCGGCTCGAGGATTCCCCTTCTGTTTGACTTCGCACGTTTGCCACGCTGGCTTGCGTCGATCCATAGGCACTAAGAGGCGGCGATCCAACCGCCTGCTGGCTATTCAGAAAGCTTGAAAATGCTTGGGGCCTGGGCTGGTCCTCATTGGCAGGATCTGCACTACCAGAGTCAGCTGCGCCGGCATGGTCTGGCTGGACGTGAGGCGGGCGTCGTGGTTGTAGTGGTGGCAACGCGAACTCTTCGGTAGTAGTCACTGGTGCTGTATGCAAATCAATGACCATCTCGTTAGCATCCAAGCCTTCGAAGTCGTTGTCATCGTCTGCAAGGTCCTCATCAAACGCCTCGCCTTCAGGTTGCACGCCGTTGGGTGTAAGATGCCGCCGTACCCGGGTGGTTCGGAGTCGGTCTGCTACAGGCTGCAAGCTGTTTCGAAGTTCCTCAAACTGAGGGGCCGTGTTCAGAAAACGGCGGAAGTCCGATACCATGTTACCGGAGAATACACAGAAAACGTTTCGTTGATGTTGGGTGAACTCTGATGTCGAAGTCAGCTACATATGTTCCTAAAAATGGTTCTTTCAAGATGGGACCTACCCTGAGGAGCTGGTCTGCAAAAAGGCTGGAATTCATCGCGCTGAAATGCAGCAACGCCAGTCAAGCTCAGATGTGTTAACCTAGGGCAAGAGTTGAGCAACCGGATGATGCTCTAGAGGGAACGAAACAGTCAGCTTGGATCCGAAGAAATGAGACAGGCCAGATAATAATAATACCTTGAGGGTCAAGTTTACACAATAGCTGAGGTGCACACGCTCCAGACTTGGTGTGTAGTACTCGCCATGAACCAGCACACCGTTAGCATCTCGGCGTAGGACAGGTCGGTAGGCAGCCCCAGCAAGAGCATTCACAGAATCGTCTGTGATCGAGTTGCATTTCACCAACCCAATTCTCTTGAGCTTAGGGAGCAAAGCAAGGCGCTTCACCGAGTCGTCTGTGAGACGAGTACAGCAACCCAAGTCAATATAACGAATCCGGTTGCATTTGTGCGCTAATCGCTTGACTCCCTCGTCCGTGATCAACCCACAGTGGCCAAGATGAATGTAATGAAGGTTCTTGCCCAATTTCGCAATGGCAAACACGGCTTCATCGGTAATCAGGCGACACTTTGCCAAGATGAGATTGCGAAGGCGTGGAGCAGCATCGATAATCTTTGATACCGCGTGATCTGTAAGACGCAGGCACGATGTAAGGTCAAGAATTCGCAGGTGCTCAAATACTCGGTCCTTTGGCAGATAAAGGAACGCATTGTCGTCAATCATTTCGCAGTTGGCCAGCCGCAATTCTCTGAGGCAGTTGCCATGGGTCAAGAGGGACGTGACCGGGCTGTTCCCGATGGCCGCACACTGCTGCAAATCGATCTCGAGAATGTTGGGGCAGTTGGCAGCAAATGCAAGTATAGCATCATCGCGAAGCTGAGTGCACTCGTTCAATTTGAGCTGTTGATTTACAGGTTAGCAAACAAACGCACACGAAGACACTACCCAAACATACTCTCTTGATGTACTTGCAGTTCTTTGCAAGGTTGATCATGCTTTCATTCGAAATATTTGTGCAACCAGAAACGTTGAGGCCCTGAAGGCGCTTACAATTGTCGGCGATGGCATTTATGGACTCCTCAGTGATGTGGGTGTCGCTCGAGATGTCGAGGGCGAGTAGAGCTGAGCTGTTCTGGACTAAAGCGATCAGGCCGGAATCGGTCAAATTCCGGCAGGCCGTGAGAGTCAAGCGCTCAACACGGGTACAAACAGCCAGAGGAAGGACGCTGCCATCGTTGACTTTATCTGCGAGAGCAGCAAGGTTGAGACGCTTGACGAAATCGGCGTAGTTGAAGAAGGGCTTTTCGAAGCTGAGGGTTTGGCAAATGCTGTTGTGATTCTTCCAATTTGTGCATGCAGGGCGATGCCATAAAATATCGACAGCGTTTCTAGCCCATCGTTTACAGACACGCATACACGAGAACAAATCGTTGGGTGAGGTCAGCTTGGCAAAAATGCTGATGAGAATCTCGTTCGGCAGTTGGTTTACGGGCGGCCAACACGAATCATCAACGGCCATATCCTGGAAATTATGAACGCCGATGGATGACTCTGAGTCGTTGTTATTGAGGAAGAAGTCGGATTCCTCGTTATCGGCAGGGACGGGGGAGTTGGTGGTGGAGGAGGTCGAGCGAGAATCCTCCTGTTCTTCCGAGGCAGACATCGGCCGCGACGCCTGGCCAGCCTCAACCGGCGAGAGGTTGGCTGCGGAGGGCTGCATGGCAACGGCGGTAGGGAATGGTCAGGATGGTAGTCAAAGTCAGGTAGTATGTGTCGGGTACTCGTTCTGTAGAGATGCAGGTATGTGCGATGCGTTGCCGCGGTTGTTGATTGCCAGCTTCGTATGGCTGGACGCGAGAGGTTTTGATGATGCTTGGGCTGCTACCGGTGGGGTTTTTCCTCATGCCAAAGGCAGACTCTGCTTGCTCAGCGTCATCGGACCGCGACCTGACCACCGGAAGAGGCGAAGGGAGAAGGGACGTGAGGATCGTCGAGTGCCCGTGACGATCTTAGAGGGGACGGACGCCAGTGGGAGGTTGGATATGATACGGGGTCGGGCGGGATGACTGGCAATCGAGCTTCGATGTGTTGGGGCGTGACGATGGTGGATGGATGGGATGGGAGGTCCAGGATCACAGGGCTGCGACGGTGGGTAAAAGGCGGGAGGAGCGAAGGATGTACCGCCTACCAAAAGGGCCTGCCAATCAGGCGTGGCTGAGCAGGAACTCAAGTCACTTTAACTTGCGACTTAGTCACCACTGGCGCCGGGCACTGGCTAGCTGCTTTGTAACCGCGGTGGATTAGCAGTCTAGCACCGCTAAGTCACCGTCTTTAGCGTGCTGTGGTGAGTGCCCGGGCAATCGAAGCCCTGGCGCCCGAATCAGCAGGGGCTTAACCTGCGCTGGCAGCCCTTCCTGCCAGTCTTGGGCAGCCACATCACTCAGCGATAGGTATCGTATTCAAGGTTCCAATGATTCTAGGCCTTGGCACATAGGAACTTCTGGACCATCGGCTCGTCGAGCCTCGTGCAACCTTCACCTTGGAATGTTCTAGCCACAGTCCTTATTGGAAGAGTTACCATACGCCCAGCCAATGCAAAGGGGACTGCATATTACCATGCGACAATCCCCGATGAGGCACAAGTGAAACTGGCGGAAGGCTGTGACCTAGCGCGTGGCTTTGTGACTCGATCAGATGCCCGCATTAACAAGCCTATACACGGATTAATAATAGCACCCACGGAACACATGAGTGGTATTGATGCACAACAAGAAACATTACTCCTGACATCGACTCTGTGACGTTAGTAGACGCCGGGATTATTGAGCTTGGGCTGTGTATTGTTTTAGGTAGGTATGCTTGGTTTGAGAGAGGTAATAAATGTACCCAAAAGAGCAACATATCAATATCATTCCCGGTACCCAAGCCCACCCGATTTTGTTATCCATAACACGACAGATCAACAGCTTACCTTCATATCATATGAATAACATCAATTATTTCTAAAACTTGCCTCAGGGTTCAATGGAGGACCACATATCGCTATTATGCCAACATCTGCATCGCTGATAAGCTCTTCGACAGACGTAGTTGTGTCATGTATAGGGTAGGTGTGTATGCACTGGAAGCGCTGGATCTCCATCATACGTCACGTGTGGAGCCCTTCCCCTCGGATACAGACGGATTGTCATGTGTGGATGCGCTCTCTAAGAAATGCAAACGCTAGAAATGTCAATTGATCCCAAGCATCAATTGCTGGCCTTCGTTTGTGAACTATCCTAGGTCGAGCCCCTTGGTGAATTTCGCAAGTGACCTGCGATACTCGATAGGAGCTTTGCACTGCGCTTTCTCTCCGTCGCCCACGAAGCTTGAGACAACAGTAATGATTCGACCAGCCGCAGCCCGCCGGGTCATCCCGCGGACACGATGCACACAAACCCTCCGTTCCTCCCCAGCTGCTGCGCGACGGACCTTTCTATCATCCAAGAGTTCTGTTCGCGCGACGCAGGACTTTGATCTGAACAAGCTCAACACTAAGCGACGAGACTACGAGCACAATCGCACCGCCTTCCTCATTGCCGGCACCGTCGCCGGCATCACCTCATTCATATACACTGCTTTCAAGCTAAAGGATGCCTTGAAGGCGGAGGCTGAAAAGAGGAAGAACGAAAGCGCCGCACAGTGCGATGCCCCTACGATACCCAAGGAGCAGTTCAAAACGGAGGCGGGCGAGAAGCGCAAAGTTGTCGTTCACGACGAGAACGGCCAGGAAATTGTGCCCACAGGCAATGGCGTTGTACCGGCTTTCCCGCGACTCCTCAATGTGAAACTACCCTCCGAGCAGACACCGCAAGGCCCCATTGCGGCGTCGATTTCGGACAACGACGGAACCGAGTTCACCCTGGTTGGGCTCGGGACCCGCACGGTTACCTTCATCGGCATCCAGGTCTACGTTCTGGGCTTCTACGTGGCCACGCAAGATGTAGCCAAGCTGCAGAACTACCTGGTGAAGAGTGTCAACTCTCTGGCTACGACCTTGATCCCGTCCGAGAAGGAGACTCTGCGGAAGTCGCTGCTTGACCCGGCTGAGGGCGAGGAGACGTGGGACAAGATTCTGCGGGACGCTGGATGCCGCACCATCTTCCGCATCACCCCTGTCAAGGATACCGACTTCCACCATCTCCGTGACGCCATGGTAAGAGCTATCACGGGCCGGTCGCAGCGTGACGCGGAGCACTACGGTGACGAGCAATTCGGCGCCGCCCTGAAAGACTTCAAAGGCTTGTTCAACCGCGGCTCAGTCCCGAAGACAAAGGAAATCCTTCTGAGCCGTGATGGAGCCGGACAGTTCTCGCTCATGTTCGATACATCTGGCAGGAAATCTCAGAAGACCAACAAGGAAGTTCTGGGCGTGATACCTGATGAACGGATATCCAGGCTCCTCTGGCTCAACTACCTTGCCGGAAAGAAGCCTGCATCTGAGGAGGCCAGAACAAACATCATTACCGGAATTATGGAGTTTGTAGAGAGGCCCATTGGCACTGTTGCCGCTCAGGTATTGTAATACCTGTGGGAGTATTGACCCCGGATAATGTAAAATTGTACAACACTTGGAAAGCTGAATCCACACCACTTCAGTTGCAAAAAAACCGAATGCCTGAGTTAGGCAGTGTCATTTTATGTAGTCTACACGATCTGAAAACATACGAGTCACGAGAGGCTTGTTATAGAATTAAACATTCTTGTCATTTATCAAGTTTGAGAGTTCTAATACTCTTTTCTTTCAAAACTCAACTGGCTATGACTTTATTTATACCGACCCCCGCAACATTCCTCATCTCATCTAGAAATGCAAACGCTTGCTGCATTTAGAGCTTGAGTGAGCCGGCATTGCGGAGGAGTTGCTCCAGCTCGCCGGCCTTGTCCAGCTTCTGGAGGTCGGAGTTACCTCCAATGTGCTTCTTGTTGATGTAGATGTTGGGGACAGTGCGCTGGCCGCTGATGTCCTCGAGGGCATCCTGCAGGGCAGAGCCATCAGCTGCAAAGGGAGGGTATCAGCAAACATCTTACCCGCCAAACATTGCCAGGCGAATTCATGGCAGACACGAGAACTCACAGTCCTGGTCGAGCTCAATCACGAAAGCATCGGCATTGAGCTGCTTGAGCGTCTTCTTGGTGTTTGAGCAGTAAGGGCAGTACGACTTCGAGAAGACGACTGGAATCGCGGGGAAAGCGCGCAGAGATGGTTAGCGGGAGGGGTTGAAACTCAGCAGCCACCGGGAGCGGGAAAATTCGACTCACTAGTCGCGTGCTCGTTGATGAGCTCCTGAACTCGGGCGGATGCTTCTCCCATTGTGATGTTGCTTCCTGAACCAAATAATTTGTTTCCGAGGGCGCGAAGAGACATGAGGGGCAGAGGAGGATGGGAGTTGTTGTGGGCGGGAGGATTATTAAGTAAAGCGGCAATCCGGGTATTAGCTGAGTTATGATGTGCGAGGAGATTCCGATTAGCAATCAATCAGTCCGCTCTAGAGGCTTCGGCTGGGCTGCTTTTGGGTAGGATATCCATCATAGACGCGGCCGGCGGGTGTCTTAAATAACCTTGTAGCACACGCCGAGGCCTGTAGAAACGGCTATGTCATAGCCCGCCATCGCCGTCACTTCAGAACTTCAGATCTGGATTAAGGATATTTTTAGGGGCCTTTTCAGGGTGCCATGCAGTGTCATAGGCTAATCAACCGGGGCTGGCATGCAGCTTTTTAGGGAACAGTGCCCGTCGTTTTGCCGCAAAGAGGAAGCGGCAGTTGGAATTGCCAACCCCCCCAGTGGCTGTGAGATCGATGAAAGCTGCGATCGCCTATCGAGGTTAGACAAACCGATAACCGTACGATAGACTTGATCCTGGTGGTCGTTTGCAAGTTACCGGGCGGCGCAGGGTGCGCACATACCACGAATATAAATACAGGGTGATTTTCCTCTAGGACAAGGCTTTGACGGCTGTGGGGGCAGCTCTCTAGCGATTCCGAGTGCTTGTCATTAGCTCAGCACCTGATCTCTAGATGACGTCTAGTACTATACTACCGCCCACCCAAATGCTGACGTCGGCAGTGTTGTACTTACCTACTTACTCCGAAGAGCGCCATCTCTAGCGGCTTTGCATTGGATCAATGCAAGCGAGGACACTGGATTCAGTCAGGCCGAAACACCGAGTATCGCCATGGCCATCAGAGGAGCTACGCTCTTTATGCGATGCGACGTGTTAGACACCATGCCGGGATAGAAGAGTCGCGGATAAGTGTTTACTTGTGGAGGGCTATGCACTCACGAAAGCAGTCAGTGAAAAGGATGGGATTACGAGATTGGTCATTTGAACTTAGGCTTGGGCATTCACCGAGGCTTTCAGTCAGTAGAGAACCCAATGATCTGACAGAGTGTTGCCACTATCACTTTCAACATCAGAATCGAAACACCACCAATATCAATATTACTCATCTTACCGAGCATGGCGCTGCAGAGGATGGAACAATGCGGGGTGTGTGCATGCTGCGTGCTTGGAGCATCGAAGCCTCAACACGTATGTCGCTTGTTTAGGAGGCTTTGGGGCTAACAACAGACCGGGTTGCCGATCTGGATGACATATCGACACCGCTAATCTGAAGATCGGCACGAATGCAGCAGGAACAAGGGCCGTTATGCACCAGAAACAAAATGGGTGTTTGGTCTGCCTGAAACGCAGTGATATTGGGCCTTTGTTAAAGGTGATGCTGAGGATGAAACCGGGGGGTCGTGTTACCCTCTCAAGAGTACTTGTTTGCTTCGCTTCGTTGCCGAGTATCATAATGAGCGTTATTTGTTATCATCACAACCGATTGATCGCCATGATGCAGGGGCGAATCCCACACAGACTAGATGCGCTGGCCTTGCGTGTTGTTTGGTAAGTTCGTGGTCTGGCTTTAGGGTAGTTCGAGCCGGCGGCGATATTTCCAGGGTCCTTCCAGGATATCCCTGGCTGCGGTGGTGGACTTGTAACCACGAGACCTCACGAGGCGAACAGCGTCATGAGCGTCGAGGACGGTCCGCCCCAGACTGACATCACGCGGAGGGACTATCACAGTTCGTTTCCATTCCTTCGACCTCGGCTGCTAGACAGAATCCGTTCGGAGCCTTCCGAGTATCACAGCTGTGTTGGGCTGGCTGGTTTTTCCCATGGGGTCACGTTCCCGTTGCCAGCTGACAGTAAGCGCTCCTCCGTAGACAGCAGTCAATTCTCAATTGCTAAAATCAATTCAGCCGATAGATACTAGCATAGTCAAGGGGAGGCTCGCATATAGACGCGTCCATTATCCAAAACAGATCTAAGAAACCCCCATCCGTTCATCGGACTTTCCAGCTCTGGCAGGCGGCGTTGTAGGGTCATGTCACCAACAAGAGATCCATTGTGCTTCTAGGGCCATGCAGGTGATGGCTTAGCGCCGTCTAGCGTTGTACCGTACCAAGTACCCCGAGTACCTATAGCAGCCCGGGGTATTGGCGACTTTGAAAGCAACACATCGGGTGGTGATTCTGACTTGGCCACGTTTACATGGCCATTCTCTTACGACTTGAAATTGGGCATTCGTACGACAATTTGCTTGATTGGCACAGCACCTGGATGAATGATTCGTGACAGGCGGGATACTAGGCTGATTGGGTTGGCAGGTGGCACTTGGTGCAATATTACCAAGCTTAAGGGACCCCTAATAGGGCCAATCAAGCGAAGGCGGCAGGTACCTTTCCGCCTGGGAGCATTTCGCAAATTCGCCCATTTCCCCCTATGAATCGCCTGCCAGCGCGTCCTCCCCCCTTCTGAAAAAAAAGAGGTGGTCAACTGGCTCCCAAAATCCACTATCCTACATCATTCTTGTTCTCCAAGTCACCCCCCTTCTGCCCAAAAAAAGCTACATTGTTGGTTTTGCATGAGAAACCACACATACTCCGAATGCAGTACGGCACGAGCTAGTCTGACCTGCGAACATCTGGCCAACGAGACGACGTCAATCCGCCCATCGCCCCCCGCCCTGCCTCATCTCATCCACTGGACACATCTCGCCGTCGACGCGCCCCCCACATTGCCAGCTCATTCATTCGCGCAGCGTCTTCCTCTGGTCCTCCCACGGCTTCCCGTGGCCAGAAGATTCCACCATCAGGGAGTTGCCCTGGAGTTTCTGTTGTGATCGTCTCTGTGCGTATCTCGGCTGGACCGACCGGACACCGCCTAGGTACAGCCTTCGCTTGGTGCAACCAACCCATATCGTCGGTGCTGCAGACGACTATTGCAGTCCACCGAACCTTGGTCCAACACCCTGTTTGTAGTTGCTGCACAAAAAGGTGTCCTACCCTGGGTCACCTTCACCCAAACCGACAAGGTGGATTCCCGACTGCCCATAGCGGCCACCTCAGGTGCCTTTCAAAACTTGACGTCCTACCTCAACGAGACTCTTCTCAACTTCACCACAGCATTCCACGGCTCTGGCGAGTACATCTCCGAGTCTTTAGGTGTCCCTCCTAGCGTCATCTACGGCAGTGTCGCTGCCCTCGTCGCACTACCCCTCACTATGTCCAGATACTGGCCCAGCCGCGGGTTCTCTCCATACGACACCCTCCCCGCTGATGCACCCGACGTGACGGACGAGGACTTCAGCTACATCACCTCACAGGAACTTGACGACCCCAGCCTGAGCGTTCCTGTTGACGCTTGGCACCACCCCCGCACGTACCGCCGCGAGCGCGAACCGGAGGACGACGTTCTCCTGATCAAGAATCGGAGTGTCACATATCCCGCCCACTTCCCCGCATACTCAATTGGAGACGGCAAGTTGCTCGTCATGGATGTGAAGGAGCGAGTAGCCCTCCTGATGGACCTGCCAGACCGAGTCGCTCGCAAGGTCAAGCTCCTCTACAAGGGCAAGCACCTCAAGGACCCTTCTGCTCCCGTGCGAGAGTACGGCGTTAAGAACAAGAGTGAATTGATGGCCGTGGTGCCCGAGGGTGAAGACGGTAGCAGTCCATCAGAGGGGGAGATTGTCAATGTCGTCGACTCAAGAAACTCGAGCAAACCACGCCGCAAGAAGAAGGGCAGCAAGAAGAAGAAGGATAGATCCAGCGGAGGTGAGGGCGACACAACCACCAGCCCACGCGACAGCAATTCGAACTTCGATCCTCCAAACTCCCCACCTGCACCTTCAGCCCCCATTGGAGCGGGCCAACCTGTTGTATCACCACTGCCTCCTCGTTCTGGAGCAGCTGCCGGCCCGCTGAAACAGCTCGACGACTTGACCGATGAGTTTGAATCAAAATGGTTGCCGTTGTGCAATGAATATATTCAATCGCCTCCTTCTGATCCCAAGAAGAGACAGGAGGAACACCTCAAGATCTCGGAATCCGTGTTGCTGCACATCATCTTGAAAACCGACGGAGTAGATCCCGACGGAGCTCCTGATGTTAGACCCCGCAGAAAGGGATTGGTCTCATTTGCCCAGGAAGTATTAAAGATCATGGACAAGGTCAGAGATGCTGGCCCTAAACAATAACGATCTAATCACAACGGGCGACGCAAGCTCGCCTACCACATCTCGGCGTTCTCTATGGCTCTATTTTGTCATTTTTCTAATTTATATACACAAGAAGCTTGTGCGTTCTAAAGAGCGATGCGATGGTTTTCTTCAATATACGTTCTCACTTCTTCTTATACAAAAGAATGGAGTTATCAGGTCCCCTCTGAGCGGGCCGCTACAATACCCTCTCAGCAATCCTGAGAGTGGTTCTGTATATTTACTTGAGCGCCGGCTTTACTTGCCAGGCCTGCGATCGTCACGACTGTCACGACATTTAAATGGAAAGTGGGCCTTAAAGACTGGATAGACTGTGGACAAAGATGAGACAGATAGAGAAATCAAGAATTTGGGCGCTTTCGTTTTTCGTTTGTAGCATTTCGATTCCTGGTGTGGGTCAGTTCACCAGCCAGTTTGCGAGTATTAGCATGGATTTCTACCAATTTACACTCAACTCCACCGGCGATCTGCATATTTAGTGACTGCAAGGCCCGAAACCTACATGAGTAGTCGGTAGGTACCCGTCTAGGGAGCATTGAGAACAAAGCAAAAGTATCGCGGCCTGTAGTTCTTCTAAGCTTTCTGGCGTTCGCTGGCCAAAAGGCTAAAAGCGATGAATGGGTGTCGATCGGGACAGTAGATCTATGCCGCTTTCTGCGCCAAGCATTGATGTCATTCCGCTGTGATGCCGTTCCTCTGCCTCACTTCCAAAAATGCTATACGAACTGGACGTTGATCCACCCCGGACAATTGGGCTTGAATTGGGGTTGAATTGATCAACAATTAATCCTTGTATCGTGTTCTTGCCTCACTTTTTTCAAACCCGTCTTTGGCACGACGATCAAGGGGCACTGTGTTCGTGTCTGCTTTGGTGGGATGGGTGGGTATGAGGACAATGGGAACAAGATCTACAGCCACGTATAGAAGTTCGCCGTCGCAATGTGTCCGACTCGAGTTGGGTAATACCGTGGGGTTTGCTTTGCAAGGCCGCAAGACCTGCGAGACCTCCACACGCTATGCGAATGACTAGAGGGACAGCGAGAGGTATGCAAATGCCCTACAATGGGCTCCCGCGGGGAAAGCATCCACATTCACTGGATCTATGTTGACGGTGGTATACTCCAGAGGATCTTAGATATCTGAGCAGAAGAACGGAACCGGGGAATAGTTCTGGTGCCACAGTATGTAAAAGCTGCCGGTGCTACAATTTGGGAATGAGGACGGTAGTAGTAGTACGCATGGGACAGTAAAGTTACACCCGAAGCTGTTGAGTAAATGGGCCGTGCCTCATCATGCAACAGCGATACAACTGCTGAGTTGGTCATTCCAGAGGCAACCGTGGGTTTCTCGCCAGCCGAGAGATCTAAATGGGTTGCGTGGCAGCAGGCTATTTGAAAGCTGTTACAGCAGTCGGCATCCGTGAATCAAACCATCTCAGGCACATATGCGCTTTGGAACTGTGCAGCTTCCATAATTGACCCAATGACATAGGTCACAGGGCTACGCACTAACATCATTGGCTGATGACAATAATTCCCATTGTCCGAGCCTGGGCATCCGGGCAGCTCGGTGTACAATCGCTCTGATATCATTTCTTGGATTGAGGTACGTACCGTCACGCATTAATTACACTTCACGTGCAGGCTTGTGTCGTGGTTCCGGGCCACGGCTGATCTCCGGACGTTGTGCTAGGTCTCGGAGCCCTAAACGCACCAAGTGCCCAGCCCTCTCTCGCTTTCGGGAAAAAGAAGCCCTTTCTAGATTAGGCTAAGCGCCCTCTTACCCAAGGCACAACCAGCCCTTCAAGCGGAACTTGGATTTTTTGCCCGTCCCATATATCGCGACTACTTCACCAAACCAACCGGGACGACTAACCCCTCCAGCACAGCAGGACAGCAGCAGATTCTCGCCGGGCCGTTCGAGAGTTTGCCAGATATTCAGCTGTGACTTATACCATTTCATTCTCTCATTTCGCAGCAAGTGAGAAAGGGCAGCACAATGTCGTCGCAGTTCGAGCAGGTCGTGAGTACACACCCACAAGTCCTTTCAAAACAGTCATCGAATTGTGCGAGAGGGTGTCGAGATGCAACGGAGCCAATCCCTTGAACAGTCTCTTGGTTCAATGTATCGACATGGAATGAACCGAGCGATGGGCTTTTATGTGACGGACGGCGACGGCGCATCTCGACATCTTTACTTTCTCGAATTCCAAATATGGCTTGTGACTCGAAGAACATCTGGCTAATTCACTTCTCTCACAGGTCGTTATCGACGGCAAGGGTCACCTTCTCGGCCGTCTGGCCAGTATCGTGGCCAAGCAGCTCCTTAGCGGTCAGAAGATCGTTATCGTGCGCGCTGAGGCTCTCAACATCTCTGGAGAGTTCTTCCGTGCTAAGCGTACGTCCCGACCTCCCAACACTTGCGGATCGATCCCAATCATGGAGACAACGTCTCTCTCGACGAAATCAACACCGCACTTTTGCTAGGATTATTGGCTAACGATTGTACAGTCAAGTACGCCGCCCACCTCAGGAAGATCACCCGTTACAACCCCACACGTGGTGGTAAGTTTATGGCAGGAAACACATCCCGAAAACCTGTGAGATGCTGACAATCGACGCTCAGGTCCCTTCCACTTCCGTGCCCCTTCACGAATCTTCTACAAGGCCGTCCGTGGCATGATCCCCCACAAGACTGCCCGTGGTGCCGCCGCTCTCGAGCGCCTTAAGGTCTTCGAGGGTGTCCCTCCCCCTTACGACAAGAAGAAGAAGATGGTCGTTCCCCAGGCTCTCCGTGTTCTCCGTCTCCAGCCCGGCCGCAAGTACTGCACTGTTGGCCGTCTCAGCCACGAGAACGGCTGGAAGTACCAGGACGTCGTTGCCCGGTATGTTTAAGCAACCTATGAAAATGACGGTGTGGGAAGGAACTTTTTACTGACCATTTCAATAGTCTGGAGGACCGAAGAAAGGCTAAGGCTCTTGCCTACTACGAGCGCAAGAAGACCGCCACCCGACAACTGGCCGAGGCAAAGAAGACTGCCGGCACCAAGACTGAGACGACCCAGGCCCTCGCTGCCTACGGCTACTAAATTAGCCATCTCTGACCAATCCCCGGAGCTCGACATGGAATTCCTGGTGACCTGGTCATTGTCCAACATTTCTCATGCGTTTCATTAGATCGGCGCGGCGGTTTTCACAAAGGGATTTACTTGATTTTGCTGCAGGGTGATGGGGCAAAGGGCGGCTGCGCGGCTGCGACTTTGGACCGGGTGGATTATGGGCTGGATGGTTGATCAAAACAGATGCATTGATGTCAGTGAAGACCTCACAACATGGTTGGAAGGCCATCCCGAAATAAAGCACAGAAACCCAAAAAACAAATCAAGATGATGACGCATGAGGATAATGGAAAAAGAGAGGTTGCTGATGATGTGCTGACGACGGGGATGGGCCATCTCCTTTTGCGAGTGCCAATGGCGAAGTGAATTCTGACTGCCGGGGAGCCCTTGTTGGGATTCTCCGATGGACGGAGTTGCTTTGGTTGGACTCATCCCACATGAATTGCTCTTTTTTGCATTTTTGGATATTTTAGGAGTAGAGAACAGGAAAAATGAATCGTAAGTAATTGCTTCTTCCACCTAAAAGTCCTCTGAAATGTGCCCCTACACCATGTCCTCTATATCGCATGCTTCCATCGTAGTTCTCAATGGTTTCTGCTCTTTATGCATAAGTTATGCTACTTGTGAAGCGAGATCATTGGGCGTTTGCGAATAGAACTATTGGTGGGCTAAGAGCACATTCCAGCGTACTCGAAAAGACCCAGAACTCTATACCTATCCACAGGAATCATATCATGTGTAATTAAAAATTAAGCCTACATTGAAAACATCGTGATTACTTTGAGTTTGGCATTGAAGGAATACAGCCCTACATCAAGGGTTATACCGTCATGTAGATGTGTGTGGTGTCGCATCCCCAGTCATGTGCCGATAAGATAAGGACCGCCAACTTTCTGCTGAGGTGTCCTATTCTTGAACTTTTGGGTCTGGGGGTTTACAAGTGGCTCGAATCCCCGGCCCCGGCATTTGTAGTCTCATTCAACGACCTCCGTGCACACTCTTTTTCAGAAATTCTACGGATTGCCGTCTCCCAGACAAAAGAATAACACAGTCTTTACGCATTGGCAATTACGAACAAGAGAGGAAAACACAAAACCAGGAACAGCAAGTGCGCAACAGCAAAGAACCGGTTGATCTGTTCAACCTCACATCCAGCTACCGCCACCAACTGAATTAACACCACAACCACAACCGCCCACCATGTCCGACCTAACGCACTTCGACATGCAGCCCATCCTAATGGACCCCAAGTCCAAGGCCATAACCACCGACCCAAACACCAAGGCCTCCCGCGCCCTAACCGCCGAGCTCGAGCTCCTAAACACCCTCCACCGCGCCCTCGTAACCTCCGACTCCGTTCCCCCCTCTGGCGTCCCCCCGCCCCCCGTTCCCGTCAACCCAAAGCGCGGCGCAAACATCACCAAGCTCCGCGACAACGGCAACGCAGAGTACCGCAAGGGCCGCTACGCCGAGGCCCAGAAGCTCTACACCCTCGGCATCCAGATGGCCCTCGGCCGCCCGCTCTGGGAGCCCAGCGCGCTCGTCCGCGAGGAGCTGTCGGGTTTGTACTCGAACCGCGCGCAGACGCACATGGCCCTGCAGAACTGGCCCGAGGGCGCCGTCGACGCCGAGACGAGCGTCGAGGTCAAGAAAATTGGCAACGCCAAGGCCTGGTGGAGGAGGGGCAAGTGCCTGCTCGAGATGGGCCGGCTGGACGAGGCCGCGTCGTGGGTGCGGGGCGGCCTGGAGGTCGAGGGCGAAGAGGGCGAGCTCGTCGCGCTGCTGAAGGAGATTGAGGCCAAGCGGGAGGCTCATTAAGTGAGGGGACGAGATTGTGTGGAAGGACATGTGGTATGAGGGACGTTATTTTTTTCTAATTGGCATTGTCATGTTGTTTTTTCATCTGGGATTAATTTGCAGGAATGGGTTGCTCTAATGCTGAGTTGTTCATGTATGGTTGTATAAGCTATTGAGATGTATAGAAGGAGCTGAGGCTGGCCTTAAGGTAAAGGAGCTTAGACATGCTCGCGAGGTCCAAAAAGGTTAAGGGTTTCTATTCTGGCTGGGCAGAAGTTGAAATCCGGCTACTTCGCACATACTCCGGCGTTAGTTGAAATATATTCATGAACCAGTGGGTGGGCCAGCAACTGATCGGAGTTTCTGCCTAAAATTGAATTCTACATCATTTTCTGTAATGGGTATCAGATGCAAATTCCTCCAAGCTTGATATAAAAACAGAAAGGACGATCATCTCATTGCGTTGAGTGTCTTTGTATCTCATTTCCTCCGGGGTCCTTCATGGCCCATATCTCATGCATAGACTTTCATTCCATTCCGTTTCTCAAACTTTCTTTCCCCCTCCCAAAAGCATGCAAGCAACAACGTTGAAAGAAAACAGACAAAACCCAATGTGCCGCCCTGAAAGAAATCCTGGTATACTTTATCCTCCCACCTTCGGCAACAAATATCAATCCTCCGCCAATCGGTCTAGAAAAACAAGAACGCCATGGCCAGTGGTCATGTTCAGAATGATTAAAATGCAAAAATCGGTCATTCATCCAAACGGGATGAAAGTCGACGAAAAGTTGAGCGAGACGGGTATTGGCACTGGGGGCTTGAGTCGTCGGGTTTCATGGTATACATCGTTGAGCCCTTTCATCACAGCTTCCGTGCCCAAGAGATCATCAAGGAATCATGTCGTCGGTTGTCAGTATTGGAAAGATCGTCTGGGGTCTTTTTCCTTTGGATGACGTTGAAAATACGCTTCAACTTGGACGAGTTTACAGCTTCTTCTTCTGCAGGTTTATCAACAAGGCAACCATTCTATTGTGCCTTCTCATCCAGAGTTTTGTTGACGCTGCTCTTGCCTCGTGGGCGCATGACGGCATCCTGGCTGCTCATTCGGCGGTCGAGCGCGCGGTCCAGCTTGGCACCGAGGGCGAGCTTCTGCATAGAATCCGTCTTTTCCTCGCTCAGAATGACGCGCTGGGAGGAGAGAGCCTTGTTCTCCATGCGATCGAGACCGGTCGCAATATCGCGGATTTCGTTGGTAGCGGAGTCGTTGGTTTCAACAGTCGCGGCCAGGGACGGCGCGGCGGCACTGTAAGTGCTGAACCGGAGCGAGGCACGGGTCTTTGCGCGGGAAGTTTGCGTGTTAGCTGGCATTGTTGCGGCAACGCGGTTTATGCTGGAGGAGTGTCGATTCGAGTGTGCTAAAGAGTAGATCGGGGGATGCTCGTCTACTCTTGGTGCTGAAGAAGTTCAAGGGGTTTGGGGAGGAAGGCGGGCAGGGCAACTGAAGAGCCAAAGCCAGGCCAAACAGGCGTTATGCTTGCCGGAATATCTGTGCTGGGGAGGGGTTCGTGGAAATTGAATTGGCCTTGTCTCAGGCGGTGATGGAAATTGGAATGTAATGCAGGCTGATGCGAGGGAGGCAGCGTCAAGACAGACTTGGTCAAAGACAGAGCACAGATCCCAGATTGCAGAGAAACGGAGCAGGACTGATTGACAAGAGGGTTGAAACAAGAGGCGGCGGCAAGGGGAGGAAAAATACATACTGATGGAGCCATGATGGGGCGGGAGGAGTCCAGGGATCCAGGCATGGTTGACTATGGATGACACAGGCTAGAGCGATCTTACCAACTGCGTAATGGTCGGATCTTTGGACGGAGAATGGAACGGCGGATGACGGCGCAAGAAATGGTCGATGAGGGTATCCCGATACGATGAGCGGTTTGAAGATGGATGTAGGTCAAGAGAGCGAGGGCGCAGAGGGTGTGTGCGTGGTGGTGTGAAGTTATTGGGCGAGGAAGGTCCAGGGCACAGAGGAATCGGGCTTCAAGTTGAGCTCAGGCGCGCCCGGAGGGGATTTGACTCTGGAGATGGTGGCCGGGGGTTTGGCGTCCTTGTGATGGGAGTGGACCTAGGGTGGTCTGACGACGGCGTGGGCAACCTTGTGATGTATTTCGGCTTGGTCTGGTCCTTACCCCGTTGAGGGTCGGAGAGGGCGATTTGCGTTGTTGGCTGGAGAGCTGTGGGAAGCCAGGAACAGCGGACGGCCGTAAGGGACAAGAGATGGACGGCACTAAGAGGATTAATCTGGGACCGCAGACGTCAAGAGGCGACCAACGGCAAACAAGCAACAAGGTGCAGCAGGAGAGCGGGTTTGGCTGGGACCAACGATGCTTCTAATTAAAGCGAGGAGAGAAGAAGAGCAAACAGCGCAAGTTAAGTTCTAGGATGGGAGAGCTACTGTGGATAGGCGTGGGCGGACCAGGCTAACCAAGTTGAGGGGACCAAGGGGTTCCAACGGGTCTGGGAGGCTGCTGTGGTTGGCCCGAGCCAGCAGAGGTGGAGGCCTGAGACAGGGGACAGGCACGAGCTGCACCGGTGCAGGCTCCAGCGCGAGCCCGTCTGTAACTACCAGCTGCGCGCAGGTGCTGGGATCGGCAGTGCTGGGGCAGGCAGGCGGCTGTCAATTCCCTAATTCTTACCTGCTGCCCGCTCGTCCGTCCATCGGTCGCTGCAATGGACGGCAGGGTAGGTAAGGTAGCCTTGATGTCGCGCTCGGGGGATCTGTCCATGCAGCGAGCACACTCACATTCGCGCACGCCACAGCCTAGAGGTTAGGGACGGCAGCGATGTGCCTCAGGCGGCTCCTCATTCGACAGGTTTCACGTGGTCGGTGGGGGCTAGACTCAGGGGAGCCCTTGCCATGTGCGAGCTGCAGCGTGCGTGCGTGCCTGTTCACAAGCCAGACATACATGTACAGCAGGTAGCCACTGCCCGTCATGCCCTGGAGCGTAATGTAGCACGTACATGCTGCGTCGGCGTCCACCTCAGGCAGGCGCAAGGAACTGCGACATCCGGTCCGTAGACAGTGCGAACAGCCCCCACCGGCCGTTGCGGAAACACTGCAGCCCTGACAGATCTAAGGTACCGAGGCCACAGCTCAAGTGAATATTACGAGACCGGCAGATGATGCACGGCTCGGTGGAAAGATATAAAAAAACCGCCCTCAGCTTCCCATCCGTCTGCTGCCCCAAATACCCAGATATGCCGGCTCGCAGAGGGTCCTCTCCTGTAATCCTTCGGAGATTTCTGCCCATGCAGGCTCTACCGAGCACGTACCCAGGCACAGGAAAGCGGGAGACGCATCATTGATCCCTCAGGCCCAGGCTCAGGGCTGTATCGACGGCCGGTAGAGATCCCGCACCCCTCGCACTGTGTGACTTTGCAGGTTTCCCTTCTGGCTCTGACACACGAAACACTCCCAAACCACCTCCTCATGCAAGAGGCTCAATCAATCCGTCCTGCCTGCACATCTCGCTCGATTTTGCGCTCCGTAGCAACTTGTCCGGTCTCTCGGCCGTCTTACTTCCCCGCTTCAGTCAGAAAGACACAACTCGCGGATTCGCTTTCGTTCTCCCTCCATCTGCATCTACCAACATGTCACCTTCCTGTTGACCATTTGTGTTGGTCCTTGGCGAAAATAGAAACGTGCGCCAGCCACAAGTTCGGCCTTCAGCTCGGTGTCTTACCATCTGCGGTTGGTGCCTAGGCGCACCAGGCTATTGCATATTATAGAACTCGCTATCTATGGGACCTATGTCGCACACGAAGTATTATAGGCCAAAGCGCATGGGATTGCGGTTCTTGCCTTTCAGAACCAATTTCCCCACCAGGAATTTTTGCTTTGCCACGCTCGGTCCCCAATATTCTTAATCGCTACCCAACATCCCTTGTGTCGGTGACGTTGACCAACGTCGATCCGAGCGGCGGCACCAGCATGGCCTCGGCCTCCTCTCGTCACATCGTCGCAACGGCCAGATAACATGTCATCATCACTTGGAAAGATCGCCAGGTAGTAGTTTCAAAATTCGGTGGCCGTGATCTAGACCAATTCTGAAGACACCATTTGCAGGGCTCTCGGTCAGCTCACGTGGCCCACCCGATCCTGGAAGACCCTTACCGATGAGCGTCGAGCATGGATGCGATCCTGAGATCCTGGGTTTGGTGTGGTGTCAGCCTGCATCTACGAATGTACGACTCCATCTTGTTCCCTTAGTGAGATGTGTCTGCCACATGGTATACCAACGCCAATAGTCCACAAATCAGCTGTGCCCCGTCCGCACATGCCTGAGTTGCATAGTAAGCCTCACTGATCCGGATAGACAAGTGAAGCTTTGGTCCCGTACGCTTAGGGTTTATTTGAACTTGTCTTGTGCACCAATACCCCTGGCGTCTGTTGTGTGATCGGCTGGAGCGTGGATCAAAACCGTCATCACCCATGATGAGCGCTCAATAAGCGGCATATACTTCACAGGTTCGAACCAAAACCTGCATTAAATCTGTTTTGCAAACAACTTTGGTTTTGTCCCAGACGTCAGCCATGGCCTACACCGTTTGATGCGCACTCTAGCCAATGTCGTGCTTTGGTGCTCCTCTTACCAACCTTCTCCCGATCGAGAAACATAGAGTTGCTGAACCTAGGCTGTATGAGAAGAACATGCTCAACTGGGGGGTCAGACATTCGAATGTGGTGTGGATATGTGTTGAAACCCCTCGCCGCCATTCTGAGTTGAACTCTCACTCTGCGCCGAGGGTCTCTTCAGCCCATGCGACGCTGTCCTTCTCCGACTTGGCTGATTTACGAATACGGACGTTGAAATACACCTGCTAGCCAGAATGCGGGAAGCTCTTCGGTTATCCTAACCCATGTGGAAGGGAATGACGATTGCGGGGCCTGAGCAGATCCTTGTTACGGCTTGTGCTACGCAAGGGGATGGGAGGAGGCGTGCTCGGTAGTGATGGGTGCTTGATTTGATGATTTCTGTCCTGTGGCTTTGGCGAACTACATTTCGCAGCTGTATTTGAACAGGCCCTCGGATGCCTGACAATACCTGGGCACTGCTCTCCTTGGACAGAGACAAAGCCATCAGCTAATGCAGACTTCCGGTGAAGCTGCGGCTTGACCCATGCGCCACTTGCGATCCCTAGAAATGAGCTTTAGACCGTCTTCTACAATCTCGTGTGTTGTGAACAAAGACCTTGCTATGGCAGGGGGTTGATGTGATAGAGGGAGAGCCGAGCTCTATACAAGTTGGCTATCCGTGTGGACCTCATCTTGACCTTACTAATGCTGGGCTAGGAAAGAAAATGCTCAATCAAAATATTTGTTCAACTCCTCATTTCTGCGAAGGATTGAGCGGCACTTGACATGCCTCTGTTAGTCGACAAGGCAATTTGCCTATTCCGATATCGCAGGGTGCGAAGCAAGGGAAGCCCTCTGATTGGCAATCTCGAAGGTCATTAAACCAACTGCAAGTTTGATCGCTCTCGTTAATTTACTTGTGCCAATGGGGGGGAGGGGTCACCGTTGATATTCTGTCCTGTTAGGGGTCTTGATCTCACGTTACACAAACGGCATTCGTGACTACTGAACGTTCAGTTGGCTCTTCATCAAGTCTACGCCCGGGACTCTTAGGAGGCTGCTCAATGCAACCTCGATATGGAGCGTCATAACGCATCGGAGAAGACGCGGGAGGCTAATAGGTTCTTGTCGGCTCTTCGTTCTACCAGCTCGGCCGATGCAATCGTGGGGTGAATTGTTCGCCCGAGACAACCATTGACAGCTGGGTGGACCCGAATTAAACAGACCATGTTCCGAGACTTGGCCGCATGTGGCTCGTCTGTGGACGGTCCGAGTTGTAAACTCATTGCCCTTTTGGACTTGGAACTGAAGTTTTGTCGGACCACACCCTCGGGTCAATAACTAACTTGTTATTTCTTGAGACACTCGACGAGGCTATCGATATGGATCTGTCCCAGACATTGGTCGAGCTCTTCTCAAAGTGACCACTTTCCTGCTCCCTCTCTCATTGGACTATGCGACCTTTTACTCCAACGACCTCCCCTTTCTCCCCTTTCGTAGTCCCTCGTTCACCCGCAGTGCCCTGGTGTGCAGGTGTCACAGCAGATATGGTCGCAGCGGAACTCAAACCCGCCCTCGCGCATCACACAGCTACATCGCCCCAGGTCATTGCAGGCAAATCCGCACCAGCAGCAGTTCCAACAGCGATTCAAAGTTTCGTATGGGCACTCGGGCAGCGCACATGGCGGGAGGATCCAGTTCTCTGGCGGAGGATATGGGATCCAGATCTGCTCGCACCGGCAGCAAGCGACCGTTCCATCCCTAGGAGCGTCCTCGCAGTATCGTGTGCTCGTATAGAGGTGTTCGCAGGGTAGTTGGCAGGTGAGTCGACGGCACATGTCTTCTTTCCCTTTTTTTTTCTTTTTCTTTTTTCAATAAAAGGTAAATTTGCGTATTTTTCTTTCTTGAGAGGTGAGAGACGCTTCGGAATCACCGGGCGGTTCCTCGAGGTTGTCCTTAGTTGAGGTCGAGATGACGGCTTCGTTGTGGCTGAGTCATAGGCGATGGAAACTTCGTGGTGATGGTTTGACGAAGCACACTGATGGCGCCGAATTAAGTAGAGTAAATTCGTCGGTGATTCAACCGCCTCATGGCCTTGAAAACGGTGAAAAGATAGACCAAGAGCAGGACTGCCTCTTGCAGGCCGGGCCAAACATTGGCGGCCGCTTGTCGAAGCCGTATTTTTCGCGCCAGAGCCTGCTCAAGGAGACGAGGCCAATCAGTATGCCGCGCGAGAGGCTACGTAGCCTCTCATATAAGCACCAAGACTCAAGGTAGCATCGTCTATTTAACCCGTCACTGCCGCACCTCTCTATACACGCTAGCATCGGTCGGAAAGGCCGAGACGCTGACGATCGAGCAGCCTAGGCCACTTTGATGCCCTGTACTCCGATGTATCAATCAATTATCTGGGTGTCGGTGCAGACTGGTCTGACATCATTGCGTTGCGTTGGCTAGACTCCTTGACATGTTGCCCTAGAAGCCAGGCAGCAGCCTGATATCTTATCCAATGGGTGGAAACACCTTGTCCAATGGCAAAGGCGTGATATGACTAGAAACATGACGGGGGAAATTCAGCTCCGACTGATGTCAGATCATAGAATGATATGTCTATTCTAGACTATCAGGCATGATGTTGCCCTCAGTAGTTAGACCTCCACACGAGCCCTCACGAGTATCGTCCTTTCATCCAGCCTCCCATAGAATAACACTTCGTATAAATCTCAGTATCCGCTTGTTCCAATCGCCATTTTGCCCACCCAGAACTAAAAACCCAAACCAGTTGTCCCCCCTCTAAACCCCCCCTTCCCCCAACCTCACCACCCAGAAGCAATGGCGAACAGAAACCCTCAAGACATGAAAGCCCTAGTGCACCCCTGACACACCCGATGGTAGCAAAACGTATCCGGGCTGCCCCTCTTGGGCTGCAGGCAGTACACGTGCGTGTTCCCGCTCCGCCTGCAGCGGCAGCACACCCAGGCGCCGGCGAGGTCCTCGAGGCGGCAGAGGCCCGAGGAGCACTCGGGGGAGACGATGAGGCAACCCGGCGGCCAGGAGGAAGGGGAGGCGGGGATGTGGATGACGTTGGGGCAGGTGGCGACGATGCGCAGGGTGGCCGGGTCGCGGACGGCGTAGGGGCAGTAGGTGTAGCTTATCGAGTGGGAGGGGGCGCGGGTGCAGGGGGCTATGTGGTGGTAGAGGACGGGCTGGCCGGTGCACATTTTCGAACGGAGGGGAATGGTTTGGTTGCTTCGAAGTCTTTTGGGTTGGGTTGAGGTTGAGAGACGGTTGGCTGGCTGTTGGGAAAGGGGGTGTTAGTGTGTTGCTTTGAGATGAGAGTCAAGGCGTTATAGGTACCTGGTGAGGAGAGATTGGATTGGTAGAGCAAGTGTGGCCTTGATGATTCAATCGTCGACCGTGGGATAAGTCTGTTGGTGATTGTTGAGGTTGAGTTGACTGAGAGAAGCCTCGATACCAGGAGAAGGGCGAGAGTAACGGTCAAGTATGAAGTAAAGTCAAGATCAAGAGGCGATTGCTATTATTTTATGCTGGCTTGGCTCTTACTCTACTCTATTTTCCCGTCGACTGCTTTTCATCTGCTGAACGCTTATCCTTGATTAGGTGACTTGTCTGGCAAACAAAGATGTAGGTAACCGTCATGCGTTGGCATCTGTTTCGGCGTTGAGCCCGTTCCGGGTGTGTGCAGATTGGCTTGGCGTGGGAGTGGGAGCCAAGAACTTTCACTCTGCTTCTAAGTAACAGCTGCTAGATGATTGTTGACTGGAAGGCCTTTTGAGTTTCGATGTTATGCTCTGAGTTGAATTAACATGTAGATAGGCTCAGCAGCGGCGGGCGGCCGGAAGGCTGCAGGTACTTATAACATGCCCGCTTCCAAGGCAATTTAATCTCAAGCCTACATTATTTGTAACTCGGAGATTGATTGTCATCTCGGGCCCGTGAATTTCAAGCTTGGATGGAAAGAACCCTAAGGAGGCTTCCAGAACAAGCCTGCGTGGGCCACATTAACCACCCAGGAGGATAGTAAAGTAACCACGGGTGTACCATGAAGTCTACCCGGAAGGACCATGGTTTCCACAAGAGAGATAATGGCCCTCGTGTCATCGTTTGACAACCGGCGGCAGCTTGGAAGAGCGCACCCGTGAGCAACATATATTGCCAACATATTGTTGGTTTGAGTCTAGCTCGATGGCCCGGCATAGCGGGCGGCCGCGCTGAGATGCAATCTGGTGGCTGTATTTGTATCACGGCCCTGCGCTGAGAAACGTGCGCAATGGGTCGCTGCAGATTCATTTAACCGGGCTCTCCTCCATACGCGTGGCGCAAGTGGCATCAATACCACGCGGAAGCTGAACCGGTCCCCGGCTTGTTCAAAATTCTCAAGCCTGTTCGAGAACCTTGGGGCGGCCAAACAGCGCAAGCATTGTGTCCAGAATGAACCCCATTTAAGAAGCTCGTGGAACAGGATGAAGACTCGATCGAGAGGTAGTGAGGCCCATTCGATGCGGTACTGTAGAGGGGTCATCTTTGAAAGTAGGATGGGTTCCTTGTGGGACAACGGACAAGACCACTTTTATGCGTGGTTGAGACGAACGTTGTGACACCCTGGAGGGCAAGCCGTTCCAGAAACCTACAGGAAGCGCGAAGCCGGCATCCCGTGACACGCTGGTGCTGTTGTGTTTACTTCCTCTTTGTCTAGGTGGAACATCGTTGCTCGTGACTCATGCTGGATCATTTGGAATATTCCTGTAAAGAAGCGTAAAAGTAACGCGTGTCTCGGAAAAGGCAACTGCCGGAGGGAGCTCCTCTGTGAGCAGAATCCAAGGATGGGCCCGTTGAGAGTCTCGTGGTCTCATGGGGGTGGTACAGGAACGTGGGTGTATATCTACCCAACCGTTTGACCTCGTTGGCGGTTACAAGGGGGAAAATTGGCCGAGACAAATATGACGATGCACTCAGGCGAGAGAGTATCGGCCTTGAATTGGCTTGATTATTGTTATGTCGCCATTGTGTCGTTGGGAACAGCGGCCGCCTACGGCCTACACCGAGTTAAACAGTCAGGGGTGGACTAGAAATAGATACACCTTGCGACGGTGAGCGCGACTGAGTCCATCGTACAGCCGAACGAGGCACCGAGCAGCTGCGGCCTCGGCAAATTGGCAAGCAATCGTCTCACCCAACTCGTCCAACGAGCCCATTGGCTGTAGGAGCGGGCACGCCGGCACAACGATTACGCTATTGGCGACTCAGGGGATATGGGCTGCAAACCTTCGAAAAGGCCCAGCTATATACGACCAGATGGGGTCGGGAATGAGACTATACACCCCTTTTGTCATACCTGTAGGCCGATGGCATGTGAGGTCGGCGACGGTCGGCGGATCGTAAACCAAGTTCAGGTTCATTCCGAATATTGAACCACGCCCTGGGCTGAACAGGACTGGAGACGATGAGGATGCCTATCCATTAGTTGGTGACCCTCCACGGAAGTGGCGCAAGGGAACTTATGGTACCTACCTCAAGGCGACTCTCTTGTAACAACGACGTACCTTTAGGTCCTATGTTCAGTGGGAATAATACACGAACACCCTGCTTTGAGGAGCACGACCTTTGTGGCTGGGGGCTTGATAATACAGCAGTGCGAAGCCGTAAATGGGCGCAGCGAGTTTCTCGGTCAAAACATGAATCACACGAACTTTTGGGAATAAATAACCAGAATTTTTATTGTCGACGCCGAAGATGCAATTCAAGTCGCCATCCCAGGATATCCATAAACGCCATACATGCTCTACTAACTGCCACACAACAAGAATTGTCTCAGAACCTGTTTGACAGTCATTGTTAGCACACTGATCCCAGGGCTCGGGCACACGAAGAAGAGTTCCACCGAGAGGAAGAAAGGAGGACTGGGGACGGGTTTCTTACCTTATTTCGTACGACCCTGCCCTTGTCATGTACCGCACCCACTTGACACTGGAGTAGTTGCTCTTCTCGAACACTTTCAGATACCGGACCAGGAGGCCGGAGCTGGTGAACATGAGCAGGCTGAAGTTGAGGTTGAGGGGGGGCCTGCTCCAGGCGCGCTGGTTGGTCATGCTCGTGAGGATGGCCTCGGCGCTGAGCACGAACTCGCTCTGGCCGGTGAAACGGGAAATCTTCCAGACGATGCAGTTCTCCGAGGGCTCGTACTTGGCCTTGCCCTGGGTGCACCGCTCCGTGATCTTGGCGGTGTTGAGCGGCGTAGGGATGCGGATGACGACGTTGGTGGCAAACAGCTTGGGGCCAAAGTTGGCCTTGACGCCGATGCTGTACTCGACCTTGGACTTGCCGACCTCGTTGACGATGGCGTGGACCTTGAAGGGGAGGTTGACGTTCTCGGTGGCACGGTAGCGCATGAGCTCGAACTCGCCGTCCGGTGGCACGAAGCTGATGATGCGGTCGCTGTCGAACTTGCCAAGCTTGACGCACTGGTGGAACTGGCAGTCCTCGAGGGTCACGCTGCCTGCGGCTGCCTTTGTAGCCTTTGTGCCCATGCGATTCCCACTAGGGAGGCTGTGCAGGCCGTCGTTGTCGAGCAGTAGGCGGTCGTTGAGGCCGAACTTGCACTCGGGTGTGCCGGACAGATAGGCGCGCATGATGATCTGGCCGTTGACGTCCGCGCGCAGGATGGCACCGGTGGCTGACATGAGGAGGTTGACATCTTCTATCACATCGACGAAAGCTTCGTTCTTGCGGTATTTGACGTCGGCCTTGCGCCATGATAGGGCGCCGGTGGCCTGCATGGTGATCTTGGACGTGTTCTCGGAGCGCGACTCGTTTCTGACACCCTCGGTGGTGATGTACATCTTTAGCGTATCGGTCTCGGTGTTCTGGGGGTATCCGAAATCGATGATTTCTACATAGTGGTGCGATTCTGTTAGCTGTGACAATCATCTTTGAGGAATACTGGGTTTGTCAGCTGGGGGAACATACCATCCAGCAGCTCATACACCAGGACGAAGTTGTTTTTCACAGCTTCTTCGTCAAACTTGCCAAAGTACCCCCGGCCTAGCTGTATCAGACGGTAGAGAAACTCGAAGACGAGGGCGGCATTGGCATTGCTCTTGGTGATGGCGACCAGGTAGATGTTCTCGTGCTTGACATGGCTGAAGGTGGTGCTACCAAGCGTCAAGATGGGCGACCGGACCTGGGAGTTGGAGATGACTTGGATGCGGAAGACATCGGCGAGGCGAGGACGGCAGTCGTTTCGGAAGGCACGGAAGATGAGGTTCTCGCCCTTTTGGTTGAATATGAGGACACCGGAGATCATGGCGGTAGGCTGTGTGGTGATGCGCACCACGGGCACAGGTGGAGAGGTATGTGGCCAGCTGGTGCGCGGCGATTGGGCAGGAACAGTCGGATACGAGGGCAGCGGTTTCGGTCTACGAGGGAGCGGCGCAGACGAGATGGAATATAGGACGATGAAGAGATATGTTGCGTTGGGGGTCGACAGAGCTGCTGTAGCTTCACCCCTTTTGGATGGATGGGCGAATTGGTCGAGGATCAATTGGTGGTGGGGGAGCTGGGCGGGAATTCTGCCGCTACTAAGGCTGCCAGTCCACAAGACAAGGTTGCTGTTTTGGTATTTGGAGCTTCAACACGGGGTAAGTACACCTTTAAAACTCGCTATCTAATGAAAATTGATCAAGACTACCTGTATCTTCACCTTAAGCAGGTAGTCATCGCTATTGAACAGCTCGCATGATATCGCGGAGCTTGTGCTTCCTCTTGCGGCTGGGCTGAGACCCGGCCACGAACCAACGAACTGCTGCAGGTCGGGCAGGCGGTGAGGCGTGACAGTGCACGGTTCGGGAATATTATTCAGCGCCCGGGGCTAACGGCTTGGGGAATTCTCATCCCATCTTCACTCAACCGTCTTCATAGTGAGTATCGTTGAGCTGTGAGTGAATGCCGTGACCTCAATTTTGCTGTAGGGGGGCTTCACTTGAGGATCATGTTTGTTACGTGTCCGGAGACGGTCAGCGTGCCCTCTATCCAATGGGGGAGACCATGCTTCGTGACTGCCAATGTTTTGAAGCCTGGGGATGATGGTGTTGATTTGGTTTGGGACTGTAGCAACGACGCCTCAAAAACCGCCCGTGAATCCCACTGTCATCACAACACAATGTTGTTGTTGTTAACACACACGCCGGTGCAATGAAATGGCAATTGTTTCATCCGTTATATGCTGATATGGGCGCCAATGAGATTAGGGGTGATTAGCGCTGGCTGGCCGCTGTGGGCCCCTGTCAAGTCACGCCCCAGCAGTCTGAGCACAGCCCGGGCTGAGAGCTAGTGGAGATCCAGTTAGGAGGCGGCATGTACGGAGTATATGTAATTTGTCTTATGCAAGTAATTAATCAATCGCGTCTCGTCACCACTTTCGCTTCATCGATCAAATAGATCACATTACACCAGCTTAGCTCCTGGGCAGGTTTGTGCCGTCCGCGCGTTCTCTCGTGGCATTTACGTCGCTCTCTCTTTCCCATCCCTCGCCGATGATGAGCTTGCGATAGCATCACGGAACCGCCTGTGTCGCCGCTTACCCTGCATCCACATCCGTCGCTCTCATCATGACGGGCATCGCATCAGAGTTCCCCGCGTCATTCGTGGGCCCCTGGACTGAACTACTGCAATCGCACAAGAAGGACCAGGATCACGACTTTCCCAATTACTATGTGGACCGCCCTGAGTCGCTCATCACTTCCAGTGTGCCCAAGGCTCTCTATGTCGGCACCGGCTTGACCATCTTTACCCGCGCGCTGTTGCCAGCCATCCTCAACGCCAAGCACTCTGTCAACTTTGTGACTTGCTACTGGGCGGATTCGCCTACCCTCAACTCCTTCCGGGAGACCCTCATCAAGCTCGCCTCTGCGAGGGCTGAGAATCCGAGTGAAGTCCCCCTCAAGGTGGCGATTGGCTTCTCATCGTCCGGCCTTTTTCAGAAGCTGTTGCATACCTCCTCTCGCGGTGGCCATGTGTACCCTCCTAGCAAGTGGCCTAGCCTGGGCCTCCCCAACGAGGAGCTCTTGAGGGCCGGCAACATCGAGCTGTCCGTCAAGAGCCTGTTCTTTACTCCCTTCAGCGTCATGCATCCGAAGTATCTCATTGTGGACGGAGCCAAAGCCTGGGTCCCTAGCTGCAACGTGAGCTGGGAGAGGTGGTTTGAGGGCTGCGTTGAACTAGAGGGAGATGTTGTGATTCAGCTCGCAGCTTTCCAAGACGGCGTCTGGGGCTCATTCGCCTTTCCCGAGTCTCGGGAAGAAGACAGCGCTAGGAATACATTGCATGCCACGAACCGGTCATCCAAGAGGGCGTCGATGCTCATCGGCGGAGTGGAGAATTCTGCTACACAGTCCCTCAAGTTCCCGGAAATGCCACCAGTCCCTACGATCTTCCTACCTTCGTCGCATCACCGGAATCCACGTTTCAGCGTCTTCCCCATCCTTTCACAGTCCAGACCACCCATCACGCCTCTCAACGCTGCCCTTCTTACCTTGTTCAACAACGCCCAGCGAAGCATCAACATTGTGACGCCTAATGTGACGGCGTGGCCCTTTATGGAGGCTCTGCTGGCTGCTCTCCAGAGGGGCGTAGACGTGCAAATTCGCACCAGCAAGAACATGATGAACATTGAGCAGATCATCACTGCCGAGACTACAACTGCCAGGTGTCTGGATCGCTTCATCAAGGAGTACAAAGCTCTCAGCCAGCGCCAGGGAGACCTGGAAGCCCAGGATGAAGAGGTTGGTCGGCTGGAAATCCTCTATTACCAGCCCCTACAAAGTAGGGCGGGCGAGGAGGACGAGCCTGTGCTCAGCCACTTCAAGATGACGATGGTCGATGAAGAGTACCTGGTTCTCGGCTCTGGCAACCAGGACAGAGCGAGTTGGTGGACAAGTCAGGAGATTGGAATATTGTTTTACGTCTCATGCTTTGAATGGCGTCGCTTATGGGAGGGCGTCCTCGAGAAACGTGCCGAAACTCTGTTTGATTCCCTCGCGCCGGAGCCACAGCCTGAATGAGGGCTGACCAGCTCAACGTCGATCTTTCCGTTTTGTTTATTGTTTGATATACCACTGATATCCCTCCCACCTAGCACGGGTAATTTTCTAGCGATTTAGCAGCAATTATTCAATTAATTTTTGGTTATTCAGATCATTGTTTTCTCCCAGTCGCGCTTTTTTTCTTGTATCATTGGTATAACTAACGAACTACAACACCCCGCCTGTCTAGAATGCCGGACCGCAGCTTACAGCCGAGCAAGACTAAAAAAGTGTGTCGACCGGCACAGCCAAATACATCCAATCATCACATTGTCCAGGAAAGTCGAAATATACGCCATGAGAAAATTGCCTTGCCCTAGCCTGAAGAAGGATGCCAACGCAGTCGCTTCACTCACCTACCTGCGCCCACGTATTTGGGATAGCGAAGGAGTAGGCACACTGGAAGTCTGTAGAACGCGAAAAACAAATTGGGGGTACCAGCACCGTGTGTGTGCCTCGTCATCCAATTGCAGCTGGTGGGCTTAGGCGAGCTGACCGCCCTGCTGAGGCTTGGAGCTCAGCATTGGTTGGGCAATGCGCAGCTTGCTGCAGTTATGACGCAGCTGAGAGCCCGGAGACCAAAAGTGCAGAATGGCGACCCCGCCTTGCATTCGTCCACGGGCTACTTGGGCGCTCCTTTGAGTTCTTTCTGGAAGTCCTATAAGCCGTCCCGCGGTTTGAGAAGGCTGGAAAGACGAAGCGAAGACCAAAGTCGAACTGCCTCTGGCCTCGAAAGATGTCCGGGCTCGAGGTTCTTGGAGCTGTGGCGGCTGCAGTTCAACTGACGCAATTGACGGCCAAGACGGTCGGCTTCGTGCGGAAAATTTCAGAGATCGGGTCCCAATATTCTGACCTGTGTGATGAGGTATGTTTGCTAGATGGGTCTAGTTGGTCTCTTGCACATAAACTTACATGGGAGCGCAGATTAATTTCATCAAAGACATCTGTGATGAGGTGCAGAAACACTCAAGCACTGGTAATATCACAGCTGGATTTCTAGTACAGAAGAAGGAGCTGCTGGAGAGTACTAAGACGACGCTTGAGGAAATATCGAAACAGTTAGAGATCATAAAAGAAAAGTCGGAGCGCTTCACGAAGCAGGGCGAGCCTAAGGCTAGCAAGACGAAATGGATCATCAGGGAAGGGAAAATCGCCACGCTGCTCGAGAAGGCCCAGAAAGCTAAGACGAACCTCAGTATCTCCATGAACATTCAATCAGCCATTGAGATCGGGGAAGCGAATAAGACGATGCAAGCAATGAGCCTCCAGATACATGAAATCTATAAGCTCATGGCAGAGAGAATGCTGACGCAGGAATGCGCCGTGATCTTCGCCCGAGACAAGTCTCTTATTCAGCAAGTCGATGATGTGACTTCGATGGGGATCCGAGAGTTTGAGGTTGATGATCAATATCCGGGCAGTGATCGAATGGACCCACAGGTGGAAGAACCTTTGACTGTCGCCGTCACGGATCAGACGATTGAAAGAACGACCGCATGGATGGCTTTGCAGAAGAAGTGCTCTTACGAATGCCGGTGCCGATGCCACGCTAACCTTTGTCAGTTATCGATCGGACCGCTACGGTTGAGCTTCAGACCACCCACGGCCATGAGCAAGTGGGAACGGGACTGTGGCTGCAACAAGTCTGAAGTGTTGTCCGTGGGATGGAGGCTTCCTGGCCAGCGATATGCTGATGTCCTCGCCTGTGGCCAAACATACTCACTCTACGCTCTTCGCCCTGCGAGGACGATTCCGTGGGCCCAAGTGGAATGGAGATATCCGGATCTGCCAGTGTATTACTTTCGAAGAGCCTTGCAACAGGGAATGATCTTGTATCCAGATGACCAAGACGAGACGGGGCTTATGTTTGTTGAAGTGAGTACTGTCTTGTAATTTTATCGCCATCTGGTATTGAGGCTCACCTGAACAGCACCTCATCAACTACGGAGCCTTTGAGATACTCGAGGTGCTTCTAACTGTATGGGGAACAATTTTGCCCAAACAACGCTTCTCAAGGTGTGTAGAATTCTCTTCATCCTATGTGATTAGGCTGCCTCCTCAGATGTGCTAAATGGGGCAATTTGACCAGACGCATTGGATGTCGAGCTAGACGTTCAATGAGACACAGAAATTGTGACGAGAGCCGAGGCAGACTGCTGAAACAAGTCATGAATTATGCGGAGGATGAACTAGAGCCGGAGATGACGCCGCTCCACGAGGCAGCGAGGCAGGGATGGGGCATGGAAGAGGCTGTCGGGGCATTGAAATTGCATTCATACACGACAGATGCTATCGATGCGCGGGATGAGACAGGCTATCCGGCACTACATGTGGCTGTGATGAAGGGACATCACAGATGCGCACAGGTGTTGATTGAGGCTGGTGCTGATGTCAATCGGCAAGCTACCGATGGATACACGCCACTGATGGTGGCAGCGTCATATCACCAAATCGGAATAATGCGGTTGCTTCTGTCGCGAGGGGACTCTCGCAACAGAATTGACAGAAGAGAGCGACGCTATGCGAATGGAAAGAATCGGAATGGTCGAACTGCGTTGCATGTTGCTGCCGTTTCCTGCAATCCCAAAGCTGTACAGCTGCTCCTAGACGAGGGAGCGTCCGCCTCTGAGCGCGACTCTTATGGCTACACCCCCTTGCATTACGTGGCTTTGCAAGTCGGTAGTGATAGTATTGGAATAAGCCAAGTCGGCCGCATTTTCGAATTACTGCTCGGTACAGGAGGAGCAGATATCAATGCAACAGATTTCTATGGACAGCCCCCATTGATGCTCGCGGTGGCTCGAAACCGGCTCGCTGTAACCCAACACCTCATCAATGCAGGTGCCTCGCACACAAGCGTTACGACAAAATCAGAGAATATATTGCATCACGCCGCATTTTATAGCAATCTAGATATGTTGCAGCTTCTCCACCACCTGGAGTTATCTAAAATTAGTGTTCGGCTCCACGACATAGGTGGTGATAATCCATGGGACGTTTTCAAACGGCGTCTTCATCTACCCCCGGAGCACGAGCTTCACGGCCGCATACCAACTAAAGAAGAAGGCGATGCTTTTGTAAATCTGTACAGAGGTATTCGGGAAAGGAACAATGAGGATGACTGTTCCCTCCTGACGCAGGCACTCGATTGTCTATTATCAGCTAACCCAGCTGCTTCATGTCGTCATCTGTCAATGCTGATCGAGAACAAGAAAGCCTGTGGTGAGCTGGAGCCTGCTGGATACTATTCAGGCATAAAGGGAAGTATTAATGCTGGTGACCACGAGGCCGCAATCAAGTGGATTGAGGACGATCTCCGCGAACTCCGCCACGAGTTAGCTACAGACCCATGGGATCAGACCTCGCGTTGGGATTCACCAGGGCCTCTTGTTTTTAGATAGCCTGTTGTCAATTAAACACTAAAGCAGCGATTCCATCTACAGCGAAGGATGCGACGAGAGCTGGGTAGGATCGAGGATCAACATAAAGTACATTTAAAGAACATACTAAGGAACTGCCAGTCCTATCAAATCTTTATCAATGATGACAAACCTATAGTATCAATACAAGCGTGACTTCCAAGAATAATGTTGCCCCGAATTCAACAATAGCTTTCATTTGAGCCGTGAATGGAGGGAATGCAAGAAGATGTCGAGTAGTAAGAGTGAAAGCAGAAACTAGATAGATCCGGACGAAAGAAATACATGTTTTCTTTCAAAAGCCACCTTTTTCTACCTTAATTTCAAAACAAACCCTTCATTTCAGAACGCTATAATAACACACGTAGTAAAGATACAAACCATCCCTTACTTTTTGGTTTTCCCCAATGAAAGGATCATCAGTTCAGTGTTCTTAAAGCGATAATCATTCAGGCTTGGCTTTCTTGACAATTGCCGCTAGCCTGTCCCGCAGCCCCTCAGCATCGAGGCGGTCATCAACTTCTACTCGAAGGAGGTGAGCATCGATCAAATCAAGAAGGTCCCCTAGAGGACTATTTTCGCCGCACTGGGGGTTACTCTTCAATGATTTAATCCTCTCATTTACCTTCGGTTGAACCTCCATCTGGCCGTTGGAATCGCGATAGAAATGAGCGAAAGTATTGGCAGAAGCCTTGTGTTTCCTTTCTTCGTAGAAATCCAGGATGCTATTCCAGTCCTGGATGAGCCAGACTGCGAATTCCAGGTAGATACAACCCAGTGACCAGATATCATATTTGCGCGATCTTGCCCTCTTTTCTTTCGACACAGCCTCCGGCGCCTCAAAGGATGGCGATTTGGCCCTGGTATGAGTATCAAAAGTATCGACGTTATGAATTTTCGATATGCCAAAACCGGCAATCTTCAAGATACCTCTCCCCTCCCCTGTGAGGAAGTGTAGGATATTTCCGGGGTTTAAATTGTCATGGCGCAAGTTGACCTCATGGTGCAGGGCTTGTAGACCTTCGGCGAGACCAAGCATTTGTTCCAAGGACCAGATAAGCAATTCGGGCGACCGCTTGTAGGCGTCCTTCTCCTTCCAGAAGTTGTCTAGGTCTCCGCCATCAGCCCATGGAAATATCATAAAGTTCCTGCTGCCCTGGGAGAAAGACCCAAAGGTTTTCGTGATGTGCTTATTATTGACCAGTCCTCGAATCCTGCCGAGGTTCTCGCGCTCGTTGTTAAAATAGTTGCCAGTTCCAAACTCTTTCAGGGCAACCGAAAGACTGGGCGCGTCATCCTATTGATATTAGAGTCAAGAAGTAGAAGAACATGAGACTTGAGAGGGGGACTATACTTCAAATCCAATCTGGTGCGCCTTGTGGATATCTGCCTTGAAGATGACATTGGTATTGGTGTGTTCTTTCTCGTCCAGATTGTCAAAGGGCAAACAGACATTCGTGTCAAACTCGCGATGCTCGCCATTGTTTGTGAAGACTGGCGCTATCATGACCCACTGTTTTTCGATAAAGGTATCTATGTTCTGCTCAGTCCAGTCTTTGGGTGTCCTGAACAGCTTCTCCTTTTCAGAAGAAGATTGTAGAGTGGTATCATTTAGTTTGATTAGTGGAAGGTCTTTGTCTGTAAAGCCTGCTTTAAGCAGCCCCTTGATGTCTAGGGCATTGTCGAAGAATAAAAGGGTCAGAAATATTTTGCTCGACTGCTGCTCAGTCTGAACGGCCAACTTTGAAACTCCCAGTGGTATCTTCTTTTTGCGTTTTAGTTCGGAGCCGATATTCTCCCTCTTGGTGAGTTTGCGTATCGAATCCACCGGAAGATATCTGCGGTGGTTGATTTCATCTAAGGCATATGCTTCCTGGCATTGGGAATACAGTGTGGGAGGAGGAAAGGCCTTTACCGTCCCAGGCAGGTTTCCTAGTCCTCTCGGCACAGAAGGTAGGTCCTGACTGACACCGCCACCATGTTGAACTCGGGTGAAATCTTGTAGCACAGCATCATTTCCCAACCCTATTGTGTTGTCTCTACCCTTCTCGCTTTCGTACCATTCGATAAATCCAACATCGTGCCAGTGCGTATTCTGAGTTTCATGTACGCCCGGAGACGGCCTCTCTTCTGGGTGTGGGTTTTCATAATCGGAGAGACGTAATGCACGGAGCTCTTCATCATATCCGCTCGGGTAGGATGCTTCCTCACCTTCTTGCAGCCGCCGATTTTTCTCTTCGTCTTCGGCCTCGTCGGACTCACTCTTGGGTGTCTCTGTGGTGGTTAGTATCGGGATAGACAAAACGGCAAGATCCTTGATATGGCTAGCGATATGTTTGTGAAGCTGGTCTCGGATAGCGTTCGGTTCACTGGTCGGAATGACAGGCTTGAGCGCGTCTGGAATGCAGTCGCAGAAGGGGCATGAATACTTATCCTCACGGACGAGAGTCTTTTGCTTATTCCTGGAAAGGGTATCAAGTTGTAGGTCGCTAGGCGGTGGTCGGCCTGGATGGCTTGCTGGGTCTCTCATGTGCTCCCTGAAGCTCTCAAGATCGTTAAACTGCTTATCTTCATGATTCGTATCGCAGAACCAGGTGCTCATATGTATCATTCTGGTCCACTGCTCCGAATGCACAGAGTTCATATGATTGACCCATTCCTTCATATTAACAAAAAAAAGTAATGGTGATGTGCATTCTTCCGAAAGGCAGACATAGGGCTGCACGTCATCGTCTAAGTGTTTACTAGAGACTTGTCAGAAACTGCTCTATGTAGGGGGGAAATACCACCTCTTACTCCCAAAATCTGGGGTCATTGGCTAATTTTGCGGTGCTCAACCGCCGTGCGCAATATGGACAGGCACAGTCCGTGGCATCAGGCAGGGGATGAGGCTTGGGCGGATACTTGCGGCCAGAAAGGCACACAGACGACCCCATGCTGACAGTTGAAAGGGGCGGCCTTTCTTTTAATCTACGGCGAGCCATTCCAGGGTCTAGATTGCTTCTCGTGCCGATGGAACTGGGGGGAATAACACGAGGCTCGACTTGGCGCGGCAGGCTGGGTTGGGGCCGAGATGGCTGCGACTGGGCAACAGGGGTTGCTTGTTCTGGACTGGTGTTGACTTGATCTGGTGTTTGCCTGGTCTTGAGTTTTTCCTCGTGCTGAATCTTCCAACGTAGACGCTTTCGGCGAAGTGCAATTGATGCGCCAAGTTGCTTGCAAAGAGATCGCCGAGCATGGGGAAATGTATTGCTGAGGATCAGAAACACGTAGTTTTCAAAGTAAGGATCATCATCACTTTCAAATCTCGACGAGAGACTGTAATTCTGACTTCGAACGGACGACCTGCGAATGACACTCGCCATGAAATGCAGCTCTTCAACAGCTTCCTGGATGGACTTGACCGCTTCGTTCTGTAACTCGCTGTTCGTTAGGCTGTTTAAACCCCTTTCGTCTCCCTTGTCCACTGCGTGCAGTCAGTATACAAGTTGTCGCTCGAAATAGCATGAGTCGCTTTGTTCTTGACGTAGACTTACAGTACTCTAAATTCCTCGCGAGCATCTGGAGCAGCTCTACACACATGCCTTTGATGTCTGTGTACCCTTGTAGGCGGACATCGAGGGACCGACTAACATTGGCAGCTAAAGCGCCAGTATAGTCAATCCAGAGGTTGAAACTTCCCTCCATGTCCCCAATGAACTTGACTGTGTCAGTTGGGCGCTTGTCCATGATGTCCTCTGATTTAGCGTAAGTATCAGGCGAGTCCGCTCGCCCTGTAAATCTGGAGAAGAGCTCAAGACAAGTTGTAACAGTCTCATATATTGCCATTTCATTGTCTTCGTCGCTATCTTCATTGTCATCCGAGTTGTTCTCGTCTTCATACTCCGAGCTTAGTACATTGTCGTGTATGAAGATTGGCTCAGCGTAATCTTCGTTATATACGTCCCGGGATATTTCTTGGATTCGAGGCATTTTTTCTTCGAGTCGAACTTCGTCAGCACTTTCCTTTAGGAACGAAGTTGTAGAGCTTACCTTTGTGACAAACCACCTGAAGTAGGTATTCTTTTTGTTTGGTCTACTGACTCGGGTCGTCTCTAGTGCTAACGTAACCTCCGATGCTGCTAGGAACTCTCGAGATTGGCTAAGCCTCTGTTGCTACCAAAGATCCCTTTGTAGACCGTATCATAGGTCGCGAGATTCTACAAAACTTCGGAAAGCACTCTATGTATCGCGGTTTGGAGCCAGGTTGCCAGTTGGAAGCCCCGCAGATCACGTCACATGAAAGAGCAGCTAGCCAGTTAGGTATAGAGTGTAGATTTATGGGGTCAAAAGTCTCATTTGAACTACCTACTTAGTTTAATTCCGTACCTTAAAATAAGAACGTTATTTTAGCTATTTACACATATCTATACCCTCATTCAAAGCTTGACTCTTTATATACTTTTTCAACGCATCACTTTAAGCCCAAATGTCTTATCTTGCAGGAAGCTGAAGATGTCCTTTACGCGGAAGATCCTCGGAAGCTAGCCCTCTCAATGACTACCTCTTACATGTAGGTAAGCTCCTACAGTTTTGAGGATACCTGTCGACATAACCGTGCAAGATGAGCGGGGTCCTCCAAAACCCCGCTCCAGCTGAGTCATATTCCGCAAGGAAAAAATAATCGATGCCTGCCCTTTGGCGATATTTTGTCACAGCAACCAGTGGTTTAGAAGGTTGTCCATAGCGCATTCGCACTTGACTGCCCTAATCGTTCAGGTAATCTGAGGATTAATTCTGATGATCTTCCCGGCAGGGTAATATTCGTCAGAGCCTCGGATACATTCCCACATCTAAGCTAAGAAGTCTAACGAAGGACGGTTTTGGCCACTGTTTGAGCGAAGTTTCGTAGAACCATCAAAAGAGGTGTTATCCCCTGATCATGGAGAGGGAAGTCCGTGGCCGTGTCTTATGGGAACTCTTTGTCACGCTACATCTCGTTTTTATGAAAGCGTTGCCGAAAAAAAATCTCGCGGGAAACAACGATGACCTGTCCACGAAGAACGATATCACCAAGATCCGCTACTATATTCGTGCTATACCCCTTACCCTACGAAATGCCAGCGTGGACGAGGCAAAGCTTGATGACACTAATTTCTCCCGACCGCTCTATTCTTTGCTGGAAGTTCTTGAGACTTTGGTATCAAGTTCCATAAGTGAAGATTATGTGATCCAAAATCCGGATTTCGATGACCCGCAAGAGCAATCCGAGGTACGACTGGTACCTAATAGCTTATGCAAATGACGCTAACTTAATGCCAGTTCAAACAGTTACATACAAATTTTACCAACCTCATGACTATGAGGGGAGTGCTGAGAAGCGTGAACCTCGTCCCAGGACAACCCACTTCACCATCCAAGCGCCAGAAAGACACTGTACTTAAATTAGCTAAATATGTCGAATTTGTCGATCTCAAAGATAAGCGAAAGTACAGCTCATCCGAAATCCTCAAGAGCATAAGTGATTTCCGGTCCGCGGTGGACAAGCTCTTGCAAGACCCTATCGAATCGCTAGTAGAAAACCTAGGGAACGCCAGCCGGCTGACGCAAGATGAGTCGAGCTATATTCGCAAAGCATGTTATTTCAACAATCTATCTAAAAAGCTATTTAGCCTGCTTGTGGGCAGCGTCAAATGTTCCAGGATTCACACAGCCAAGCTGCATCTGTCCGGCTTTCTGACTTCGGACACAAGCTTTGAGATGGTTATTGCCGATTGCAGAGAAGAGCACTGGCACTCCGCTAAGTGTAAATGGTTAGAAAACCTCCCAGTAATTCGTGCCAGTGTCATTGTTTGACAGTACAACAGGACCAATGCTCCCCTTCAAATCAGAGAGCGCTATCAGACTGAGCAAATTGTTTGTGCCCTACAAAGAGACCAGGCAATCCCAAGACATGTGTGTATAGCATCTGACCAGGAAGGCATGTGGGACGTCGAAATCCAGGACGAAGAAATCCAAGAAAACGACTCATGTAATCCAGCTATCTCAGATCAACAACGGACACTCAAGGACATGATACAGCCTAAACGTCAAGACGCCATCCCTGGGACGTTCAAGCTCGAGGCACACGAAATGAAAACCATTCAGCTCCTCATTGCATGCTCACTACTCAATTTGGACACGAGCCATTGGATCCCGTTAGGCTTGGATATTGACAAAATCTCACTGCGTATGGCAAGGGGGTCTTCGAGTCCCTTGCCACGCTGGAAACCACACGTCACCTCCCTTTTACAAACAGCGGATGATGCGGACGATGAAAATGATGTGCTTCTCTCCTTTGGTCTTCTGATCATGGAAATGGAAGCAAATCAAGTAGCAGAACCGACGGAGAAAGACCAAAACTGGGACGGAGGAGGCTTCTCCAAAGACAGCATCCTGAGGCGGATCCTAGAAGAGTGGGCAGGTAAGGTTGAAGATGACTACAGAGATATCGCTACAGCATGCCTCCTATTTAGACAATTATCCGATAATTTCCACGACCAAAAGTTGACGCATGATATGAGGCGGACGGGAGCGATGTACAAGTACATTTTTGCACCACTGTTCCGGCTTGTCGTCCAAAAGTTTCGAAAAACCCAAGAGCTCTTCACTAGCATTCCTAAACCCGCCTACAGTCGCTCATACTTAAGTGATTACACCCCACGACAACCGATATATACTTCTGACATGCTTTTATTCGACGGCTCTGAGGTGGCACAGCCTACCCAACAGTGAGTCTTAGCGTTGTATCGATTTGCAAAAGGAACTTTGTTGATGAGTTTTGAAATTGACAGACAAATTGATCATGCCAGGAGATTCATGAGAGAACTCGAAAGATTTGCCGACAAAATCCGACATGTGACGGAGAGTTCACCTTCCCCTCCGGACTGGTTTCCATGGCGAAAGGACCCGATTCGAATTGCGATACTTGATACTGGCATCGACGTAAAACAAGATATGCTGATGAGGATTGCACTGGAAACGAAGTGCATCCAGGAGTGCTGTGGATTCGTGATCGAGCGCGACTCGAATCCGGATCCCCACGACTTCCAAGACCTCAACGGCCACGGGACACACGTTACTAGGTTGGTATTGAACGCGGCCCCGTCGGCAGTAATTTTCATAGCCAAAATTTCCGATGAGATAACCATTGGGCCTCAGAATATGCACCGCATCGCAAGGGTTCGTATCACTACCCCGTGAAAAGAAGACGATTGCTGACTGGTGGTTGCATAACAGGCCATCAACTGGGCCACCGAGAAAAAAGTCAATATAATTTCGATGTCCTTTGGACTCGATTGCCGAGACAGCGATATTGACCAGGCCATCCACGCGGCAGTAAATGCGAACATAAGCATATTTGCTGCAGCTTCCAACGATGGTGGCAACAAGCCGCGCGTGTACCCATCTAGTAGGAGTCATGGGGTTCTGTGTATCCATGCCAGCGACGGTCTGGGCAATGATGGAGGAATCAGCCCCACGCCACAAAGGCGCAAGGATAACTTCTCAACTTTGGGTATCGGCATCCCATCGAAATGTAAAGGGATCCCTACCCATATTTCTGGAACATCATATGCCACGCCTATTGCGGCCGCTTTTGCTGCGGACGTGCTTGAATTTGCCCGACACAAGTGTGATCTAAGTGAGCATGAAACAAAGGTGTTATGTCACTTTGATGGCGTTTCTAAGATCCTCCGGCTCATGGTCGAACAAGAGGTTGAGACGCGCGGTGGTTACGATTATGTCATGCCGTTTCATTTATGGACGACAAACAGGTCGGATGTTCAAGTCGCCGAAATGATAACCGAAATCGTCAATACTTAATGGCGACAACAAGAACCTGGGCGAAGATTAATGACATGCATGCACGCAGCGAGGGGGAAGGCCCATCACCAAGATGTTGCTTTGTTGGAAGAATAGTACAGCGCACACGTAGTGTTTGGGTATTCTACCCCCATTGCTTCTACTTTTACAATGGCCGTTTGTGCCTAGGTAGGCACGGGCATTTGCGTCCAGATTGCCGCGGTAAAGTACCTAGTTAGGTCCGTCAACCAAACTCACTTGCCCCTTATCTGAGGAATAAAGGAGCAGGGGCGAAAGCATAATTCCAATCGAACAACCTTCAGCAGAATAGTGGAAGAGGACGCAGTTCGTACACTACCTACATTGACATAAGGAAATGCACCATAAAAGTCCTAGAACCTGTTTTCGATCATCTAGACAAGAAGGTCTCCTGAGACATCTGAGTCTTAAACTCCTTGGGCAACATCCAAATCTCGTTTCCGTCGACGTACTCATCCAGATGTGGGTTGTTGTAGCCCTCAGGGTCCCCAGCAATGAAGTTGGTGAGCTTTTCTTCTAGCGCTTCACTATTTGTGCCATAGAAAGCAGCACCAGAAGTAAGAAACTCACTCTTCACCTTTTGTTTGCCAAACAGCCAGCCGGATTTCTCGTGGTATATTTTTAAGCACTGGATGCCAACTACGATATCACTTGACTCTGTGAAAACGTAGAGGGGCTCATCCTCCAGTTTGCCTTCGGCCTTTGGTCCAATATGTATGCCAAGTCCTCCAGGAATATGCGCACCCAGTTCGAGTTTGCCCTGGACATTCATCTTCTTTTCCAGTCTGACTGCCACCCCCTCGGCAAATTTTACTCCAGTGACCAGATACACAGGTTTTTTATATCTCGAGCCGTTCAGGTAGTCCTCTACATCGGACAGGTTAAGGCAGTCCGATATGTACTTTGCAGTAGGATAGAAAAACTCCGTTTCGACGCTGCCAAATTCGTATCTGTAAACCGATATGTTACTTTGCTGTCCAGCTCAAACCAAATGCAAATGGGAAAGAGAATAGCTTTCGGAGAATGTATACATGTCAGAATCATTCTGCTCCGTAGAGAGACTGGCTTCCCCGCCAACGCCCTGGAGGGCCATGAACTTGGCCCATAGGCCTCTTTCGCCTCTTACTAGATTCTTTCTTGTGGCTGTGAACCCTCCCTTGTGATCCGTATATTTTTCAGTACTAGGAATGGCGACCCGTTGAATCTCCCCTTGGTTGAGTGGCTGCATCTGTTCTTTGTTCTCGAAATCCCGTAGTACAGTTCCAAGATGGAACGGGCCATGGGGGGGAGGCGGAGTAGAGAAGTTCGGGGGAAAGTGGTAAGTGGGTTTGGCTTCCATCTTTTCGAACGGGGTGGCAACAATTGAATTTGAAAGGAATTTAAGGACACTTTGGTTCTCCGTCCTCTGGCAGTATTAGATTAACGCATTGTGAGGAACTGGACAAGCTTGACGAAGTTGCGAGATGGAGTGGATATAGATGTTCGCCGTAATGTAATCCCTATCCGTAGCGGGGTATCTGGTGGAAGATGTACAACCGCAAAACTTTCATTGGTCTGGTGTTTCATGCGGTCAGCTCCCATACTCAAGGTGATTCGTTCCGATCAAGCCTCAAGGCAATACCCCCGCCTGTTAGGCAGCAATGCGTCGACATATATGCCTCGCATGAAGAACCACCTTGGAAGAAGCGAACCATCAACAACAGCATGGAAAACAGGCGCCTAATGTTTTGCTCGTTCAAGAAAACCGCTAACTTGAAGCTTACGAGAGAGTGAGAGTTGCGTATCTGAGTGCCGAAGGTCTGGAACAAGCCATCGATTATCCGGTTGTGAGAATTTGGTAGCATTTACAATATAGCTTCTATCGCCTTGAATTCTTGAAGAAACTGCATTGCTATCAAACAAAATGCGTTCTGTTGGCTCATACCTGTCATTTTCGCTTGACTTGGTGTCGAGAAGGACTTCTCGTAACTGGAGCCAAGAGTCGGCAAATTGAGCTAAACTCCGGTCAGATTATCTGATATAAAGCGAGGCCTTGGCTCAGCCAGGTGTGAGAAACCTACCACCACGCCGTGCAAATTCACGGACAGCGTCAGCCCTGTCAACCTGAGCAACGGAAAGTGTTGCAGAGGAGAGGGCAGTAAGAGCAAGGAAGATAGTGTTGAAAGAAACCATGTTGAAGCTGAAAAAGTTATAAAATGATGAAGAGTAACGTGAGTTGTTGATACCAAGAAGTTATTGATAATAAATTGCGTTAAGAGATGAGTGATGAAAAAAAATATAAAAGTTGGAATAGTAGACTTTATATCTATAGTTTATAAAACAAGAACAGGTTGGGCGTATGCTAATTTAGTGATATTGTTAGTTTGGCCTGCTCGGCTAGCCAACATAGAGTACCTTTGCTAATTTCATTTAACCCCCCTACCACGAGATACAGTGCCGAGAACATAATGATTACCAACCGCTCGCCGAATCCCTAGATTATGCTTTTTTTAAAACGGAATACTCGACCAACAGCTTACACAATCCTGTATTTGCTATTCCCTGACCAACAATGGAACGTCAAACCAACAGCAAGCTCGTAGATCACTACTATTACTCGGGCATATTTCTCAAAACGGAATTATTGACTAATGCTTTAAAAATTATACCGCTAGTTGTATTGAACTATCTTTCTGCAATGCTACTCTGAACCAACATCTCAGAGAGCGTGGTAATTTTAGAACTTTTCTACGATTGCGGTCAATCAGCTGCTTAGCATGACCTGCTGATCACACCCGATGCGATGTCCAATTCCGCCGTCGACCGAAGAGGCCTGTTGCGTTATGCCATAGCATAATTTAAGATACCTGCATTTTCATACGTTGCAGGCCGGGCTTGGTCGTGTTCTTAGAGACACCTAAGGTTGGGACTGAGATGGGATAAAGCTGAGAGGTTGCACAGGAAGTCTGTGCTGGCTACTCGAATATTACAGAGGAAGATGCCAGACAAGACGCGATGATATCTTCAGCTGGCCTGGCCATGGGAGTCAAGTAAACACAACATTGAGGGTTTGTGATCGACTGATGTGGGAGGGGCAAATTTCAGCACGCAAGTATTCAAATACAAGCTTTCCAAATGATACCGTGAAAATTCGGACACTGGATATGGAAACTGTTGACTGTCGCTTTGCGCAACTCAGTGGCTACGTTTTCATGATGCTATCCGAATGTTACCTTTTCTCACTCACTCAAAAGATTGAGTGAAGCACTGAAGGGTAGGTGAGCCACATCCAAAGTGGGGGTTGAGTGAGCCTGGGATGTGGGTGAGCTGACCCGGGGCCGGAAAATCATTGATGCGCATCGGCAAAAATTTCAACTTATCGCTTATCAGAATACATACACACTACGCATTCTGGGTTCTTTCTTCAGCTTCAACCAAATCACCAGCCACGGAGCCCAACCGACAAGATGCCTCAGAATGAGTACATGGAAAGATGGCGCCGCCTCCACGGTCGAAGGTAGGTCCACCGACCCTGCGATCTCATTTCGGCGTGCACGACTAATGCGTTAGAACAGGCTCGACCAGGAGGAGCGAATGCGCAAGCGCCAGGCTCGCCAGGGCCACAAGGAATCCAAAGATGCACAGAACCTGCGAGGTCTCGCGGCCAAGCTGAGACAGGAGAAGCGACGAGTCGAGAAGATCCAGATGAAGAAGAAGATCAAGGCCTTCGAGGAGCGCGACATCAAGCTGCAAGGAGAATCCGAGGCGCCCAAGGATGCCCTCCCCGCCTACCTGCTCGACCGTGACGGCAACGCCCAGACGGCCAAGGGTCTCTCGAGCGCCATCAAGCAACGCCGAGCTGAGAAGGCCGCCCGATTCGCCGTGCCTCTCCCCAAAGTGCGTGGTATCTCCGAGGAGGAAATGTTCCGTGTGGTCAAGACCGGTAAAACACAGAGGAAGAGCTGGAAGAGAATGATTACGAAGCCGACGTTCGTGGGAGAAGGGTTCACTCGGCAGAACCCCAAGCAGGAACGATTCATCAGACCCTCTGGACTGAGATACAAGACGGCGCATGTCAGTCACCCCGAACTGGGAATCACGATCAAGGCCCCCATCATCTCTGTCAAGAAGCACCCCTCCGACCCTCTGTACACTCGGCTTGGTGTTCTGTCGAAGGGATGCATTATCGAGGTTAACACAAGCGAATTGGGCATGACGACTACTTCTGGAAAGGTTGTGTTCGGTCGCTACGCCCAGATCACTAGTATGTTGTCACTCTCTTCCCAATGTTCATTGACCTCGTCGTGCTGACCGCTCTTCTAGATAACCCTGAGAATGATGGAACTGTCAATGCGTGAGTCCTCCCCAGTGCCTACAAAGAACGTGTATTTATACTAACATTTTGTAGTGTGCTATTGGTTTAATGGACGTCTTTTAGGTTTGGTTGGTAAAAGGATGGAATGATGGCGGTGTCGCATTTTCGACAATCAGCTGACCACTGTACTCGCCCGGCTACCATTTTTTGAGGTTTCTGATAAACTATTTCACGCACCAGCCCTCGAAGGGATTGCTGGTTCAGGCAGTTGCAGGCGCAAGCAGTACGATTTTTGTTATTTCCTCCAGTCAGCATAAAGAGCAAAAAGTGAGGAGGGTTAGGTTAACTAGCGATGATCTCTATGACTCAAAATAAACTCATGCCGCTACCTACATGACACAAAAACGCGAGATACACTCGATGACTTCTAAGTATCTTGCCTCAGGACCTCACTTAGTGGAGTCAAGATCATCAGGAGTTTCCCTTCCAAGTGATGCTCGGTCTGCATGAGGTGGGAGGGGGGAACACCTTGGATCGAAAAGCTTTCTTTCGATTACTGGAGTGAGAGTTGCACATAATCATTGATTTACTCAACAGCCCAGCAGCATTCAAAGAGTCCAGCTCATGAAGACTACTCGACCATATTAATCATGCATGATCTAACCCAACTCCTTCCTCAGGTCCACCAGCATCTTACTCAACTCAAACAGCTTCGAGCACAGCTTCGACGACTTCCCCTCCTCGTATAGCGCCTCCTCGAGCAGCTGATCCAGGCAGTCGATCCGGCCGTTCGCCGCCTCCATCCGCCGCCGCATGTCGTCCCTCTCCCCTCTCACCTGCGTCACGCTCCGCCGCAGCCGCTCATTGTCCAGCCGGAGGAACGCGGAGGACGCGTCCTGGGGCGGCGTCTGCACGGCCGGGCGTCTGCTCTCGTTGCCGCTGCTGGTCCGGCTGTGGCGGCCGAAGACGTGGCCCGAGCCGGACTCGCCGGACTCGTCTGAGTGACGCCGGGTGCGGGGGGTTGGGTAGAGGTCTATGGAGGTGGTGCTGACGTCCTCGTTGGGCTGGCTGGGTGGTGGGATGTGAGGGTCGTCGATGACGGCGACGTCGGCGTCGTACATGTATGCGGGTATTTGGGACCAGGTGTCGTCTAGGACTGTGGGTAGGTCTGCCATCGGGAGCATGTTGGGTAGATGTGAACTATGTCGTCGGATGTTAGAGACGTGAACGGGAGAGAAAAAAACGAGGAGATCATCACATACAGAGAAGCGTTGAATCCGTGGCCGCTGGGCGTCTGCATCCCCGACATTGGGAGTGGGATACCAGCTACCTGAGACGCAGAACCAGACAAGTTCGACGGCGTCCTGCTCCCAGAGAGTGGCACATAGTCTACAGTTACTGTTAGTGACGGAGGGAATGTGTAGGTGCCTTTTGATACCACGTACAAGGGGTAAAAAGATAGCTTCCAAGCTCATCCTGCAACTGCGCCTCGGGGAGGAGAATCCGGAACAGATGATACCAATTCTCCTCTCCTCCGCTCACGAAGCGCTGTCCCCGTACCTGCCTCCGCTGGTCCTCGGTCATCCAGTACTTGGTCGGCGACGCCTTGCGCATGCACCCGTTCTTGCGGACGTGGTCGTCGAGCGTCTCCGACTTGGTGGGAAACGAGGCCCAGCACTTCTGGCATCGCACCGTGATGTCGTGGTTTCGGAAGATGTGGGATCTTGGAGAAACGATTTAGTTGAAAACTCTATCGAAAAGCTTGCGTATTTCCTTTTGGAACTTACTTGACCCTTGAGAAACCCTCTGCCCCTCCCTCTGGGTTCTTCCGGCTGGGCATGCAGCATAGCTGACACCCGATGGGATCCCACTTATTGTATGGGCAGGCGTACCTCGGCCGCTTGGACTGCCGTAGGGAATCGTACGGCGGTGATATCGGTTGTCCTGGTGGCGGCGGTCGATTATTCGCCTCGTCCTCGTCACTGCGACCTGGCCCCTCGTTGCTGGTGCGCCGTGCTCGGCTCGCACCCGTGTTACGCCTGGAGGATGTCCTGTTCATCGAGGAGGACTGGCTGGAAGTTTGGTGAGAGGACGAGCCGGGATCATCGGACGGGGCGGACTCATCAACTGCGAAGTCGTTTGTTGGGCAGACGGTAGTTTTGCGCCTCTTTGAATTTTGGGAGTGGCCTTCGGGGACATGGGCATTGAGCGCATCAATCACGCGCTTCTTCCCACCGTCCGCGGATAACTCAGTCAAGGGCGGCAGTGAGGATGGGACGTTTGGGGCCGACTCTGGGTTTGACTCAGGGGCAGATTCATCGTCGTCTTCGTTCCTGCTGAGGATCCACTCCAGGGACCTGGACAGGTGCTCATTGATCCTATGCTGCTCACTCAAGACGAGATTGGCTGCTTCCTGCCAGGGCGAGGGGACGCGGGTTGAGACGAGCGAAGACTCGCCTGATGAGCAACGGTCCACAATGGCCATGATGCTGCGTAGCTCCTGCGTAGACTCTGCATAAGCGTCTGTGTCCGGAAGCCGAGCATCAAAAGTAATGTTTTCTGGATCCTCGGGGACTGGAGGTGGGAGGGTAGGCTCTTCGGAAGCCTCTACCTGACTGCTGATCGAAGCCTCGTGGATCTCTTGATCGTGTTGTTCGTTCTCGGCGTGATGGTCGAGGGATCTTTCAGGCGATCGCGATGTAACAGACCTCCGGAAATTATTTCTATCTTCACCAGGCTCTGGGCAGTCTTCTGGGAAGTGGTCTTGGAGGAGGGACTGGGGCCATTCCCCGAGTAGGTCATTGATCTCGATACCGCTGTCCATATCAATTCCACTGTCCAGAGACTGCGCGGAAGCAACCGTAAACGAACTATTAGGTTCCGAGCATTCGGTCGGGGCGACCAGACTTGACAAGCCGCTCTCTTGGCGGACGATGCGAGGTAGAGAAGGGTACTCGCACTTTACTCCTCTCTTGACGCAATTACCACATGATGGCTGCGTTTCTTGACACTATTCTCTCGACTGTCAGTTCGGTCCATCCATCATAAATGCAATGACATAGAGTAACACCCACCTTGACGTGTCTCATTTTGCAGTCGGAGCAACCCCTGCGAATCTTGGTGTGCGGCCGGCGCTCCAACCTGGGCTTCTCCATGTCGCCGGGAGCAACCTCGGTGGTCACGCTGCAGGAATCAAAGGCCGGCGAGGTCGAACGCAGCTGCTCGCCATGCTCGTCGTCTTCCAGGAGGAGACCGAAGCTCCATGGCGGCTGGCTCAGGTCTCCGATGGGGGACAATGGCGGGATGGTGCTGTATCCAGAGTCGCAGCTGTCGAGGCTGGCGGTCGACCTGATGGATCCGTTGCGGGTGAGCTCCGACGAGCTGTCGGGAGGAGCGAGATGGTCTTTATCAAGACGGCATTGCCAGGCGGGCTTGTGGTCGAAGAAGGTGTCGTTGACGAACTCATGGGGCAGCATGTGCCAGCCGAGACGGTCGTTGTTGTGGGGGGAGTGGTGATGGCTCTCCATTGTGCGGGAGACGCTTATTTCCGGGCATGTGAATATGTTGGCAATACAAAGACGACCTTGGATTTCAGGAACGAAGAGAAGTGAATCAAGGCTCAACTGAGCACAGCAGAGCACAATGGGTGATGCCTAGAGCACACCACATAAGGCGTCTCTTGTTTCGTGCGCACCATCGTGCTCACCACCAGTCTGGGGCCCTCCACGCCAGAAGAAGCCGTCTCTGGGGAAGAAGAGTGCCCGAATGTGCGAGCTAGACTCATTTGGGGAAGCATCGGCGGTTCAGCTCTCGTCTGCCCCCTGGATTGGACACTTATCTGGCCGTTGGTAGCTGTTGGTAAGGCGGCCAAGGGAAGAGTAAGCCAGGGCTGACTGGTTGGCTTACCGGCGTACGTCATGAACCTGTAGCTGTGCATGATGACTGTCAAAGTCAATGGCGGATAGCCAGGGCAGCCTATAATTAACATGCCACAGGGACCCAATCGACCAAAGGACTGGGACACACTCGGCCATCTAATACGAAGTGGACTGGCAGACGGCTCAAGTCCCGGTGGCGGTATGTCCTACCACACCAGCACGGCTGTTATTAATAAACAGACGCGAGGCAGGCCTGTCTTAAGAACTCGGCGTCCAGGAGAAGGACTGGCGTGATGTCGTATTTTGCCAGCATATGCATGGTGGATGCCTCCGGGAAGACTTTAGGCAGCCATTGGCACTCGACAATCTTGCGTCTCATGCACATACACATACAGACGCACCCGTCAGACTGGCACTCAGGCTATTGGTGATAATGTCCAATGCAAGGAGTGCCGGGCAACGAACCAGGGCCATCCACGGCCTCGCAATTGGCTCCTTGGGGCTGTCAGGGGTCTCGGACCAGAGCCAAGACGCCCGAAGATGACGCTATATTGGAATCCCGCAGGGTCCAGAGGCCCCTGGCGGCAGTTCCAAAATCCCTCGCCTGGTACGAGCACAGGTACATGTAAGCAGATGTGCAGCAGCAGCATCACTGGAACGAATACGCGTCGTCAGTGGGATGCAGAAGGCTGCCAAGCAAGAGAAGAACCGGTAGGGGAGATCTGAAACACGGGCTGTTCCTGAATCCGACATGTGCACATGGCAGCAGCTCTCGCTTGTGCTGTGTGTTTGGTTGCATTGCCCGCGCCGCACACGAGTGCGGACACATCTGCGCCGGGCGCAAACATTGATTGTGGTTGATGCTATCACCAAGTGATGCTGTCAAAATGGGCAGCCTCATTGGTATATATTCGAGGGATCCCATCCGTATCTAGGCTTGAAAATCAAACATAATTATCTCTTTCAATACCAGCGTACACCTTAGCTTGCTCTCATACCTCGAATTGTGTTACATTGCTCCTTGAACCCATACTACCTACAACAAGATACACGCACACAAACACACAAACATAGAGAGACAGACACGCATACGCAAACAAGCACACATCCAAACAGACGCATACATACACACAGACTCATCCACAATGAGCCAACCAGCGCCCATCCGCCGGGCCAATCCCCAGCAACAAAGCTCCACCACAACTATGTAAGTCTCATTGCTGGCTTCGCCAATCATCCCCATGTAACATTGAAACTAACATCGATCTTCCTCAGCACTTACCCAGTCAGCAATGCTGCCACTCAAGGATCAGCGCGGGACGCCACTGGCTTTGGCACACAATCATCTCAATACCAATATCAATACCAACCCATCCCGACCAACGGCAACTTTGATGTATCGTTTGCGGGCTCCCAGTTCGCTCAGTAGGACTGAAGGAATCAAAATATAATAGATAGACATATACAAAGCGATCATTACAATTTCCCCATCCCAGAATCCAGACCCATGCCATGCTCCCAGCCATAATACCCATAACCCATAATCCATATCCCAACGTGACTCCAACCCTCCTTCTCAGGCACTCACCCCAGTCAGTCCGAGGCTGTTGTTGTGCCACGGCCGAGTGATGATCATCGGCAGCGCTGCCTCTCCGCGACTGCGCCTCCACCGGTTCGTCGACTCCATCAGCTCCTGACAGCCCATCAGCGTCCATCCCCATTTCCACACAAACTCGGGCGTCACCTCCCAGCTCTCCACCCGGTGCGGAGCGCCGTACACGATGAACCCACCCCGCGGAGGCGTCGTCGCCTCATCCTCCAACGCCTCCGGTGAACCCCCTCCGCCGGATGACCCCTTGTCGAGGAGGTGGCCCTCCGGCCGGAAGAACCGGGACAGGTCGATGAGCTGCCCAATCACATCGTTGACCAGCTCGGCATGGTCGAACTGGTGCTGCGCCCGGATGAGGTTGTCGCGCATCCGCGGGAACGGCAGCAGGTCGATCCACGTCGCGTGCCGCACCGTGATCTGCAGCTGCGTCGGGAGCAGCGAGACGGGCAGCCCCCCCTCGGACAGGGGCACGAGGACGGCGTTGCCCGGGTACGTCTGCTCGAGGTAGGGCACGAGGGGCGCGCCGTCCTCGGCGGCGGCCTCCTGGTAGTGCTGGGCCTTGCCCGTCATGGAGTACTTGTTGGCCACGAGGGCGCGGAACACGTTGAACTGGATCAGCTCGAGCAGCTGGTCCGCCGAGACGCTGGCCGAGTACGACTTGATGATGGCCGCGCGCGCCGAGCAGATGCACACGCTCACGTCGACGGGGTCCACGAAGGGCCCGAAGATTGGCGCCGCTGCCGCTCTCAACCGCGCTCGAGGAGGCTCATCGTCTGGCCTGGCCTTGCGGACGACGAGCTGCTGCTGCTGCTGCTTCTTCTCCGTGGCCTCGCCGTTGCTGTAGTGTACCCGCCAGCGGTCCACCTCGTAGGGACGGTCGGCCTTCTTGTCCGTCTTGTCCTCCTTTAGGCGAGATCCTGTTGTCCCCCTCGGCGATTAGTAATTGATTGATGCTTGTCATGATGATGCATGTCAAGACCCACTGCGTGCTCTCTGGTTGAGCCGGTTCTGTACTTTCTTGCGCTCCTTGCGCTCGCGTATACTGTCCGCCTCCTGCGTTGCCTCCATGGTAGATGCAGTTCGGATCAGGAGAGATGTGTCGACGACCGAGTCGCAGGGAGACGGGCGAGGGCGGCCTATTTGGGGCAAAACCGTCAGCCCAGACCAAAGACCGGGGCATTGACGATGAGCCCAGAGCTTTTGCCTCATTGGGCCTCAAAGCCCCAGTCAACTTTAGTTAGTTGGGAGGCTAGGCCGCAAAGAGATAAAAATGTCAGCCGGCTGTCGTAAGGCGGGTTTTTAGGATCGCCAAGTAGTGCCGATATCAACTATAATCCCGTGGGTGTCCGGCCGATAAAGCTTGAGTAGCTTAACTTACACGGTGAAGGACGGCAATGGGAATCCCAGGCCCAATATAACAAACATAAACGGAAAGATTCCAAGCTTTACCAAGGTAGTCCAAGGTTGTAGCTGTATCTAGTCTAGACACTTCCTTCTGCAAGTTCGAATATTTTCGCACATCCTTTTCAACTTCATCAGCTCAGTGAATACTAGTATTTCCTTGCCTATCGCGCATCTGCTTAAGGTCATAAGTTAGTTTTCAGAAACAGTTTTGCTCGTTTGAGTCCATAGCCGCAGCGGCCGCAACTATGCCCTGAGTCTGGGAGAAAGACAAGTTCATAGACCTTGTTTGCCTTATTAAGCTGTTGAACAAATCTCATAGTTGAAAAGTGGGTGACAGAATGATCTAGACCACCGGCAATGAGCATCAACTTTGCGCTGTCTGGAAGCTTCGCAGCGTGAGTGACGTTGGACTGCTGCGCATAAGACTCATTGACTGGGTGGCCTAACCACTGCTCGGTCCATTCAATACCAGCAAGACTGTTGTCGTGGGATCCAGAGTCAGCTACGGCGACCTTGTAAAAGTGCCCAAAGTGAAGCAGAGCAGATGCGGCATATTGACCACCAGCTGACGAACCAATGATGCCTACTCGACTGATATCCATCCATTCCCGAGACTCTGCTGCTCTTGTGATCCAAATAATCCGATCTGGAAAGCCTGCATCATTGAGATTTTGATAGCAGATATCGTGGAACTTCTTGGAGCGCCAGTTGGTGCCCATGCCGTCAATCCTGACAATAACATAGTCTTCTTCCCTCCAATCGCAGTTGCTATCCACCGCGTCTTGGAAACTCTTTGGAGTGGAGAAGTCCTGCGGCCCCGCATAGATATCTTCAAGCACTGGGTACCTCCTTTGTGGGTTGGAATGTGCCGGCTTCGTAATTATGCCATATATAAGAGTCTCTCCGTCACGGCCGAGGCAGTGGAACCTCTCCGGAGGCGTCCATCCCTGCTGCCGAAGCTCTTCAGTAGAGGTTCCCTCAACCTTCAGTTGCATCGTTCCATCTAGACTACGTACCACTGTCTGAGGTGGAAGATCAACTCGAGACCAAGAATCGACGAAATACTGCCGTGCCTCTCCAGGCGGCCAACTCCACAGATGGGTTCCATCTCCTTCTGTTAGGGCCTTGCATTCCGTATCATAAAGATTGGCTTGCACTAGATGTCTGTGATAAGGATCCTCATGCTTAAAGAACCCGTACGTGGAAACCCAAATCTGGTTTGATTCTTCGTCAATATGTTCAACCATATGCACGTTCCATTCTCCCTTGGTAATCTGATTCTCTATCTTGCCTTGTTCCAAGTCAAGTAGATATAAGTGATTATATCCATCTCTCTCACTCGCAAGAATGAGTTTGTTGGAGTTGGATAAGAGATTGTAATAAAGCTTTGAAGCAATATCAATAAAGGTATCACTACTTTCCTCGTATAATACTCGTACCAGCCCAGCACAGGTAATACCCAAGATTTGAAAGGTTTTGTGACCTCGCCCATGATATAAGAACCGATATTCTGATCCATTCTCAGCCCAGCCTAAATGAGACAGCTGGTAGTGGTTTGAGAATAAGTCCTTATCAGCGACCTCGATCTCTCGTTTCAGTGCAAGACTGAAGAGGCGGGGTTGATCAATCCTGGGGTTATCCCCAGCAAGCCTCCGTTCGCCCTTTAGAAGTTTGGGGTGAGATTGGGTTTGAGGGTAGGACTTGATCCAATATTCCGTTGTTGTGGTTCCTTGTTGAAAGTACCATGCAACTGCGAACGCCTTGTTGGGGCACAGAAAAATCATCTTGTCGTTCCAGTAAGACTCTTCAGAAGTATTTGCCTCCATGAGTTGGGACTCGACTCCTTGTTCATCCAGGAGCCATAGTCTCTGATCTCGAACCGAGATATGAGGGGCACTGCTTGTGTCTTCTTCGCTCAGCTGAGCAATACTGCCATCGTCTTGATGCTCCTGCGCTTGGGCCACATCACCATCCACAAGCAGAGCGCCGGTGGTATTCTCTCCCTCCTTGCCCAAGTATTCATCAACATCCACCTCGTCGACGATGACAGTGTCGTGTACTTTGTCTGGTACACGGTAAACCCCACGCAATTGACGAGACACTCCATCCTCAAGTCTCAAACATACCCCAGAGTAAGTCTTCTCAAAATGCGTCTTGCCTTGGGAGATGGAGTCGTAGGGTCTCACAGTTCCCTTATGATCGACATAGCTGAGACGCAAATGAGACCTTGCATTATTGATAAAGGTGACCATAACAGGCCGACTAGATGCGGTATGAGCTGAAGGCTCTTGCCTGCGCATAAGTGTCGGGTTTCCCTGCCTGAATGCTTCTGAGCACTTGGAGAGTCCTTTGATAGGCTCGAAGCGCCAGATCTGTTGCTTGAAGCGGAAACGGATGTGGGAGTCCTCAAGTTCAATCCATGAAAAGGGGAGTGCCTCCGGGTCAATTTTGGTTTGTTCCGGCACATGCTCCGCCAGTGCAACGGCCAGAGCATCGTGATCAAAGGCAGGGCGAGTACTTTTGCCTTGAACATCGACGTAGATGAATCTGTACTTCCCTTTGCTCATTTGCCGACGGTACCAGAATGCCTCACCCCCGGGAAGCCAGTGCGGGGCGACGAACGTCTCATTGAAGCACCTCTCCGCTGCCGTAGGATCCATGGGTCTGGTATTATGGTGGGTATGTCGGCGTGTAATGTGACTTCTGTACGTGGTATGATTGCCACTTGGTGAAGGAGAATGGAAGCAATGCTGGACCAACAGAGGATTGAGACTAAGACGCAGGAATTATGGGCAGAGAGGGTGTCTAGGGCTACATAGATTCTTCTGTTGGTGCTCCTTGCATGCGCGGTTGGTGCAAAAACAGGTCATACCTGCATGTAAGATGTAGGCTGACTGACCCATAATAAAGAATGCACTCCTGAGGGGATGTTTAACAATTCGAACTAAAGGGAAGGGAGGAAGTTCCCTTGATCATAGAAGTAAATCACAAGGGTGGAAACAATTTCGTGAGAAGCCCTACTTGGTGGGTTTATTTTAGTCGGCTTCATCTTAGATGCTTAGGAGGTGTTTCCCAATTTGAGAATTATGGCAACAAACTACTCATGATGATCCAGGAATCACGAGGAACACGGTTGGCCTGACCAACAGACCTTTCTGTAATATCCGCGTCCCGTAGGACCAACTTACGCAGCTCACATCTTCCCCCAAATGGAAGTGTTCTGACGGATGGTGCGGATTCTTTTATGCATAAAATCATAAATGAATACTAGATCTAACGAAAAAGAGACGTAGCTACCGGTGAATATGCAGTTGGTAGCAAGTGACATGCTACCCTGGCAGTTCTTACAATCCTCAGCAATGTTCCATGGCGGAAAGGCTACAGCCGGCAACACAGCGCGTGCTATAAATGGCAAAGCGAGTACGCAAGCTTGCTAGAACCCTGTAGGCTGTTGGCTGTAATGTAGTCATCTAGCACCAGAGCGCTTCAAGATGATCTCAAAACCTCGACGGTAATTGCCTCTTTGCTAGGGTTCGGTCAGTTGGGGGCGCAAGGCGTCCAAGCAGGGACGCGAACAGAAGGTCAAATTTTTTGGGAGACATTAAATATGACGCCTTTTTTAGATAGCTATATTTAGGTAGGAAACATAGGAGAAAGTTATAAAAGGACGGCCACTTTCCAATCTGTTTAACCACTTCTCATGGAAATAACCTCAACAAACAAACTTTCAAAGGCATCAAATCACCTTACTTTCCTTACTGCATTCCTTCTCTTCCATATTCCTTTTCCCAGAGGAAAAGCCTTTTCAGTTCTTCTCCAATACCAACGGGCCCAAATTCAACATGGTAGTCGTCAGGCGTTTGGGAGCTCTTTCTTTCCTCTTTAGTGTCGTTACCAGCGGTGCGGCTTCGTCCCCTGACAATGGCCACGACGTTACTCGAGCAGTCCTGGAAGATGAAGCTTACGAAAACTCTTTCTACGAACGCTCTTTTGGAGGGCTCGATGAGCGGGATCTTGAGGACCTAGCGGAGCTTGACGATGAAGTTCTTTATGCACGACAGAGGCCGTACAGTCCCCAGAGGAATTCTGGGCGCCCTCGTGCTAAACCTCCGCTAGACGATCCTTTTCCTGGGCCTAAGCCTAGGCCTGGGCGTCTACCTCTGCCGGGCAGTTCCCAGAGGAAGTCCAGGCGCCCTCGTGCTATACGCCCAGCAGACCCTGTGCCACCAAGGCCAGGGAAGTCTAAGGCTGATCCGCCTCCTGGACTTAGGCCGATTGGCTCCAAGAATCCTCTACTTAATCCGGTTGGTTCCAAGAATCCTCTACTTAAGTCGGTTGGTTCCAAGAAGAAGCCCAAGCGCTCGCGTGCTAGACCTTCGTTGCCCAAGATAAAGCCTGAGTCGCCAACTCAATGGATTAAGCAGGGCAAGCCCAAGCGCAAGAATCAATAAGGGCCGTTTGATGCCAAGAGAAGATCATGCTGCCGGTGTCTTGGCTCATAAAACCTTTTTCTTGACTGGTTGACAAATTGTGGTTGCCATCGGCTTGAGAATTCGGCACCTGTAGCTTCTCCATCAACGGAAGCGTTTTATGGACCATGGTCCTGTTTCATATTGCGTTTGTTCCCAAGACATGTATTATTATGTTGGAGATTCCAATGGTTGGTGGCCAGAGTAGGGATTAGTATTAGATCTACTCCTCCAATATGGTTTTAATCCTGCTCTTATACTATGATAGTATAGGATAAAGGTTTTAAGGAGAAATCCTTAGGGGTAGTCAAATATATATTGTTATACCTACAATCTTTATAAATTAGAGTTTAGATGCTGGTATCCTATGTAAAACTATTCAACCTAGTATAGGGCGAAACCATACTCCCTTAGTCTCTATGAAAGCCTAGAGTAGTGTTCAGAGGGGAGGTTGAGGTTTTATATTATACGAGAGTGGGTTTTTGAAAGAAACTTAAAAACAAAGAAGATATCAAGACCTAATAACTCAATACAACGAATACAAAAGGTTAACAAAAAAAAGCTTCGCGAGCCCAAGGCTGCAGTCATACGGCAGAGAATGCTTTAAACCTTCATACTGATGACTCACTTGCCGTCAGGATGAGTTGCGCGTCAAATGACTACTAAAGCTGTCCTCTTCACCTAACTTCTTGTCTTCTATCACGTCAATCCAGACGGCAAAAAGGGAGGAAAAGACGTAAGGAAAGCCGGGTTTGGAAGGGTTTGGTCATAATAAAAAAGCCTTTTAACCTTTGCACAATGAAATAAAACACAGTGAGGGGAGGTTTTATCTTATAAAAGTATCATGGTCCTAAATCATTTATGTTTATGTTCTTAATAGAGATGTTCTCGACAGAGATATACTGAATTGGGAAGCGTGGCGGTTGAAGAAGTTTTAGTACTGGGTATGCCCCTCCCTTGTGGATTAAAAAGAATTTGTTATTTTTATATTGAATGCTCTGTAAATAAGTCTATGACTAGGCTGCTGGAACAGGTCCGAGATGCAATCTAGGGGACTATTGCCCAGTTGAGATCACCTTGGATACGCTGCCAATGACGCTATTGATTTCTATGAGTAAGAGTTGAAGCTTTGATAAGCACTTGGCTTATCTGCGAGCAGCGATGTCTGGAATAGGCAGACTGTCGATTGCAAATGGACTTGAGCTGTGTGGTTCATTCAGGACCAGGCCAGCAATAGCAGCCTTTAAATAGATAAAAACAAGTATGTTAAGGTTCACAAAAGGAGTCATGCTGATGAAAGAGTTATTACCGGGTTTGGTATTAAACCTTATATACGGATGGATATAGTAATTATTGGTATTAAACCTCATGTACGGCCGGTTACAAGCCTCGTAGCTGGGTAAAAAGGCTGAAGTTTTTTGTATTGTGATACTGGGTATAGTATCAAGTTATTAAATTATTAGTATCTGGGAATTTCCCCTTTTTTTCTAGCAGCTGTATAGCTCTCTCACTTACTACAATGAGGAAGAGTATAGCTACTTATGTTGATCCAGATAATTATAATTTAGAATGTAAACAAGCTTGTTTGAGAAATACTCAAGTCCCGAAGAATTATGTGAAGTCGTACTTTAGTGGCTCTGGAGTGAGCGAATCTCCTTACTTGAGAAAAGAGTTTGGGTGGTGGCATTGAGACAATGGGGGAGTGGATCAACGGATTTCAAGATGGGAATATAGAACATGGTAAGAATATAAGCCTTTCTAGATGTTTCTTAGATAAATAATAGGATATATCACCAAATTTGTGACATTGAAAGTGAGACTCTCAATAGTATCCTGCAGCTCCGAAAAAGTTCGTGGGTGGGTTTGTACACATTGCCAAGATATGATAATTAACATCCAGGACATGATATACTGTCGTTTTCTGCTACTGTATTTTCCTAGTCATTGCGGGAATGCTTTGCTTATGATTGCTCTGCCATTCTCGCCTAATTGCTTCTGTCACCCAGTTGATCGAATTCACATGGGAAGATTTAGTCTCCGAGGCTGCTTACAGAAATGTCTCCGAAGCTGTTCACCTGAAGCTATTCATAAATATGTCTCCGAGCTTGCAAGGATATATTTGCTCGTGAGCGAATAGAATTGAAGCATGTACCTCTTTGGATGCAGCCACGCTGCTTCTGGGGAGGATGAGGCAGTTTCGATTGGCGAGCGCTTCACCAAGTCCCACCTTGATCGAAGAGGCCAGCCTCCTTCTTATAGTCAGACTCTTCTCCATTGTTAAGAGAACGAGAGTGTTGAGAGGGTGTGACGGAGATATAAAAGGACTTGACGACCACTTCATGCAATACTGATCTTCATGTTTGTCAAAATATCTTTTAAAGTACTACTTAGTGATACATTATTTGGAAATTAGGGACTCCTCGTAAGAGAACGGATATGGACAACCAGAAGATCCAAGAAACGCTGCGCAAGCAGTATGATGCGCTATCCACACTGGACGATGAAGGTGTAGATAGGATGATCCGCCAGTCAGAAGAGTTTATGGGCGGGATAGCACGACTGTTGCTCGAGCAGGCTGGCCTTAGCTCAGCGACTGCAACGAGCTTTGACCTCGTCGACCACGCTTGTGGCACCGGCCCAATCGCTGCCCGTCTGCAAGAGACGATCCAACCAGACGTGCTGCGGCAGAGCAGGATTCTCTGCGCAGATGTCAACCAAGCGTTTGTTGACATTCTCACTAAGCGCGCGCGGAAGCTCGACTGGATCAATGTTGAGACGAAGGTTTTGGATGCTCAGGTATTGACCCAATCCCATACAGAGAGAGCAGGAATGAGACTAGATTCTCTCATATGGACACCGTCGATTGATCTAACTAGCAAGCTGTAGAACTCAGGTATGGCTGACGGCCAGTTCGACTACATGACGCTCAACTTCGCATTACATATTATCCCAGAGCCGGAAGCTGTGCTGCGAGGTAACTTGCCCTCAACCTACTCAACATAGTCAGACGAGCTAATTGGTAATTCAGAGGCCTGTCGCGTCCTACGCCCAGGCGGGACTCTCGCATTCAGCGTCGTTCATGCTGATACAGGTATCGCGGGTGGGTGGGTGCCTGATCTACGGTCAGCACTCGAGACACTGCCTTTCAAGACTCCTCTCCCCAGTCCGGTGCAAATGGCGGTCCATGGCAAGCCAGAATGGGTTGACCCAGAAGGCATCAAGAAGGCTCTGTCGGCGCATGACCTTGTTGATATTGTAGTGAGGACTATCAGCACCCCTCAGCACGTAAAAGGTCCCGAGGAGTTCGCGACGAAGTTCTCCATGATCTTCAAGTGGATCATGGACACGTATTGGACCGAGGAGCAGATCGCGGAGTATCAGACTGGGTTTCGTGACAGGGTCATTGAGCACCTGACTGAGAAACATGGGAATTCTGGCTGGGACCTCCAGGGAACTGCAATTCTTGCGACGGCTAAGACGCCTCAATAGCTATGAGCATTTTCCCGAGAAGTGAGATAGCGAAGACGGATGTCTTAATATGGTTGGACAAAGATATCTGGTGGTTGTAGTTAGCATGCCCCCTGTTATTTGGCTTAAGTGGACAGGACAACCCGTTATAGGATAGCAGTAAGTCTGGTATTTATTTCAATCGAGTAGCATTCTGAATAGTGAAGATTGGAGATTACGGGCCTTTCTCGCCGTGACCTTGCTGGGCTCCGGGGACACAACTTGATCGCAAACCATGTGATTTCGGCCATGTGCCCTCGTACTGATTCAGAACCATTGCGATTTCACGAAGTTGAAGTTGATAGAAGCGTCATTCAAGCTGGCTGTGACACCCATTACATCTTACAGGTATTTTTGGGTTGCATGGGCCAGACGCAATAACGGAAAGAAAGCGGCAAACCAGCAATGGCAAGATTGATTGATGTTCTCCCTAGTCCTGTAGGATGGCAATTAGGACCAGAAGGACGAGTAGTGTTTTATTATGTAAGAGTAGCACGGCTCTGTATGACTATCTTGAGGTGGGAAAATAGCATCAAACAGTTCTTAGGCCTTGACCTCGGCAGCTCGAGCTGTAACCACGTCTTTGCTGTCAGTAGAGGCATCGGGCTCATCATACGACGGAGTTGACTCATCATCTAGATCAGCCAAACCTGTAAGACTCGTTCCATGTGACGTCTCGGAAATTCCCGTGTATGCCACCCAACCCAGCCCCGGGGCGGATAGGAAGAACAGAGCAAGGTTGATGGCGCAGGCGCCGACAAGGCTAAATTTCTTAACACCAATGACAAAGCCAAATGTCGAGCCAACAGATCCAATAGAGTTGATCAGAGCCGAAAGGAACGCGGCCTCGTTCACGTTATTGGTCAGGCTTCCTGCGATCCAGTACTTATAAGTCGTGACACTAAATTTACAGTTAGCCTTTTGCTATTTTAAAAAAGGTTCAGGGCCTGAATCCGAATACGCACATGGGATCAGATGCGCCCCAAAGAAGGAACACAAAACAACCGAGCCCATACTCGGTCTCGGCCCAGTCGAGAGTTGGCGTGGTCTTTGCGTAATGAACCTGCACGGCTTGACCGATGATCCAGGAGGCGCCGACTGAGAAGAACAGCACCAGGAAGCCGACGCGGGCTCTAGTCTTCCGGGAGAACCTCTGCCAGTCGAGGAACTGCCCCAGGAGCCAGGAGGCGAGGAATCCGCTGATATAGAAGAGCATGGAGTTGAGAGCACGAGATCGGACAGTGAAGTAGGAGTAGTTGAACTTCCACTGGTAAGCCAGGAACCACTGCGCGTACAGCATCATTGGCATCATCGCAAGCACCTTAGGCTGCTTGAGAAGTGCCCAGAGGATTCTGAACTCGCTGAGAATAGACTTGCTCTTTTTTAGGATGACTTTGCGGCCGTCGCTGCGCTGGACTCGGTCGGCGGCGGGGAGGAAGAGCGAGAAAGGTAGTCCGATGCACATGAGAATGATCATGACAATATAGGTAGCGTTGCTGATAGAGCCGCGGTAGTTTCGGGTGACGTTCAAGGCAAGGCTGATAATACCGCCGATGGAGGCACCTAGATTCTGTAGCATAAATTTCAAAGATGCTTAACATGAATGTCAGTCATAGGGTGTTTCTTCATTTCAATTTTGTAGACGACCAATGGAGGAACCTACTCGCAAGACCTTTGCGGTGTTCTTCGGGATATCCCATAAAGATGGCACCGCTCGCTACCCAAAGAAAACAGGCAGAGAGACCACACGTCACGGAACCAAACAGAAGCAGCCACTCCTGTCCGTATTTATCAACAACGAAGAAACCGGCGGCGTAAGGGGCATACCCAAGAGTACCGATCTGGAGAAGAGGGTTAGCACGTCACAAGATCAGCTTCTCATCAAAGTGTAGCAGGTTCGGAACATACCACCAAGGTCCATTTTGGGGTCAGCCATCCACAGACTGCACCGACAATGGGCGACCCAAGAGCAATGACGGCAAAAACGACGGCATTGGCTGCATCCGAAACCTCAGGTTTCGCGCCACCTCCAGCCCCCATACCGTTGAGGGCTCCAAAGATACCGGGGCATGTGAAAGCAGTTATGGCCACGATCAAGGCCGAGAAAATGGAAGATCGATACCAGGTGACGGGCGCTCGGCCCTCCTCGGCCGTGAAACCCATGGCGAAAAAGCTGGCCGGGAATAACGATTCTAACGGGATACGTCGTGCTTCTTTTGAAAGGGAATACTTGACAACTACAAGGCCACATCTCAGCAGAAACCAATTCGGGAAGAGGATATATAGGATGGCTTTATGCCTCTGAGGAGAAGATCTCTTGACCCTGCAATGGCAACGCTGGTTAGATTTAGATTTCCGGATTGCGCAATTCACGTCTAAGTCGATATCAGGGACTATTAAACAGACACTTGACTAGGTTTTGCACACCCACCGGGCCAAAGAGTGGAACAACGCGAGTCAGGGGCCATTTTAACAGGACAAAGACGCTCAATGCAATTATCTAGGGTCCAATCACGCAAGAGGCGGGGTTGTCGAGTAGACCCAGCGTCCCAGTGCGCCGGAACTCCATGTGAGGGAATCAGTGCCTTCGTAGGGGTCTGATTACGTCTTTCCGGGAATAAATCTCGTCACATTTATTGGAACCGATAACGATTGGTTCATGCAAGAGACAACCGAAAGTTCCCGTTCTGCAGTTAACGGGATCAACGATCCCGATATGCTCACGGTTTGAGACTTATATGAAATCACGTTCATTCAGCTTGAACGTACACTTCAACTCCTTCAACGAATTTGAATTCTCTAAAATTTGATCTCGTTCACAATTTCGCAAACCATGGTGGACCTAGTTGCAAACGACTCAACGAATCCTGGCAAGCTCCGCATAGCGTATGTGAAGGAATACACCCCAGTCTAAATTCAGCAAGCTAATTTTGAGTCTTCAAGCATCGTTGGAACTGGGCTCGTCGGAAGCGCAGCTTTGTTGGCTTTATCGCGACTCCAAGACGTTGAGGTTGTGGGTTTCGAAAAGTCACCAGTGCCTCGGGAGGCAGGGGCTTGGATCAGTTTGACGGTAACAGGCCAGCTGGTACTGACAAAGCTGATCTCCCCAGAGAAGATTAATGAAATAGTGTATCGGCCCCCTGACCGAGCAGTCTATGTAACGAGGCATTGGAAGACTGGCGAAGACTTGGTCAGGGCGTATTCTTCGGAACACATCAAAGAGGACTTTATCCAAGCCCGCACTCACCGATGGCCCTTGCTGAAACTTTTGACGGATCACCATCCCAAAGATTCTGTTCAGTACGGGAAGCAAGTCACGGGAGTAAGAACCAGTGAAGTGGGAGCCAAGTTAGAGTTTGCAAATGGTGGAACCACTTCGGACTTTGACTTGTTGGTCGCGGCAGATGGCATCTACTCTGGCATCAGGCGACAGTATTGGCCTGACCACCGGGTTCAGTTCAAGGGCGCCGTGGCATATCGCAACGTCTTTCATAAATCAAGAGTTGCGCATATCAAGGAGCTTCACGACGACTCTTCGTCCTGGAGACGTGACGGCGAGGTTGTCTTTCTATCTGAACTTGGTCTCGATCAGTACGGAGTGGTCATCATAAAAACAGAAGAGCCAGAGTACGCTGCTACCCTGAGATGGGAGCGCTCGATTAGCCAGGAGGGACTGGACCGGCTCCGAGACCACTACAAAGACTGGGACCCGGTAATTTCCAAAGTTCTGGATACTGTGGAGGACATCCAGGCCTACCCGCTAGATTCAGGCCCTTGGCTACGAGAACTGACTAGGGACGACCGCGTGGTTTTCATCGGTGATGCCTCGCACCCAACGGCCGGTGCGTACGGAGCTGGCGCAGCCATGGGGTTTGGAGACGTGTGGGCCCTCTACCGATCCCTAGAGCTAACTCGAAGGAGGGGCCGGCGAGAAACAGCGGGATACGACCTTCACAATGCACTCCAGGTCTTTCAGCAAACACGTGCGCCGTTCCTGTTGCGTGTGGAGCAGCAGATGGCACTAGACCGAGACACTGCCAAGTATCTGGCTGAAGCAGCTGGAGATGAGGAGGAGTGGAAGCGTCGGTTCAAGGAGAGTGGAGCAAGTATTCGGTGGCTACAAGAGCACGATGTCGAGCTGGAGGTTTTGAAGGCTGTTTCAACAGTTGGTGTGTGGAAGAAATAAGAATGACGATGGCTGCCTTGTTATTTAATCTTCTATAGCTACATACACGTAGTAAATTTCCCCTTGGCAAGACAGCTTTCAGAAATACCAAAACAACAGACCTAGATGTGAGTAGAGACAGTACTGATTAGTTTGTGGCTGGATATCAAATCTTTTCCCCCTGCTATCGCCCATCGCCCTAGGATCAGATCTATTACCAAGGTGCTTGATGATGACCACTTAGTGTTCACTTCAACTACGCGGGTGATTTCTAATGAACCAAGAAGCCGGTATTCTTTTTTTAGTTAGCTCTTAAGCATAGGTATCTAGTCATTGCATAAGATATGAACCTACTCCTCAGTCAGCCTCAGTGGCGAGTTTACCATCCAGATCTGAAGCCCGCATAACACTCAGATGTTAAAGCCGTCTTGACAACTAGAACTAAAACCCGCCCTGGCATCTGCTCGGAATTATGACCTGGTTACGGATAAGGCGACTAGATATGGCCCGCTCGGCTTATAAAACAATCATGCCATGCGGTGTGCAGCTGACGTTCAAGACGCCGCCTTGGCATATCCTCCCCCCCGAAAGAAACACGGCTTGGTCGCACCCTGGCTGGAAACTACATGCCAGTTAAACCCGGCACCTTAATTGGCCACGATAAGAGAGAGCGCTGTTGTTGGCCTCCCAAAACGTAGACTGGGGCTCATGGTCGATGGCGTAGTTTTCGAGCATATATCGCAATTCCTCCCATGTGGAAAGTGGGTACTGGTGTATTGAGTCCTCAGAGCTCCGGTGTTGTTTTATCTTAGTTTATGGCCTGATTATTGAATTGATTCGCGACATGAGATACCGTTGATGGCAGCCTTCCCTGTCGGCATCTGGTTTCAAATATCCGATACGCTGCTCGTTTGAAGCTGAGTATAACCGCCCACAGCTGATCAATTCTCCGACTTCAAGCAACCGACTATCTGCGCTTCCTAAAATAAATAATTGCATTAAATTGGCGTTTGACAAAATGACGAATGTCAAGCCACAAACAACCATCAAGGTTGCCATTATAGGCGGCGGCCCAGCAGGTCTAGGAGCCGCCATTGCTCTATCACGGCTCCCCTTTGTTGATTGGAAGCTATATGAGAAAAAGCCAGAAATCAGCGAGATTGGCAACGGCCTCACCCTGCAACCAATCACATGGCGTGTGCTTGAGCATTTTGGAGCGTCCCATCATATCAAGAGCGACGACATCTTCAGGCCTATTGACGGCCATAACACCGAGCATCGGTAAGGCAAACCCCGACGCGTTTTGTTTCATATGTTAACTAACTTGTAATTAGTAATGGTCTGTCTGGAGTGTTGGAAGCCAAGGCTGCTCCAAAGGAAGGCGTGCCACCGCACCAAGAATCCTGTAGGGCTCACAGGTCGGTTTTACAGCAAGCATTGTTGAAGGAAGTCGACCAGAGCCGCATAAGAGTAGGGCAAAAATTAGAGAAGGTTGAGAAGCTAAGTTCGGGAAAATTACGCATCACGTTCGCTGGGGTATTCTCCGATGAGGTCGATCTCCTTGTGGGTGCCGATGGTATCCGTTCAGTAAGTGAAGGCGACATCCCCTACAAGAAGAGATGGATAACATGGGCTGACTATCTCTCAGGTTGTGCGCCAATTCTTCTTTCCAGAGCATCGTATCGCCTATACTGGCTCGACAGCATATAGAACGCTCGTCAGGACAGATGAAGCTGAGAAGATTAACGGCCTACCTAAGGCCGTCATTTTCTGGCATGGAACTAACAAGAAATGGGTGTACACTTGCCCTCTTGGCGGCAACGACTGGGAAGTCACCTGCGCCGTTGCTGAGCCCGGCGGTGAGAATCGCTCTAGCTGGGGGAAACAAGCCAGTGTGAAGCATTTCACCGATACCTTCTCGGAGATGTGTCAGCCGATTCAAGAGCTCTTCAAGCTGGTCACATATGTAGAGCAGTACGACTACTTCGCAGGTCCGAGACTGGATTCAGTGACCCGTGACGGAGTTGCAGTCCTCATTGGCGACGCTTCACACCCTCTATCGGGGGCGTTTGGGGCCGGTGCCGGTTTCGCGCTCGAAGATGCATATGTCCTCGGACAGGCATTGCAGTGGTCAAACGATACCCACAGAGAGCTTAAGCATGCTTTGCAACTCTTTGACCAAGTTCGATCTCCTCATTACAACGCCCTGTATAAAGTCCTGGACGAGTTTGGCGAGACGGAAAAGTATCTGGCACAGGCTGGACTGAACCAGGAGGAGGAGATCGCTGAGAGAATCAAGAGAAACTGGGGTCATAACGCGAATTGGATGCATTACTACGAAGTAGGTTGTAACACAATCCTCTCCATATTGTTATGATTGCTAATAGATGTTCTAGGTGGATAAAGCATTTAGACAAGTTCTGTCAAAGGTCGAGAGTCAAACTACAAAGTTGTAGATAGATGTATGATGAAATGTACTTTAGATCGAGGGCTCTCTCTCAATCACCTGGAACTTGCGGATTGACAGATGAGAGAGTTCGAGTATAAAGTCAAAAATAGCAATGAAAGATGCTAGGCTTGACATCTCAACACAATGAGTCACTTGTGGCTTGCCATTATACGTCAGACCGCTACCCACTTCTAGGACTGGACCGAGGCACGCAAAATTTAACCTATCAGGCTACATAATTAGCAACTGCGGAAACCTTCATGCTTGGATTCTCATCTGGCCTTCCATTTTGATCTGCTAGCTAGCTACTGCTCCTAGCAGCCCCTTCGTATGTATGCGGTCCGGCTGTCCAAGTGACCATGAGAATTGGCTGTGGGTTACGGAGGCATCTTCGCGTGTCTACGATCTAACTTTCCAGTTTAACCTGCTGGCTAGCTTGTGCTCGAGATAGCCTCTCCGTGTGCGCAATATGGCTGCCTATGTGAGACTGACCTTGGCAGAGTGTGTAAGTTCATTGCGGTATCGGACGTATCGCCACAAGTGGCAGTAAGGAGAGATGTAGTTGGTGTCAAGTGTAACTCTATGCGATTTTCGTTCGAGTTCTGAATTCCAAAGCCTGAGGTATATTGCCCTGCTAGCCCTTTTCGAGACTTCAATACCCCGGTGGTTCTCTTTCAGAATCCGGACATCCAGCTCTGCTGGACGTGAGTCTGGGCGTGTATTGTAGACAATTTGGCAACACACATACGATTTATATATATCGCAAAAGGATCCACCCGGGTTTTGAGCACAAACCGATACCGGTCCCTTATTTGTTTATTTTTATCCCTTCTTCGGTCCCTGAGTTTGGAGTAAAGACTAAAGTGATCGTCAGACTCTGACATGGACTTAAATTCCAGAAATTTTCCAGCGTTTTTCCAAGCTTTTCGCGTATTCCGAGATTAGAGCCACACTACACTGGCAGTCCGAAACCCTTTTTCTTATAGACGCTGGTAGCGCATGACATGAAGTCGCTTGAAACTGTAACCACCAGGCTGCCGCGACGACTTAATCATATGTTTTGAATTCAATGTACGGAAAAAAGCGGAAGAAAAAAGGGATAGATGAAAACTTCTCTCTTTTGCGATTTTCATCGCGGGGAGCTTCCATCTGGGGTTGGAAGTCCCGCCATCTTTTTCATTGGCAAATACAGAAAGACCCAATAAATCATGTCAATCACTTTATAAAGAGGATTCATGGGGGCTGCGACCTTACTTGGACATGGACGCTTGAAGTGGCTGAGCCTGGAGTACATGAGGCGGCCAAACCCGATTGAGGCGAATTTGAAGGTGTCCCAGACCGTTCTCGTGATAGTGAGAGTGTGTAAGTTTGGATGGCGATGAACTTTTCTCAGCCAACCAGAAGGCAAAAATGGCCTAATAACAAGCTCAAGGTTGAGACTCGCCCAATTACGACGACATTGCGTTTGAAGAAGCCTAAGAAATTCACAAGGTCAAAGTCTACGACAGCTTTTGTAAAAGCAGAAACAATGGCAAGCAAGTATAAAAGGTCCTCATTCCTCTTCCCTCTTCCAATGAACATCTCATCCAGCAAGCTCATCTAGGGAAACAAGAAGCGAGTGCAAAAGATTCGGAGGATTTGACCCCCTCCGACTCCAATGGCTTCTACAGACGACGACCCAGACGGACATGGTGGCGATGCCGCTGATGCTCCTGGACCGTTGACTCATTTTCATAAATTCACTCAATTACCACCCGAGCTCCGTTGCAGGATCTGGAAGATGGCTATCTTCACAGAAAAGACACCAAAGATTCATTACTACTCGCTATGTAATGATGACGAGGGATACCGGAAGAGCTCCCTGGCGGAGCTGATCGATATGTATAAGAATCCGGGACCGAAAGACGGGGTATTTAGGCCCTTCAACCCTCTTGCACTGCAATGCGAGCCGCAACAGTTTTCTTGGGCTGATGATAATCGTTTGCAAAGTTACTGGAATGCTGGCCTACGGACTGCGTGTTGGGAGTCTCGAACGATCCTCCTACGTTACTACGGTCCCAAGCCAAGAAGACAGAATCCCTTCGACTTCGTCAACAAGCGCCCGTACAAGAGGAGGAAGAAGAAGAAGAAGTCTTGCTCTACCACGAATCCCAGTAAGATCGTCACTATACGCGAAAAGGGGGAAATCATCCACCTCGACTTCTCCAAGCGCGATATTATATGTTTCCGATTCCCACCCGAAGAAATGGCTCGCTGCGTCTTTCTTAAGTGGGAGTCATTACTTATCCGGCTTCCGTTCTATCATCTTCCACAGAATTCAGACATCAACCTAGCTTTTGAATTCGATCACAGTTGGAACGAGGGCCTGGGAACAACGGAGTCTACTGTTCTCGAAAACCTACAAGAGGCTTCGGCGAGAGGTCTGGTCTTGAGAGCCTTCTGGGCATGGAAGGTGGGAGCCATTCCACGATGGACTCGATTGTACTTGATTGATCGAGCAGAGCCACTCCCACCCAGATATCAGGTTGGGAGAAACTACGACTTGCGGTACGTGCCCAGTTCGAAGTATCCCAGTGTGAAGTATCCCAAGGAATTTCCCTGCCAGCGTCGAGAAAGTCGTGTATTCATTGATGGGGAGAACAAGTATGTGGAAAGCTATTCGTGGGATCGCGATGGACAGAATTGCTGCAATCGCCATGTCCAATCTGTGGCTGTAGACACATTCATGCGGACGGTGGACCGGTATCATCGCCCATCCAAGGATGATCTGTACGGTCGTGAGGATCTTCCCTTCTATGGTGAGATCTTCTTCAGGGTGTTACGACCAGTACCTAGGACAGAAGACTAAGTCATGGACGCCAGTTAGATTTGTTTTAGTATTAGTATAGGAAGAAAAGGCACAGACAAATTAGTCGATGCCAACAAAAACAATTGAAAATTGGAGCTAAAGCTCTACTTGAGTCTTAATCGCATAGTTCTTTGCCAGATACCGCATATCTGACTAAGGTTTCAAGATATCAAACCCACCTTCAAACCTTGGTCACGATCTTTGTCAAAATAATAAGACTCGTCCATCTTATCGAGTCAGATCCTAACAGTTCAGAGCAATAATGGGTTGTGGGATGGTTGTTACAGGCTACACCTACAACGAGCTCCGCTAGGGTTACGTGGCCTCATGAGAGTGATCCTGGTCACTTGAGGGTTCCTAAGCCCCAGAACTACTCAAACATAAAGCACTATCAAAACAGCTGCCTCGCTGCTTCTCCTCAAGGGAAACCGTTCTTCCTTCTGGATATAGAGATAAACTTAATACATTGCCTCCCTGAGTGGACAGGCCCGGAGATCACTTCTTAACAATAGTTAATTGAGTCAAGATGGCACTGGGATCGTAGCTCTTGGAGTTTACTGGCGAGTATTAAGGCTGAGTATGACATTCGAAGAAATTCCTCTCTAGGCAACCGCTCATACGTGCTACACCTGCATGCTGTGGGTCAGGATGAAACGTTAATCAAATACGAAACATTTTAGAAGGCTTGACTGTTAGAGTGGCGATGTAGATAAGATAGGACCATGATATGCTCACAAGATAATGGTTCGGCGAGCCCTACACGTAAGTAAAGTTCAACGGCAATGGAGGCTTCTAGAACCCAACCGCTCAACACTCAACACAATGAAGATACCCTACACAGGAAGATGAGTGATGGAAGACAGTAGAGCCCGACATTCTGACCGATTCTCCAATAAAAACAAATAGTATTCCCCCCTTCTGACCCCCCTTTTTCGCTCTCTCCAGCTAGGAGACGTTTTTGGGGTCACATGACTGTCACACAGCTACTTGTCCTCATTGTGTTGAGGTCTGGCATCTTCATTACTGTACTTCACATTCTTTACTTGAACTCTCTCACCTGTATATGTAACATAGCCACATTGCAACACAGCCATAAGTATATTTAATTTGTTTGCCTTCACGGAGATAAGCCAAGACCTCGAGCCGCAGTCAAAGTTTCTAGGCGGCTTTTTTTTTCAGTCGCCTTCAGGTTGCTCCGACAAGTGCGAGCCGTGGTTGGGGACTTACATGAGGCGATGTCGCCCAACTCTATCATGTTATCGTGACCACCCACCAACTGCCACTTGCCACCACCAAATGGCCACTAGAATGAAAAAATGAACAATACTGCATGGTTTCGCCACGTTACAACAAGGTTTGCCCTGTATGATGGAGGCCTGGCCCTTTAGGTGGGCGACATGAAATGTGACACACGACCACTCTATTCCAATACAATATGCATGGTATGAGGGGGGAACAGCAGGTCTGACGAAGGTGATTGGTTGGATGAGAGTTGTATTTACATCGGTTGGCTGAAGGCTACAGAATAACTTGATTCGGAAGCACACCTTAGTATGCCTCATTCTATCTCACCAATTGCCTGCCCAACTGTTGAAGGCACGAGGCGTGTGAAGTTGGGCTCGCTCTGCCACGAAGCCAGTTGATAGGTCGCCTGCAATGCCGATCAGGCTTTACATCCAGTTGTACACGGGAAGGCTCAAGCCGAAGGATACCTTTGAGTACGTAACGAAGGATGCATATGTAGCTCGAGCCCCGTGTTTCAAGCAAAACCACTACAGTTCTAGAAGTGATCGCCCCTGAACCGCTGATCATATCGGGTCGAGCTAAGATGCACAAGTGGGAGCCCAACCAAGTTGCAAACTCCAAAGAGCACATCCCGGCACGTTCCACTTTTCCCGGGAGAACAACCGGATCCGCCTCTCTTCCCTGTTAGAACGACCCGGGCACTAGTTTAGCCTCGATCAAAGGGCACATGGTTGGATCACGTTGTTCGGTGTGTGTGGACATGGCAATGCAGCATTGGCATAACTGATAGCTGTCAAAAACAAGCCCTAAGGGCACAGCAAACGGAGGAGCTAAGAGCGTGTTCAACCGTCGTCCCAAGACCACCTCGCATTGACGCCAAGACCTGCTCAGGCTGGCGCTGCATAGCGTATCTGCCGTGCCGATCCCTCAGAGACAAATCCCAGCCCACCGAGAGTCCTCCGTGGTTGCGTCCTCCTCCAGATCCCTATCCTTGTAGTCGACGTCTGGCCAGCCCACCCCCCTCCCCTTGGTGGGATAGCAGAACAACCCCCTTGGGCAGCCTCGCGGGTTGCGGGGATTACATCTGGGCTGCTTGTTGGGCACGCATATCCCAGGCGCGTCGCACGCCATCCCACAGCTGTTCGGGTCTCTGGGGTCATCCTTGCACTTCTCGGTAGTCTCGTCACACGGGGGCGGCCCGGGATTGATGCGGAAGCCGCCGCAGGAGGGGTACACGTTCTTCCAGGTGCACCAGCCTGGGCAACGGTTCAAGTCGGTACATGTGTCCGAGTCGGGCTTACAGTACATGGCGTTGGGGCAGGGGGCGATTTTGAACCCGCAGGAGCGGCCAAGGAGCTGGCCGGCCACGAGCTGGGATGATGCCAGCACGAGGAGTGAGAGACAGGCAGTGATCTGCATTTTGGTGTTTTTCTTTTGGAGTGATTCGGGAGCGGGAAATACGGTGCGGGAAATATTTTGGCCCGACAGAGGGGGTAATTCTTCTTGACGCTTTCACAGTTAGAATGGCGGTCTTGAGTTTGCGAGGTGCTCGACTGGGTCAGTGTAACCCTCGTAGATGGCAAGAGGCTTGTTTTTAACCTTGTGTTTGAATTCAAGGGAGAGGAATTCAAGTCAAGTTTAATGAAGGTTAGCATTCTTGCCGGCCATAATCACCCCGCGGCTGAGCGAATAGCTTCATTGGTGTCTAAGACAACTTCAGCTGGCCTCGTCAAAGTTGTCATGTAGTCTAGCCGAGTCACCACAAACCCCAGAACATGACAAAGTCAGTCAAACACATCCTCCCTCGCCAAACCTTCGATCCCCTCCTCCCCTTGGACGTTCGCCCTAATCGTCGCAAAAACGGCTTCCATTCATGCATGCAATACCCACCTGGTCCATCTGCGAATCGCCTGATTGAAAGACATGAAACGGTATGCTTATGCTAGCCATCCTTGCCCTATGGCAAAATCGCCCACTCTTTCTTGTTTTCTCCATGTTCTCTGTTAGAGTTTCGGTCGGGAAAGGGGGCAGAGCGAGGGCTGCCACTTGGCATCTTCACCGGTGGATTTCTTGTTGCTGCAAATTCACTAATTGCCACATGCGATACCACCTAAAGATGCAGAGTGAGGAAACTCTGCCTTTGATCGTGTCTCGTGCATGGTTACATCCTACTAGAGCCTGGCTGGCGCGGAATGTTCAATAGGCTGGTGCTACACCCTCTTTTTTCTCGCCTTGTCTATTCGGCTGAGAGAGCACACAAGAGTAACTTCGGAGCGACTTGATAGCGGTACACTCTAAACGAGTTTTGGGTAGCTGTTGCATGATGTTGTGGATGGTGGTCATATTTCTCATGCCTCCGAGGAAAGATCAGCATGCATTCCTGCACTTCTTGTGAAGTTACACCTCGGACCATTCTGCATTTTTTAGCATTTTTTACCTTTTTTAACAGTCCCCTCACCGCCGATCTTTCTCGGGAATATCTGAATTGGTAACTTGACTTGGTAATGATCTGAGCATTGGGCATTGATGTCGAGATGGTGTAGCAGAGCGAAGCCGTTAACTCGACATCTTCCTCCGCTGGATATCTCGAACCAAGGTTTAGCTCCAAGCTAGCCGTAGCCGTAAATTATCCAGTAAATCACATATTTTCCTGAAGTGAGCTTCCAGTTTTGGCATCCGTTGTTGAAGACCTATTCCAAAATTGAACAGAAGGAAACTTTATGAGCGACGATGTTCAGATGAAGTCAGAGCCGACCGTAGGAAATCACTCAAACCACGAGGAAGAGGAGGGGAAGGCATATCCTGCAGCCCAACAACTTCCTCGCCACCCTCTTCTCGCCTGTCCCCGTGTCTAGCCATACAGAGACGTCCAGCTAATCGTTCCTCGGCGCATATTCCCTGTCCGAAACCACCGCGACAAGAAAACTGATACCTCAGATGGAGAAAACGACGAAGCTATCGTGCCGCTCGTCAGCATGATATCTTTTGGGCGGGCGGCCTTTTGAATCTAGCCGACCGCATAGCTACAGAGCCGGGTCCTCCTGGCAAGTGTAGGAATGTGGGGAGCCAACGCGCGGTTTACGGACGGGATGGGGGGGGGAGGTATGTGATGTGTTTTACGGCCATGTGATATATCTGAGAACGAACGAGATGGGTCGGTCTGCCTGCCTGCCACGGAGAGGGACGGTGGTAGCTGTCAGCCACATGGCACTGGGGGGGCTTGGGAAGAGTTCGGCACGGGGCGGCTATGCAGGGATCCCCCTGCGGTTTTGACGCACGTAAAAGTCAAAAAGACGGTTGGGCCGGTACGGTGAGCGTGAAGAGGGGAGCTGAAACATGCCAGCCAATGGGTGGGTTGCCCAGGCGGCCAATGGCTGCATGGGCTTATTGTGAGAGGCAGCCCGGTTGGCAATCTACCCGTTCTGACTGTTGACTAATAAGTGAGACAGCGGAAGAAGAGGAGAGACGGTTCATTCAGCGGTCTGGCGGTTACGAGATGGGGTGTGACTCAGCTGAGGCACAGGAGCTGACCACAAATCTCGCTCGCGAGCTCTCATAATAGCATTCTGCAAAAAGCCAATTGGACCCCTGTTTAATTCTTTTTAACTTGCTCAGTGTGTGGGGAACCCCATTCATTCCCATGGAGCCAAGGAGCTTGCACAATTTCACTTTTCTGTATTCAACTTGGTGGCGTTAGGCCTCTGCACAGCATTCCGAGTGACGGCACTGCGTGAGTTTAGTGCCTGAAGCCCGAGAGCTCAGTTCTCTCGGGTTTCTCTTTTCTATTGAGCACATTTAATGACGGGGTGAAAGAGGAGCCCAATGCCCCATCCATGTGGAGGGTTCACTTCCGACGTAACCTGTCGGAGAAGCAGTGGTTGCATGGCATATGTGCGATGCTGCATCTACATACCTACACCATCTCAATTGGACACCTGATAGCTCAGAAATTTAATTCTGTATGTGGCACTCCTCATGATTGTTCCCAAGATTATGCTTTTACTACAGCGTGTGTTGGCAAAGCGAATTAAGCCGGTGAACCAAACACGACAACAGATCCATATGCTTATTGTAAAGCGATTGTCTGAGCTTATCAATTCGATAAATTTGAGTTCGAAAGATGGGGTAATTCAAATCTGTTTGTGGAAATGTGTCAGAGGTGCCAATGGTAAAGTGGACAAACTAAAGAATCCTAGATCCATGCCAACACCGCCCACTCATAAGAGAATGTGATATTTCACGGGAGTGGCAATCCTGTGGATGGTTCAATATGGAAGAAAAACTATCCGAGAAAAAGAAAAGCTGGCAATTCATGCTAGCAAGATATACCGATTGGAGTAATGATTAGCCTATAAGGCCACAACCGTTTGATGATGGAGCCAACACGCTTCACTTTCCGATTGAATGGTCTCATTCTTTCGCGATATATCAATTAGTTAGCCTGCATACATCAATGATCTTCAAAATAGACGCGCCATGCATGTCACGAGCTATTCTTTTGCAAAGGTACCTGTTTCTAACATATCGTGGAGCGTTTCTACAAGGTTGAGAGACATCTCTTGGGAGATGCACACCCTCTTGTTCCCGCTCAAGAAATTGAGAGCTAATTAATTCATTGTATATATGTTGCATTTTCATGCATCCTTTAAGTCCCTCCATTCATGCTTTGGTTGGGGACTTCACAACGTGGTGGGCAATAAGTTGATGGCTGGTGATGATCAAGATAGAAGACTTAACGATGAGAAGCAGTTCACAGAGATTACAATACTTGTCGTCCTTTCATCTTTGGGCCATTTTTCATTTTTCTTTCTTAACAGAGGTGCGGCCATCTTTAGTGGTGCTGGGATCAAATATTTAAGATGCCACTTCGGAATCATGAGCCGTAGACACAAAATGCACAAGTTGCGGTATCTTGGAACAACTGGAATGCACCACTACGTAATCGTGCAATGAAGTCTCGGGCCGTCTCAGGTCTCGAGTCTCGACTCTCCCCGCATGTGCCGTGTCATCCCCATCACTCACTCTTTCTCTCGCCCCTCATCTCCCTATTATGTGACAGTATTCTGCGATGTACCTCGACGTATCACGAATTCGAGTATCTGTTGCAACACCACCCACCCACCCCTCCCAATTCCGCGTGCGAGAGTGGCTAGACATACATGCAGCAGGCCAAATGCCGACATGTCGATCAATTGGACTCTCGGTGGCATGAAATTGGGCTGCGGCCGTTGTGCATGTCTCACACAAAATGATGTTACGACTCTCCCGTGTCTTGAGATGGATGTGTCAAAGATTGACAGACAATGATATCAGCACTGCGCCGTGGGACTCCCAAAGCATCCAGACGTCAGCTGGCCCCTTGCCCGATGCGAATTCTGAATCAGTCTAGTAGCTCAGCTTCAACCGCTATTCAATCTGATTAGGGTCATACCATGACGCGCTTAGTCAATCATCATACCCCCTTGAGCCAAGTATGAACTCTGCCCCAAACTCTACCCATCAGCCGTACGCCGAGCCGTGCTGTGCCGTGGACCTTTTCCCCCAGAGCTGTTAGGGCAGCTTAACTATTATTATCGTGGCCCGGGGGATCCTGTGGGCTGTTGGTTGCATCGCATGCCAGGATTCGGAGAAAATAGCTGTCACAGAAGGTCGCATCCTGCGAGCCCTCACTCATCTTGTGTTCTATTCTGGCGCTGCTCTGCATCCCATAATGCAGGGTACAACTCCTAGTATTACTCCAACTCCCTCCAGGCAATCAAACGCGCAGCTGCAGCCGTGTAATACACACCCCTGCCCCCATCCATCTACCCTTTCCCTCCCTCTCGACATCACATCACTTCCTCCCCACCCAACCTCCCATCTCACCCCCCCCACCGGACCCCAAATGCAGCTCCATGCCGTGCATGCATTGCAATCAGAAGCATCAGAGAGGCAGATGTGGGCTTGAGCAAAGTGTCCGGGCCAGAGACGGTTCTGCCTGGATGGAGCGCCGTCCAAAACCTTGCCACCCACAAGGCCTATCACAGCCCATTGCTCCCCTCCCTCCGCCTATCTTTGTCTCCGGATGAGGGCATCGATACCTGGTGGCTTGGCCACTACCCTCGTTCCGAAGCCCCGTCTGTTTGTGATTGGGTCGACGTCTCTCCTCGGACGCCCAATCTCTCTAGACCAGACGGCTCGGATCTCTATATAAGCCTTCACTGCCCTGGTTGTTCCTTCCCGTCACACTATAGAACTCTCATTCCAAACAAAGAGGGATATCTTCCTAGCAAGATCACTGTCGTTCTGGAAACACACGCATCTCTCTGCGTCCAGTCCCTGCATCGTTTTATCCTTCATCACATTACCTTGAAGCCATTCCTACATTTTGAATCCTTTTATCATCCATACAACCCTTACAAAACCTAACCGTAGCGCACCATGTCGACCAGTTCAAGAGAGAACTCTCTCGGCCCCCGCCGTCAGGGCCTTGGGAAACGCCATGTCCTTCCTGACAACCTCCGCAACCTTGTCGTCCTCACCGTTGGCGAGTTCTTCGGCACCTTCATGTTCCTCCTCCTCTCTTTCATCGGCACCCAGGCTGCGCTCAACACCAATGATCCCAGCGACCCCAAGGCCCCCCTCATGCCCTTCTCCCTCCTCTACATCGCCGCCTCCTTCGGAACCTCCCTCGCTGTGAATGTATGGATCTTCTACCGTGTCACCGGCGGAATGTTCAACCCGGCTGTACGTTACCCACTTCTCATTATCGTCTTCCCGTCGTGTACCGTGTGGCCTTGCTAACCGATTCGCTTTGCTTCAATTCAGGTCACACTCGGTCTCGTCCTCGTCGGAGCCGTGTCACCCATTCGCGCTCTATGCATCGTCCCTGCCCAGCTCGTCGCCGGTATCGCAGCAGCTGCCGTGACAGACGGCCTCCTGCCCGGCCCCCTGGGCGTCGCCAACGCGCTGAGCAACGGCACCAGCATCGTCCAGGGCCTCTTCCTCGAGATGTTCCTCACCGCGCAGCTCGTCCTCACCGTCTACTTCCTCGCGGTCGAGAAGCATAGAGCCACCTTCCTTGCCCCCATCGGCATCGGTATCTCCGTCTTCATCGCCCACATTGCCGGCACAAACTTCACCGGCACCTCCATCAACCCTGCGCGCTCCTTCGGTCCCGCCGTCATCACGGGGTTCGTCGGGTATCACTGGATCTACTGGCTGGGCCCCTGCATGGGCGCGGTCCTCTCGTTTGGCGTGTACTCGCTCATGAAGTGGCTCGAGTACCACACCGCCAACCCTGGCCAGGATGCCGGAGACATCGAGTCGGGGAAGACGCTTCTTCCCAGTGGCCCGCTGTCGCCTGTTGCAGTTGTCGAGTCCGAAGGTAAGCCCCGGCCCACAACTGGCAGGAATGACAGCGTCATGGACGGCCAGGTGCACCACGATGGCGTGTCCCATGTTTGAGAAGGGACTATAGACACTTACACGGGTGGTTGACTGCAAGTGGTTTCAGCTGTTGCACATGGTCCATCATGTGATTGCGTGAAGCTGCACAGCTCATCTCACATGTGTATTGAAGGAGGCGATACAAGAAGAGAGACTAGGCTAGGAACAAGCTGCATTTTTGGACAGTCTGTTATGGCTTCCTCGCCCTAAGAATGTCAACAAGGTAGTGGCGAGGACAGCAGTGGGTGTCATGGGAACGGAATGACTTATGCTTATGAATATCATGAATACAAAATAATCAATCTCACAATCAAAGTCTGCGTAAATGTTATTGTAAATACACCAGGGGTCGCCGTAAGTATTTCATGAGCCTTATTTAGGGAATGTTCAAGAATCGGCGATTTATAGGAGTAATTGAATCGTTTCAGGGCTTCAGAACATAGGTGGAAAGGTGTCTTGAGGGGTTTGATCACATGCTTTTTTTTTTTTTTTTTTTTTTTTTTTTCTCAAAATATTTCAAAACTCCCTATTGTTCTCAGCAGTAAGCTGACAATAATACGACCCTATTAAAGTGTATTGTCACAAACCATATCTTTGAAGACCCCGTTGATTTCCAATGTAGAATATGATGTCTGCATCACCATGTGTTAGCCACCGCTTGCGGCTGCACAGTTACACGCAACTAAGACAACTTATTGCACGACCCTATGCTAGTAGGATGTTCTGAGTAGCTAAGTATCAGAACAAGAAATATTTATACGTAATCTAGATACGTGTTATCGGCGTCAGACAAATCTATAGCATCACCCCGTCATGGTGGAACATATATGCCATCCTCTTTTTCTTCCTTGTGAGAAGTCGCGTATCCTCGGCGCTTGGGCTGCTAGCAACGTCTACCCAAAGCTAATTACAAACTTCTAAAGGAGCTTTTTCTTTGAAAATCAACGCCAAAACTATGCTTGACTTGGATGCTACAGCGCCGTTCAGGCGTCTTAACCTCAGCCGCAGTCTATTTTTTAGTGGCAAACTCTCCACTTCAAAAAGGACCATGTAAGAGCTAGACGCCTCGCTGGTTTCTTGATCGATCTTCTTCAGTTAGATGGCTATTCATTGGCCCAAGTCATTCCTCAGGAGCCGAGTTGACTTCATCGAGTCTCCATGTATCGGTAATGAGAGATGATCTTTCAAACGCGCTTCCGAAAGTGGTCCATTTCTCACGCCTAGGTGCGTCAAGAGTGTCTGAGGTCCCAACAATAGAAAATCCGAAGAGAATCCCATCCTCCGAGAGCTCAAGGCCTTGTTCACCCTTTCTCAAACTTCGTTGCGTCCTTCTACTATTGTATATGAGAAAATATGAATACAGTTTCGTATTTTTGTTTTCTCTAACTCTACTATGTGATTTGCCATTGAAGCCTAAATCCACATCGCAATAGAATACCAGCAGCCCAGAAGACACTTCCAAGGTCTATGCGTCTCAGAATATGCGCTTTTGCCCACATGCTTCTTTTGCCATGAGTTTGTTTAAGAGGATTTGCCAACTCAAGTCGCGACCTTTCAATGACTTTAAGGGTCATTTTTTGAAGAGGGCAAAAAAAAAAATGCTACGTCCGAATTTTCGACTAAGAGGTTAAGCCGTGAATTTGAACACGAAAAATACAGACCAAAGGCCTTACAGTATAGTCATTGAAAACCTAAGTATAATCATTTTCCGTGAATTTAAAGGCATCTTCCTATGGAGTTGTTTGCGAGAGTAACGCCTCTTGCCACGAACAATCAAAGTTCAAATTCCGTATTTTCTTTTTCTCCGCCCTTTATCCAAGCCTCGCACTGAGCCCAACTTTTGATACTCAAGCTACAAGTAGGCAAACTGGAATCAGATGCCCATCACATATTCAACACATTTCCCCTCAACTAGAATTGAGAGAGTCTTGAGAAATGAAATGAGACCCTCCAGCACACCGATAGCCATTCTCCTGCTTGATCCACGCGAATCCGACTGGACAACACCCCATTCGCTCAAGTCTGGCTTTTTCCGCTGCAATTTTTCTTCTCTTTTCTTCTTCTTGAACGACTTGTCGAATGATCTCTTCTCGCCTTTGGTCACTACAGGTCTTCTGTTCGTTTTTGAGCTTCTGAAACTTTGCCTCTGCCTCCGCCTCGGCTGCTTTATCCTTTTCAAGTTGTTCCCATACCTCATCACTGACTCCAGCATCCCTAAGGCACTTCGATGACGCGCAACTACCCCCCTCGGTATCACTAACCTCCTCATGATGAGCCTCCTCAGGAGAATCCTCCTGGGCTTCTTCAATGTGTTTCTCTGTTGCGATTTGCGTCGTCAATCTCGTTTGCGGCTGCTGATCTAGCAAATCGCCCATGTTTTGGAGGGAATTTCGCCGCAAGGTCTGCGGGATAGAGTTGGACTTTCGCTTCTGCATTCTGCCCTTTCGTTCAATCAACAAACTTTCCAGCTCTTTCCTAATATCAGTGTCAGAAACCGTGGGCTGGTTGAAGCTCAAGTTGACCGAGCGAAATATGGTCTTAGCCAGCAACTTCACGTCACGCGCGCTGGCCCAACCCTCTTGTTCGCTCAACTCGTGGAAGAGTCCAAGAACAGCACTTTGAAAAGCGCCACTCGGAACTTCAAGACACGAAACGTCCAAAGTCTTCCCCTTTGCTTTGGCCTCGATTTCTCTCTTCTTGCTTTGGAGGAGGTTAACGAGCAGTTGGAAACATTCCTTTGGTTGAAGTGGTTCAAAGTCTATGGTTTCTGGGAACCGACTGGACATTCCCTGGTTGACCGACAGAAGATTGTTGATATCCTCCACATAGCCCGCCAAAATAATGATCAGCTTGCCACAATATTTTGGCTTGGTGACACTATCAACTAGCTCATCGACGGCTTCCTGCGCAAAATGGCCTCCAGCGAGACGATAGGCCTCATCGATGAATAGTACTTTGCCCAGGGCTTTATCCAGAAGCGCCTGAACCTTTGGGCCAGTTTGGCCAATATATTGTCCAATGAGGTCAGTTGCCGAACAGTCGATGACCTCAGCGCTTGCAAGAAATCCCATGTCGTAATAAACTTTGCCCATCTTCCGAGCCACTGTAGTCTTTCCGGTGCCAGGAGGACCCCGGAAAAGGAACGAAAATGGGATTTCTTCTTTGGGATCCATACCCAAACTCTTGAGGTCTCTTACCCGCCCCTGATACCTCTCCAGCAAGGTAATCAACTTCTCTCGACCAACATCACCGTCAAACAGAGCTCGTACATTCGTATCTGTGCGAGTGTGTCTGTCGAAATCCTCGTCGAAGTCCACGGCGTCAAGAATGTCCGATTTCGTGCCTCCAGCAGATCGTCTCTTCTGATGGCTCGCCTTTGCTTTGTTCAGAAGGATATCAACCTCGCCTGCATTTCCAAAACGTGGTCTGTTTCTCGCTCGGGCAAGAACCTCCAAGGCTGCAGTTTTACCTCTTCCTGTAGTTTTGAATCCGCACTGCTTGACCTTCAGGTCGAAGATTCGAGCTAGCTCATCATCATTGAAATCTTCAAACACAAAGGAAGAGGCCAGAGGGAATCTGCGACTCAGACCTGGGTTCACATTCTGGAACATCTTTTGCATCTGCTCGTCGTAACCAAGAAGAAGCACGCAACGATCCTCCCCTGGCACACTTTGGACCTCCGCTACTATAGTGTCAATGACCCCCGTCTTGTAAGGGTCAGAAGTGTTGTCTCCTCCATAGAGGCCGTATGCTTCATCTATAACCAGCACTTTTCCAACTGTAGAGGCCAGGATACCCTTGGTTTTAGCTTCTGATTCCCCAAGAGCGGAACCAATAAAGTCTGCGGGGCTCTTCACCACCACCTCTCCGTTGGAAAGAAGACCAATATGAGACAAGACCTGCCCAAAAAGCTTTGCGACTGTTGTCTTTCCAGTTCCTGGGCTTCCGACAAACACTTTGTTGAGCGAAAATTCAATCAGCGGCTCTTCCGCAAGCTCACGATGATAATTGGTAATCACGGTGTCTTTGAAGACTTGGAGCTCGCCCTTTACTTTGTTCAGTCCGATCAACTGGTTCAGTTTCGTCCATGCGGCACAGCTTTGCAGAGCATTCGAGGGTTCGGGGCCGATCAAGTCTATTTTGGAGAGGAATAAGTCGTCACTCTTATTTTTCGACCGCTTTTCCCTTCTGATGCGGGATGCCTGCCTTTTTAAGATTTTGTCGAGGGTATTTTCAACTGCCCGGGCATTTCCAAACCCTGGTTTCCCACGGCCTCTGCCAACGCGTCTGGCGATAATCCGAGCATACAATCCATCAGTCCCGTCCTGCAAGATCATTGTTCCCTTAAACTTCTCGTGCAATTTTAACTTTAGAATTCGGAGAAGCTCATCGTCGTCGTAGTCTTCGAACTTCATCGTGATGGCGAATCGGCTTGGTAGTCCAGGGTTGTGAGCAAAAAAAGATTCCATCTCCTTTTCATAGCCCGCCAAGATAAAGATAACCTGGCCTCGTAAGTTTTCGACTTCGGCGAGCAGATAATCGAGGACTGCTTTTCCTCCAGGACTATTCCCAGAGGAAAGCTGATACGCCTCATCAATGAATAATACTCCTCCATCTCTTTCCTTGATGTCTTCGATCAGCTTCTCACAACCTGGCACTCCAGCACTGGCCAGCTTGGATCCGGTAGTCTCCTCAAAGGCATCTCCCACAACCGCCCCGATGGAAGTTAGGAATTTGCCCCAGAGGCGAGCGACAGTTGTTTTGCCTAAACCGTGTCAGATCAGTGTTGCTTGAAAGCATTGGATCTACTAGAATAGCTTACCAGTTCCCGGGTTCCCCAATAAAGAGCAGCTCAATCTCTCCTTGTTTAGTGGCACCCCCTGCCGAATTTTGAGCTCAAGAGAGGTCTTCGTTGACAAAAACTCATCTTTGACAGACTCGAGCCCAATGAGTTCCATGAGTTCATCCAAAGCTTGGTTTGCCTCCCCTTGGTCTTTCATCTCATTCCACTCCTGCTCAGCAGGAGAAATCGGTTCATTATCCAGCTGGCTCCCCGGGCTATTTTCGTCGCCCTTCCGTGATGCTGTTTTGCGAGTCCTTGCTTCTTGGTCTTTCCGCTTGGCAAGTTCCTGTGCTCTCTTTCTTCTAGCCTCGAGCTCCTTCAGGGTCGCCTCTTTCTTTTTCAGATCTGCAGCTTCTTGTGCTTCTTCAGCATCATAACGTATTGCCCGACGCTGTTCGTCAATTTCGTCATCAAGCTTTAGCGTCCGGGCTGCATATTCCTGTTGCCTCTCCATTCGCTTCTTCTCCATCTCAAAATCGCGTTTCGCCCTGCGTGCGATATCTTCGTCTTGTTTGACACACAAATTACACCTACTCTTTCGAGCGGTAGTTCCGCACCGAGTTTTGATTTTGTGTCCCCTTTCACATAGTTCCTCATTCTCGCGAAAGCAGGGCGTCTTCGAGTGGTCAATGAGAAAATGGCAACACCTTTGACAAGCATGTTTCCCGCAAGAAAGCATCGCCCCGCTGCCAGAGTTGTTAGCCTTCTGGAGTTCTCTATATGATCATACCTTTTAACTTACCACCTCTGCCCACACCCACCATCCGGGCAATATCGATCAAAATCCTCCGGTGTTTTGACCTCCTGCTTCCTGTCGGGATGCTGCTCGCAGCGTATGGGCAGCCCTTCAACCAACCACTTTTTCTCTCGGAGGATGTCAAAGTACTGGGTCCAGAGCTCCTTGCCTCTTTTGCTCTTCATGAAGGTGTGCATATTCCCGAAGAGGATAATCCCCTCGCGTGCTCGGGACATGAGCACGACAAGACGTTCCCGAGCGCAAAGGAACCCGATGTCTCCGGAGGCATTGCTGCGAGTCAGCGAGGCAATGACGATATCACTTTCTTCGCCTTGATAATTATCTACCGGTGACAAAGGTTAGCGACTGAATCTGCTGCGAAATGTTTGTATCTCAAGGGAGTGCATACCAATAGTAGAGAGTCTTACTCCTGCCTTTTGTACATTGGCAGAGACGTTGGTCATCAGCCCAGCGCGGATGAGTTCATACGAATCCAGATCGTTGAGAAGGGGGTCGATTTGAGTCCTTGAGCTAAGCTCCGATTTCATCAGTGACAGCTGGCCCAAGTATGGCGTCAGGACAACCATGTTCTCAGTCTTGTAGCCCTGCTGGCTAAGATATTTGATTGTTCTAAGCACCATCTCGACCTCGAATGGATTTCTCTTGCTATTCCCTGCGGAAGGATCGCGAAGTTCGGTGAAGTCTGCCAGTTCTTGTTCGGGGTGCTCATGATGAACAAATACCACTCGATGTTGCAATCCCCTGACTGGCGGCCTATCAGCCACCTTGGGAGCGTCAACCAAGGTCGGGTAAGAAAGAAGGCGAGAAAAGTGTGAAATGTCTGGATGGCTGCGGTGCTGCTCCTCCAGGACGGTAAATTCATGTCCATGTTCGATACGCCGCTCGAACAATGACTTGTTGAGGTCGAAACCTTCGCCTTTCTCAACAGAAAGCTCGTAGCTATTGACCTTGGGTCGAAGCTGCTTGTGATCTCCAATGAGGATTAACTGCTTCACGGACGAGCTGCATGCGGCAATGACGTGGGCTTCTAGGATCTCCCCGGCCTCCTCAATAAGCACAACGTCAGGTTGCGCTGTCTTGATGTTAGACTGATACATGGACGCCCCAGTTGTGGTACAACAAATGATTCTTGTCGACTGTAAGACGTTCCTCTTACTTTCATCAAAGAGTCTGCTCAACTGGTTCTGTATTCGATGGAGCTCTTCGTGCCTACTGCAGAGGTCCTCCATATCCTCCTGCCGCGCCTCTTGACACCATATCCTGTCAAGCTCTTGACGCTTGTTGTGTTCCATTTTGAATATTGCCTGAGAATACTCGGGTAGTTGGGAAAGATATTGAGGTGAAGGGCCCTTTCCTCGCCTCCAATTATCATAGATCCGCTCGGCTGTACCATAATCCTTATGACGCTGGAGTACGAACCCATCTTCGGTGGATAAGGGCGAAAATGCAGTAAAGTACGATCCATAATTCTCCGAGAGTTCAAGCCAGTCCAGGATCTTCGTTGTGGTTGGACGGAATCTCTCTAGCTTTTGCACCAGTTCCGTAATATGACCCTTGACCAACTCTTCCTCGGACCTTAGACTCTTGATTTGGTGACTAACACCATTTGAGCACCAATATCTGGGATCTTTCGTCCGACTTTCCAGTTTCATGGCTTCCATTCCCGGTGCTGCTTTGGAACCTAGACGGACTATGTCTTTTTCGTTCACGCCAATATCAACCAAATCAGTAATGAATTGGTCCAGCGCGTGGTTGGTATAGCTGAGCACAAGAATCCTCTGTGAGGTGAAGCGAGTCAGGAAAAGTCCTATGAGGGCTCCGATGAAACTCTTTCCCGTCCCTGGAGGCCCCTGAATCTGGGCTACGGGGTTCGAGAGGCCGTTGATAAATGACTTTAGCTGCGCGCCTTGGAGGCGCAAGGGCTTTTTCCCAATCATGAGCTTGGGGCCGAAAGTGATTTCGCCCGATTCATCATAACGCTTTTTCAAGAGTTCGATTAGCACATTAAACTTGCCAGAGTGCTCAAGAGGCGTCTGGTGGAATCCTCGCATAAGCAAAGGCTCTTCCAAGGGCAACTCATTCATTGACTGCAGACGCCGCAAGATCGGCTCATATGCAAATGTCGCGGAATCGACGATTGCCAGAGCCAGTTGATCTCTCTGAGGCCCGAGAAGCATCGCCATTGTATTTTTCAAGGCGACCTTATCTTTGAGTTGCAATCCAAACACTGGCTCTCCGTTGAGCATAGAATGATTCAGTTTAACCATCGAACCGAACGCAACCATGGCTGAAGGAGAGAATAGAACCCCCAGCGAATCATGGCGGAACACAGCTCTGGGGTTCTCCAAGAATTTCTCTCGCTTGCCCTTGGGCATGTTTGAGATGATTCCCATGCCGCTACCGCAGTAAAGAGTCACCGTGAAAGCTCTAAGCCGTGTCTCAGCATGCGTATCTCTCTTGATACTCAAATCTCTGAACAGTTGACGCGGACGCCCTCTTCCCTTCTTCTTCCCCATGGAGATCTGGGTTTCCTCCTTCAGGTCTGCGACCATGTCCTCTCGCAGCTGGCGGAACAACCAGTCCAAGTAAGCGCCTGCACGGTCCTCCCCCGAGAAACGAAACGCATCCTCAAGGCGCTGCAGATACGGCTTCTCTTTGGAGAGCAGTTCATCATGGGTTGGGTAGATGGAGATATCGTGAAAATCTTGGAAATCATTGTCATGGCGGCCACCCGGCCCATAAGCCTCCGCCGCGACTGGTGCCCTGACACCATGAATGGAGAGGACCTTCTCGATGCGATACCCATACACTCTCGCTTCGTGTACCTTGGCATCTCGAAGTGGGGATGATTTCATCAAGGTCCTGACCTCTTCTTGCTGGGCAGACAGGGCAGGAAGCCTCGAGGAGACGACCTCAAGACAAAGCCAGGAGAAAACAACCAGAGCGTCGTCCTTGAGGTTCTTGGCATCATAGCCTTCAACAAAGACGTTCCAAAGAGACGCCGGTATGAGAAGACATTCGACGGCCTTCTCAATGAAGTGGCCATCCCCAAGGTTCCTGACGGCAGGGTCCTGCAACTGCATGAGGAACGGGACCACAGACTCGGCGAGGAAGTCGACAGAGAGGCTACGGCGAGCAGCCGCGCTGAGGGCTTCAAGGCCATTCCTGGCAGAGACGATCGTCTCCAGCGTTCTGGCGGGGGTATCTTGCTTGCAATTGATGCAGGCGGCCTCGAAGAAGAGCTTGGCGTCCTGCAGGGAGTCGATCTGCTTGGACCCGTGGAGGCAGGACTGGAAGCGCTCGATGAGCTTTCCCTCGCGCTGAGACATAGGCTGCGCAGAAGCCATGATGAGGTAAAAACAGGCGGGTTGGCTCTTTTCGGACGTGGTTTGACCAGACCCAAGGGATGAGGCAGAGGCAGCGTAGAGAATACAAATGAAGCAATGCTAGATTGCTAAATCGCCAAATAGGTGACGGGAGAAATACGACGTCCAATGGAAGAGTGGTTATAAACAGGCCACTTTCTTAGATAAATCGAGGAATTAAGTAGTAAAGAATATAATAGTAATAATATATATCGTATTATCTCTCGAGTATGTACGAGTAGTACTCAATAAACTGATAATACTGGTCGCAGATTCGAGAATAAGCAGATTGTTGGTTGAGTCTCAATTTCAATGTCACCCACTTGATCGCGTGCAAAGAAATCAAGGGTCAAGGAAATCAAAGAGGTATCAGGCCAAATTTATTAAAAATTCTACCTAGAGGCAAGAGAAAAAGAATCACAGAGAAGCAAACGGTCGATCGCAGCAACAACGCAGCCTGAATTGCATCAGAGACCCGTCGTTCTCAAGACATTGGGCTCACGGCACACCACATTGTGAGGGCATCCTGCATTGGCGCGATGCAGGCATGAAAGTGTATGTTGAGTATAGCCAACAGGAGTACAGTGCACTCTCGGTAATATGATAAAGATGACATACTGCCAGTGGCACATTCGCAATGCGCCACCCTTGATGCCACCCCTCATCCGATGGGCCAGTGAGAGGCAGAGGCCTCGGTGGCTGGCTGGAGGGCCTCCCGCATATCTGAAAACGCAATGTGAGGTGGCATATATGGGAGGAGAGGTAAGGCAGACGAGGCATCTGACGAGGTAGATTGAGCGAGCGACGACCCAGGTCAGCTTGCTGCCCATTTAATCGGCCTCCATATCCCTCCTCCCCAGTCTCTCGAATGTCGCAAGCATCACCAATCTAGAGTGCCTTCATTGAGCTGTCTCTTCAACCGTCGATAATACAATACCTATCCTACCTCTAAGCAAGACTTTCTCCTACTTTTCCCGTGATAATGAGCTTCCATCGTGGATACATGAGTGGCAGCCGTCGCCCAACCCGTGGCTCACGCTCTCAGATCGGCGCTTGGCCCAGGCCACATGTTTCATCGTTGCCTTCTCCTCCAAAGGGCGAGCTGCTTTCGAAAATCAATTGGGACCAAATGTCATCTGACGCAATCGCGTCCCTACCTGATGGGCCCATTGGAATTGATCACGCCGCAGTGATTGCTTCATACAACTGGGTTGGCCAGGACCGTCCAACTATCATGATCCCAGGTTAGCGAACGCTGTACAATTTGATCACTTACTCCAATACTAACCGGTCTCATAGGCAAACCAGCCCTATGGACTCCTCTCGATTCTCCGAAGCAGCTCACCCAAGACAACGGCAACACAGAAACATACTACGTCGACCCAAATGCAGCATACGCATCGAAGCATGTATTAAACCCAGAAGTCACGGCCATCATGAAGATGGAGCCGACCTGCTTGGAAAAGCCCGAGCTGGTCGCCTGTGGAAGCACTCTGGGCCATCTCCTGCGGTTCGCGATGAAGTCCGACCGTCCATTCCGCATGCTCGTGCAGACCGTGGGCTCGACGGTCCATCTAGTCCGGAGGTTAAACTCGCCCACCGAGACAATCGACGACATCAAGGGCTACGGGCATTCCTTCCCAAACGCGTACACGACCTGGGAGCCCGAGGTCAAACAATCCAAGTCGCATCAAAGGGTCATGCGATACCAACTGGGCGGTCTCTCAACCTTGATCCGCTACGAAGGAGATGGATACATCTCCGACACCCGCAGGGTCATGGCCAAAGCAAAGGAGACTGGTGGCGACCTGTGGGAGCTCTTTGGTGAATTCAACGTCGGGTCCGGTGATAAAGCCTACCGTCGCAAAGATGGCGAGCTCCAAGTAGAAGACGGTGGAGAGGAGGTCGCTCAAGGGGCAATCTTTGACCTGAAGACACGATCCAGACTGTCGGCTGCAGGGCGAGACACTCTTGGAGAGGAAATACCTCGCCTCTGGGTCCGACAGATTGAGAAGTTCATCCTCGCGTTCCACAACCGCGGGGTGTTCACCGACATCCAGGAATTGGACACCCGAAAGCGCATCGACGACTGGGAGAAGGAGAACCAAGAGGGCCTGAAGCGGTTCATGCGATGCCTGCATTGGGTCATTGACAAGGCCACGTCAAAGGAGCGGTATGCATCCGAGTTCGAGCTGGTTTGCGACGGATCCGATACCTTGGAGTTGCGTGAGAAGCTGGCAGATGCTGGCGACCCGCTCTCGGATGAGATCAAGCAGAAGTGGAAGGATTGGCTCGGCGAGACTGACGAGCCATCGGGAGGCAGCCGTGCCAATCCACGGACGGTCGGTGGGAGCGACTGGCAGAAACATGGGAAGACTGCCAGCAGCGACGATGACGGCCACTACCTCGCCTCTGAATATCACGAATACGACAGTCCGTATGAATACGATTGGTCAGAAGCTGAGGACGACAAGGATCTCACAGCGTGTGATAAAGAGTGTGGGTACTGTGGGAAATGTCCCTACTAAAAGGGCCAATTCTCCTCGATCCAGACGGTTGGGGCGAGCTGCTCGTAGCGAGCGAGGGGTAGCGGCGGGCATGCCCATCGTGCATCCGTCGTGCCATTGATCCAGGGTATCTAGATTCTTTGGGAAGGCGAGTTTGGGGAAGAGGGCCTTAGCCTAACGAGGAGGTTGGGAGGGTTACATTTCGGATTCAGGGTCCAATGCTTCCGTCCATCGAGCCTTGCTGGTGGTCTATCTGCACTGCATCTGGCTATCGATCCGGATGGTGTAGCACCAGCAGGAAATTAGCTCAGATTGTCGGGCGCTCTGTGGTGGTATCGCGAGCTTGTTGTGATTCTCGGTTATTCAAGACAAGCATTCTGTGCATCTCATCCCTGCCGGCCTCGTAGTTTGTGATTTGACACTACCTCCATTCAGCAAGTCCTCCGTATCCGTATCGCTATCGCCGGTCTTATCATCACGTGAGCGGTTGTCGCAATCAGAATCGACTGAAGACAGCACAACCCTTGGCTGCCCCAACATAATGTTGGCCACCATGAGCTATTTGTGCAGTTAGTACGCCCATCTTTTCCCCGTTCATGGCATTCCCCGACGTGATGGATGCCATCATCCTGCGGATTGTGAAAAGTCGGCCCAGTACTGAGACCCCCTGGTGCCACCAAGCTGTTTGAGGTATCGGCCACCCATCCCAGCCTGTGTGGGAAACGGGCCCAGGCGTGTTTCGTTTCAGGGTGATGCAAAACAGAAAAGCTTGATTGAATAGCGAACGAGCACGTAGAGTGGAGCAGCTATATGATGCATTATTGATTGGAGGGACAATGTCACGGCCACACTATGGACCAAGTGTTGCGTGTACATCTGTTACTAACAAATGCCGTTATTACTCGACGGTGGATATAAATCATGGCAAACTACAAGAGGAGAAAGAGACAGCTGGTAGTCCGTATACGTGGATTCAATCAATAATGAATCACGTTCATTAGAGAATGCAAGTACCTTGCCACAAATAATTCTCGGCGGCATTACCGTTCCGTAGCCAGTAACAGCCCATGTACGAACAGCAAGCATAGGTCTGATCTGCTGTCACAACAACGCCCCTACAAACGAATGCCTGGCATGGCGGTTGAGCAAGCCACAGCTGAGACGAGGCGACAGCTAGCCTCTTGGTGCTATGTTTATTTTTACGAACCGTATTGAAGATCAGCAAGCAAGAAACAAAAAAAGATAGCCGCTCAAAGCTCGGTAAGCGCTGGTCTTTGACGCGCAGGCAGTTTGGGACTTGCCGCTGACAGTGCAGAGATTGGCTCTCGCCGGCCGGTTCTGGAACATCTGGCGCTCATCGTCCCCCACCACCCGCCGTCGGACAAGGCGATTCACTTCGACGCATTGAGGAGGCGAAGAACCCCGGTTCCGAACACAGGAACCTTGAACAATCTGTGCTCACACCAGACCAGTCTCAGTTGAGGAACAGGACAGTGCTTCATGATCGAGTAAGGTCACCAAGCCCAGCGCCCGCCGCTACTGTGGGATTTGCGATAGGTCCTCGCTAGCGCATTGCTTAGCATTTGTAGCGCCCTGCAGGGGGCCAAAGTTCACGAGAAACCCACTGAAAATCTGGAACCTGGATGGAACCCCAGAAAATTGGATCGCCAGGCTCGAAACTCAGGGGCTGAAGATCCCGCAGGGCACGGTGCGGCAGTCAGTTGCAAAGGCCGTCTAATACGAATAAGGGTACGCGGAAACACACGTAGGCGGCAGGGACTGAGGAGGGCTGTGCAAAGTGATCTATCGAGCCAGCAAACGCCAGTAATTTGAGAAACATGCGTCGATACGGGAGCGCATGACGCCCAGTCAGTCCACGGCGAATCCACTCCCCAACAAGCGTGGGAAGTGTGTCGACATGAGCCTTTTTGCTCTCTGGCCGGCCCCAACCCCCTCCCTCAGGCCAGCCCAGGCGATGCATGCGTTTTTTGCCTTTGCCGTGGAGCAAAGGAGCAGCCACCCTCCCAAGTGTATGCATATCTGGGCCCGGCCTGTCCAATTGGAGCGGAACCTTTGCTGCTGATTGGCAGCAGTGGGCGGCGGCTCAATTGCAGGCGAAATGCAATGCGTCCTGTTTAGCTCCAGGGATGCATCGCAGGTGGAGCTGGATATGCACCCACCATGTGTGCATCTAGTGCAGGCAAACATGGAGATGGGAGCTGCTTCTCCGCGCCTAGACCCCTAGAAACGGCACAGGTCTGTCCTCGCCGTCGGCAGAGATGCAATGTGTCCGTAGTCCGTAGTCCGCGGCAGCCAGTACGGGATACCTCAATCAATGCACCGTGATGATCGCGGGTGATCAGAGTAAATATTGCCAATCAGACAGCAGTGCAGCTAGCAGCGGCCACCTACGCAACGGCTGCAGCGATTAAATTAAGCAAGATCAGGTACGCGCAGAACAAAGCACTGCAACCATTCCAGCAGCCCCTGTCCAGTCGCCTCACCAGCCCAGCCCGAGCGCTAAACCGCCTCCTGCTGGCTCCCTCTTCCCCTTCCCGCCAGCCCTCCATCCAATACCCCCTTTGGGAGGTGCTGTTCGCTCTCCACCAATCTCACCACTGTTACCACCACCACTTGTAAACAGCGGGGAAAGTGAGAAGGCTAAAGGTACACGGCCTAAGGGGTAGCGCCAATGGCAGGCAAGGTTCACTAGGGCCCTTCTCGTACTTCTGCGACTTGCTTGTTTTGTTCCACCTTCGATGTGCCTCCTTCCCAAGGATCGGCTGTTATACATCTCTCCTTGTTCTTAAACCTTTGTCGGCCCCCTTGTCTCGTCTCCAGTCCTCTCCTCTTATTTTCTCCCATTTGCATCTGTGTTGTGCTCATTGTCTTTCACTCACACTTGTTACACCTCTGTCTCTGTTTCCTCGCTTCATACGACAAGTCTTTGCTGCTGGCAGCACCGCTCTACAAAAAAAGTTCATCGTTGCACAAGCATCCACACCGTACTCAATTGCTCCTAATATACCCTCTCGATACCTACTTACGACTCCTTCGACACTATCCATCATGCATATCACCAAGAAATTCGATCGCGCCTTCCAATGGGCCGGGGAGAAGATGGGCGGCGAGGCCAAGTCTGGCCAGACAGACGAGTTCAGAATGCTCGAGGCGGAAATGAATCTCCGCCAGCAAGGTTTGTCTTTTCTCCCCGCTTGCATAGTCTTTCGCCCACTGACCTTCCAATCGCAGGAACCGAGCGCCTTCAAAAGTCGACCAACTCCTACATTCGATGGATGACCCGTCGCTGCGACGCCCTCGAGGACAGAGAGCGAGCCGCTCCAATTGGATACCATGGTCGCGTCATGGCTGCCCATGGCGAAGAGTTCGAGGCCGACTCTCAGCTCGGTACCTCGCTCGTCGCTCTTGGACAGGCCCATGAGCGCATCGCAGTCCTCCAGGAGGGTTTTGTCGAACAAGCCAATGCCACCTGGGTTGAGAACCTGGAGCGAAACAACACAATGATGAAGGAGTATCAGGTGCGTCGGCTTTCAAAACCTCTATGGCCACAAGAGATGTCCTTAAATGCTAACAACGACAAATAGACTGCTCGCAAGAAGCTCGAGAACCGACGCCTCGCCTACGACGCCAGCACTGCCAAGATGCAAAAGGCCCGCCGCGATGATTTCCGTGTTGAAGAAGAGGTCCGAACAAACAAGGCCAAGTTCGAAGAGTCCACCGAAGACGTATACCAGCGCATGGTCGACATCAAGGAGGCCGAAGCCGATAACGTCGCTGCCATCACCGACTACCTCGATGCCGAGCTTGATTACTACGAGCGCTGCGCCGAAGAGCTGCGCCGAGCCCGCCAGAACCTGGCGGCTGGCAACAGCGAGCCCGCCCAGTACAGAATGTCCCCTCCTCGATCCCGTTCCACTCGATGCCCTCCTGCCGTTCGTCGCGTCAGCACTGCCCGCTCATGGCAGGATGAAGAGCCCGCACAAGAGCCTGAGCCGCTGTCCGCTCGCATGCGAAACGTCTCCCCCGGCACTCGTGCTGCTCCTCCCCCTCCTCCTCAGTCAACACGACCTACAATGGGCCGATCCATTACAGAGGGGCGAGCTACACAGCGATCGGGCGGTGCTGCTCCACCCCCTCTCCCCCTCAGCCGCGTGCGAACAGACGGCCTGGCATACGGAAACCGTACAGATGATATCTTCGATGACCGCTCGGCCTCCAGCGGAAGCGGCAGCCCAGACTATCCTGAACGAACATTGACGCCAGCGACTTCTTACGGCAGCCTCACCCGTACTATCAGTGCATCGGCCGTTAAGAAGGCGCCCCCTCCTCCACCACCCGTTAACCGGGCCAAGAAACCAGCTCCGCCACCAGTTCCCACACGGAGGGACCTGAAATACTGATGGCATTATTTGATTTTTATTGCTTGGGTCATGGGATAGGAATCCTTTATCGGTCTGGCGTTTCCCGGAGTTTGTGAGATGGGCTTATACATGTTTTTACACCGACTCAGAGTCTATACTTTTCTCTTTTTACGCGCCTCATTACCTTAACTGGGAGATATTCTTGAGTATTTTTTATGTTGAAACACAACGTATCATCTGGATAATCTTGGGAGGGCTGTTGTCTTTTATTTAGCCACCACACTGGGCCACGGCTCTAGTTGTCAAAATTCAGACTGCGACGCATGCGTCAATTGAACATACTGTAGTACCCCGCTCCAAGTGATTTAATCTGGCAGTAGCCCATGGTTTCTGAAGCATTCTCGAAAAATTGAAAATGTAGGGTAAGACGAGTATCTCGGGCAGCGAAACGCGGCTCAATATCAGCCTTGCGAGGCCTCCTCGGTTTAACTTGCTGCGTCGTTTTTTTCTTGCAACATCGGCTAAATTTGTAGCGTATAGAGCCATAGACATAAAAAGCTTATCTATGCCGCATAATTGTTTCCACAGAATGTGATGCGACTTGTCCTAGTAATGTAGACATTTTTCCTAGATGTCTGGCAGATCTCCGCGAAAATGCACCTACCCTATACCTGGCTCAGAGATCTTTCAAGCACTGCCAAAAATACAGTCCTTGTTAGGTACTGCTAGAAAATCCGGTCGGAATTTCAGATTAGAGAGCCCTTATGAAACCACTAATGAAGGCGCCAAGTAGACTCGTACAAGAAGGTACCATCAACTGGACGTCATATGTCTAAGGCATCGAAGTTTGCTCTCCCAACAGGATACTACTCCTCAATGACCATTCTTGCTCTAACGTTTTCAGAAGCAAGGAAAAGAAGAGCAAGATGATTAAAATCCCCCCTTTGAACGGAGAGGTAAGAGGCTTCAGTGTTGCTTCTTTATGGGATACGTTTGCTGGACCTTGGACTTTGTACAAGAGGGGGGTTTATCCTTTTTCAGGAGTGTTTGGCGATTAAGCCTACTTGAATGTATAATATTTAGAAGTGCCAACTAACCAAAGAAGCTAGAGACTACTAAAAGTATATTGGAGTCCACCTCTCGAGACCAGTACACCACATTTAAACTAGATAGGCACGCATTGATGTGACCAAGAACTCTCTCCGCAACCGATTCTCATGTTAGCATCCAGGCAGGCAAAACACACTGAATCAAAAGGGGAGAAACAAAGCACTCTCATACTTGATTGAATTGTTAAAAGGCAGCGGAGCCTCCAGAGCGTCTCAGGTCGGCTCCTATTACAAAGTACCAGACACATGGCGAAGAAAACGGCGCTACTCTGGGTACATTTTCTTTTCGGTGGCATGGGGGTTTGGTCCAATATGTCTCTTATGTTGTTACTGACCTTCCAGTTGTTTCTATTCGGTACTAGGACACAAATGTTACAACTCTGAGCAGCAGGAGAAAATAGGAGATTTTCTTGGCCAGCTTTATCTCTATTAGCATCTGCGAGCTCTCGCTCCGTCCGTCCGATTACTGTTGAAGGAAATATTTGAGTTGCCTAGACCACTAACGGATGGGATATATCCCAAGGGAGTATCAGGGATACTATCAGCGCAACATCTAGCTGTTTCTCTGAATGAATTGGTTCAAAATAGTCACTTAGTCTTGTTGTCACATTTAGCAAGGGCCTTGGGACAGGTTTCACAGCGACGGATGGCAAAAGAAACTGTAAAATAGTAATGGGAGTGGCAAATAAAAACCGACTTTAAGTTGCCGCTGAGCACTATCATTCGGAAGGAGTGATACATTTTAAGACTATACGTGTCTCTAGGCCTCAGCTGAGAGCCATGACTCAATCATAACCAATCAGAGCTTTGGAAACTAGAGGAAGGCCAATAAAAATTCCTTTGTCGGGGTAGATTCAAGGAAGATGTCACTAAACTCAATGGCCTTGCTACTGTCATCGTTATGTCAAAGATGCGTAGCATCAAATCGACCCCGAAAGGGCAACAGTCTCCATGAAAGTAGAAGCCCCCGAGAATGCGTCATTCCATTAAAAGAAGGGCCTTCGATGAAGATGACAGGATCTGGAAAGGCCCGTCAAACCCAAAGTCGTTGCCGGGAAGGTTCTCCTAGGAAGACTTCCATCAAGTCCGAAACTAGCTCCAAAACCAAGGATGGTCGGGTTTCAATATGGATGCTAGCAAGATCAAGACCGGGTTTCCAAACCGGAATAGGGTTACGAAAAGTTCTCCAAGGAAAGATGGGAGCTCCCTAATCCGGCTCCCTAATCCAGCGCTACGAATATCGTGGCTAAGATTGTTGATGCTCAGGGCCATGGACTCTCACGCTGAACTAGATCGCGGACAGCACCTGGTCCCAATAAGGAGAATCAACAGGCGAAAAAAAAACACAAGGAAACGGGAAAAACTAAGGGCAACAAGCAATCAACGGTTAGCCAGGAAGAACACGATCTTCCGACGATCACACACCTCTTGAAGCGTGGAAAAGGACCGCCATATTCGTAGAAGGTTCTTGTTCGCGAGCCTTCGCTGTGAAGCACGTATATAGAACGGGCCCATATACTGTAATATGCCTAGATTGATCAGTACCTTTGGTGAGCATTTAAATGGAAGATGAATAGACAGATCTCCTTGTTGATAGCAGGCATATCGTCCGTCTTTTATGTGTTTGCTACCTTGATCCCTTCCGGCTGTCTCTGAAAGGAGTGATGATGCCGGGACGAGAGTGACACAGAACGTCAGACTCCTGGCGTGGTCATTTATACGTCTTGATATCAAGTCTTGGGGCTTTCCAATCTTGTGTTTATCTACATGTATGATCTAACACGGAGCTCCTTGTCGACGATGATGTCACTGTCTTGATTGAAAAGCATCGGCATGCAACCACATTCCAGAGAATCCTGAAGTGAGTCTAAAAAAAGAACACATACACGTGGCAAAGGCGAGGTGGCTATCAGTGCTTTTGACCTTGAGCTAGTCTTGCACTACAATTGTTGACGGTTAGACTACACCTCCATTCGGAGTTTGGGCTATACACACTGTTTCCCAAAACTTCACAATTGAATTCAACAAATCATTGACACGAAAGGAGCTATGCGACAAAAGTGTCGCTGATGACTCGCAAGCCCGGGAAGCGGCGGGCAAGGCATGGCATCCATTTACATTCCAAGCCGACGACACAGTCCTGCCGGATCCCCAGAAACCCTGCTCCTTTACCATTGGTATGAAGGATCAATACTCCTCGTACAAAAAGATAGGTATGTATGTATCCCCAGCGGCGCCTTCTCCGCTTTTAGCCAGCCGCGGCCCGGCCCATGCCTTTAATTCTCGAATTCCTCCCCCCCTCACCAGGGCGAGCCCCGACACAGGGAGGGCTCGCGAATGTCTCGAACCTCCAGATGCCGCCGGCGCACACGAGTCGCCCGGTGTTCTGTTCCCCTTCCAGTCCAACTTGTTTGCGCGCCACCTGTGCGACAACGAGGGTTCGCAATCGCCAGAACCGGCCGGGGTCCTCGTTCGTATACAGCCCCAGCGCGTGGAAAGCTGACGGATTGTGCCATGGTTTGCGAGAAAAAGGTGATACGAGGTCCCCGTGGTCCAATTGCGCGCTGGCTTGGCGGGGACTTGGCAAAACCATACGAGGGGGTCCACGATACCCCCGAGGAAATTGAGCTGAGCTCGGCTAGCAGGAATATCACGTTGAAAGAGAGAGTTGGCAGAAGCTTGTTGACCAGGGTGGACTGAATGTGACATTAATTCAAGGCATGCCATGAGACTTCGTGAATAAACCAGTTATTACAGTGTAGAATACTCAAGAACGCCGGAGGGGCGGGACAAAAAAAACAAGAAACATGAGCCCCTCTCCATCCTCCCTTTTCTTTGCGCCATGATGTGTGGTAGAAAAAAGCAAATGTAGAAAATAGCAAGAACTTTGGCTCCCGGCCCCGCCTAGGGCAAGCCAGTGTACGTGTCGTGAACGCTGATGATGCCCCTCCTGTACATGTCCAGGGCCATGGGGTAGACGGCGCGGGCGTAGTTGCTCCTGCGCTCGAGGACGTAGCGCGGGGAGATGTGCTCGAGGCCGAACGAGTCGAAGACGTCTGTGTGTGGGCGGAAGGCGTGGAGGGTGTAGGACTTTGTCCAGAGCCACTCCTTGGCCCATTCGGGCCCCTTGTAGGAGTCGGCGGCGTTCCATGTGGTGTGGTCGACGTCCTGCTCGGCAGCGAAGTCGGGGAGGGGATCGCCGTCGTTGAAGGTGGTGAGGTTGTTGGTGAAGGTGCCGTCGTCGAGGTCGTAGTTGCGGAAGAGCCCGCGCTTGCCCTTGTCGCCGTCGCTCCACTCGACGGGGTGGAAGGACCCCTGGTTAACGACGAGGAGCTCGCTGTCGACGCCCTCGAGGTGGTCGCGGATCTTGGAGCAGACGCCGTTGGCGTGCTGGACGTAGCTGCCGTCGAAGGCGGCGTTCATGCCCTCGACCCATTGCTTGATCATCTGGGATCGCGGGGCTGTGAGGAGGACTCCCAGGTTGACGGCGCCGCCGGCCTCGATTCCGACGACGGCCTTGTAACCGGAGTGGCGAAGGGGTGCGATGTCGCGGAGAGCGTGCTTGGGGAGCGGGTTAGTCTGAATGGGCTTCTTTTTGGGGAGGCGAAGCCACTTACAACATCAAAGTCAATATAGTAGCCGCCAATGTCGTTCAGGACCTTGGCGCGGACGAAGTCGGTCTGGGCCTCCATACGCTGAATGGTCAAGCCATTGCCAGCCGTCTCCTGCAGCTCGATGTTGTGGATGATCAGATTGGGGTGATTGAGAATAAGCTGCGTCCACTTGCCCGACTCGCCAGAGCGGCCGCGGTCGAGTGCCTCCTTGTCGGCATTGGTGTGGAGGTAGACCCGGTCGGGGTGCCAGTGGTGCTGGGCACCGTAGAGGGACAGGTAGTCCTTGAAGTGGAAGTTGAAGCTGGACTTGGGGTCCTTGAGGGCGTAGATGAGATGAAGGTAGTTGGGGATGAGGGCGCCGTCGGATTCCTTGGTGGCGTCGATGGTGATGAGGGTGTTGTTCTCCTTGGAGTGGTGGGAGCCCGGGTAGTGGATGCTGGCAAGATCTATTCTGTCGCCGTATGAGTAGAGGATGACCCAGAACAGGACAAAAGACGTGAGAGCGAGGAGGATGTAGCGCCTGTGGGTGGCTATAGCACCCGTGATGCTCATGGGGTGCTTGGTCAACATGGTGGCGGTGGGCAGGCAAAGACGGGACGGGCAAAAGAAGGAGAGGTGAAGATAAAAAGAAGCTCGAGGTCAAAAACGCGGAACGAATGACAATATTGGACGGGCGAGTACAAGCAACACGGCGCCACACCCGGTTAACGAAAGACAATGCTGACGGGATCAAAGAGTGACTGGCCCGAGAAGGGGATAATGGGCACGGGGAGGACAAGACGTAGGTATATCAGACAGAGTGCCCTGGCCGGGGTAAAAGGAGTGACTTGGCAAGAAATACAAAAAGGGAGAGACCAGTAGGCAAGGCGCAGGCCATGAAAGAAAGGAGTGTGTGGTGGGACAAGGTCGAGTGAGGACGAAGTGAGAGGAGTACATACAACAAGCTACACGGAGGCAGCGGCTGGAGACGAATCGCGTTCAGAGAGGCGAGCGAGGGGCAATACGGGCAGCTCAATGCCACGGCCCAATCAGTCGGTCAGTGAAAACCGGGATGGCAAGATGCGGGCTTTGCCTGTGCTGGCCTGGCTCGGCTGGGCGTGGGCAAGGGCGTGGTGTTTACGATGCAGAAGGACGAGATGGCCTGTTGGGGCAGATTAGGGTTGTGGTCAAACGGCATTGCAGCGATCGCAAAGTACACCCAAAGTACCGCCCAATTAGCAGCAATTGGGGGAAAAGCGGGGGGGCCATTGATCTGATTTGGCGCCGGTGGAACAAAATCTTGGGCTACGAGCGCGCTAATGGGCAGTGCGCCGAGTTGGTAGGACAGGCCCCTCAGGCGAGACACGCCCCCAAAAGGAACGACAACACCGCTGGAGTCGCCTGGAGATGGCCTGTTGCGGGTGCCGGAGATGAGACGGGAGTGCGTGTGCAGCTGCCAGTGGAGGCCCATCCTTTGCGAAGTGCCTCCTCTGCTCGCAACGCCGCTGGCACTCTCGCATGGGCAGCAAAAATGGGAACTTCGCTCTCGCGTGCGCCGGCATTGCTTGGCGCGGGCCAAGACGTCGGGTCAGAAGTGAACAGGGACCAAGGCTGAGCTTGGGCTGAGTGTGGGCCGGCAGGGATCGCCCGTCCTGCACCACCTCATATATTGGCTGCTACTATTCTGCTAGCGAGCAGCTATCAAATGGCCAGTCACTCGATTTAACTGTATTGCTCTAGCTGCCGGCCTCGTCATCTCTCGTTTCGCCATGGCCAACAGATGCTGCCGCCTCTCCACCGACATTGGCAATAAACGGCCGGCTACATGGCAGTAGTATGCATTGACGGAACACGCAATAGTGCCTGCTTGCTTTTGCCAACGCTGAGACGGTGGCTTGCGAGCCGTGTTCCAGCTGTGCGCCACTCATATCATTTCTGCGCAATGATCCCAGCCCCAGCTGCAGGTCGGATAAGCTGTCGGAAGAGGACTGAGATTTTGGTGACACCCCCCACCTCATTCTATTAGCCTCTGAGATAAGGGGCTCATCATCATTAACCGTTGCGTCGTCTTGTCTTGCTGGCTTAGGCAAATGCCAAGTGTCTCGCGCCCTCGGGAGCTTCCCACTTGGCTCCTCGCCACAGGCATAGCACCTCGTTTTCCAAGGTCACGAGCAACGGACTTTTCGTATCGTTGTATCGTTCCCGCTCCCGGCCTTGCTCGTGGTGTGAGCCACCCGTCCCAACTGTACATACCAAAGTAGCAGTGCAGGCGACAGGGGGCTAATCTGGGATAGAATACCACCTCGACATATATCGTGGTGGTGATTGGCCCGTCTCAAAGTCAGCACAAGTCCACCTTGATTTCTTGTTGGCGCCAGCGATGAAAAATGGCTTTCTTGCCCATTGATGATATTCGCCAAGTCGGACAGTAATCTAAGACCAGATCAGCATCTTCAAAGGGAAGCTGTTTCAACACCGTTAATGAGCGCTGCACCTTCCCCCACCACCTCATTATCTCTCTGCCCACCTGTCCTCTTGGCAAGTGCTAATTGTAGAAGATGAGCACTCGCAGGACAATTCGCTCTGCCCAAAGACCCTCCCACCGCATGGCTACCCTGCACTCCCGTTGGAGCCCTGAGCTCCCTCCATAAAACTGAAGCATCCTCCCTCGTTCGCTGTACCGTAATGATTCAGGCACATCAATCGACAAAATCATACCATGTACATCGGAAACTTCCTTGTCCCAGTGTCTATTGTTGTTTAGCTTTTATTAGTCAACCCCACCAAACGGATGTTCCTGCAAAAACGAGGGATCAACCAAAGATCCATTTACTTCCCTGCTATTCGAAGTCCATATGTTAGAAGCTAAGGTACCCAAAGGTGATGCCAGACCCTGCTGCCAAGCTGGCGCACCACATCCAAAAGTCCAAACTTCTCGCACGCGACCCCTGATCACAGTCCTCAATCCTGCTTCAGAATTCCGAGCTGGTCTTATGTCCGTGCCTGATCCGAAGCTGACATTTCTTACCAATCCTACGTGCCAAAGCCATCGTCATAGCCCACATTCACATTATTTCTTGCGCAACACGTAACCCCAATCTAGGTACCTACCTTAAGGTAGGTAAGAGCTGGACGTTCCAACGCGCAACGGCCTCTAATTTAGTCCAAGCTGGCTTTCGCCTGCCACGACCCCAATTTCCTATTTAATATAGCGCAAATTCCAACATTCGGCCACTGTGTCCATACGTCAAAGAGTCTCCATACCTTCGGATTGCAGTAAATACCCGGGAGCAGGAGACCACCCGGTACGAGCCACATGGTCAGCCCTATGTCTCATTTACGAGGAGGCACATTCATGCAAGATGCCACCCAACATCCGGCAAGGAAACGCCTACCAAAGTCGCGCCCTAGAGCCATTCAGGCCCCTATTTGCGATCCTGGAATGCGTCAGATCCCCTCCACTCATCCTCCTGGCCAAAAAGCTCCGGCAGGCTCCTCAGTAGCGACGCTGTAGAGCCTTTGGTTACTACTAGCCTCGCCATTAGTGGCTGTAGCTCTATTTGGAGACGGGGTCACCATTAGAACCTCTGTACTGCCGTGCCGACATTAGCGTTTGGCGGGGCGAAGACTAAATTCCATCTCTCCCTGAGCCATGCGGCATATAAGACCTTTGCAGCAGTTCAATCCGTGTGTGCAGTAATCAGTCAGCAATGGGAACCGTCATGGTGGGACCCTTGACAGGGCTCGCGGCATGGGGCCCCTACGTAGTGGACGAGATAGGTAAGAAGTCCTGGTATTAGATCTGACATGGAGCAGGGCAAGGTTGCCCTTCTGTTATCTTGATCGGACGCAGATCGCCAAACAACCAGTCTCTTTGAAGCTGAGTAGGAATGGGAATTGGATGAAAAGCCCTGGTTAGAGGAGCTTTCTTAGGGAGGTCTGCCAGAGTTTCAGCCACCGGCAGGCACAGTACTCACTCCGCGAACATTTCAGCTGGTCTGAGCAGCCACATAATGCGGGTTCGCCAAGCTAAGGGACTTGCAGGATGGGACCAAACATGATTATTTGGACGCTATTCTCGTGGCCGGATCTCTACGCCAGGTACCCATCCCGATTGCACACCTCTCGATCGCCACCCCTTGCGCTTGAGCCTGCAGCTAAACCCTCTGCGACCTAGAGTGGCCGCCAGGAACCTCACCAGAGGGAGGTACTTGATCAGGTACATCTGCGCGACTCCTGGAGCTCAGGAGGGACCCTGATTTCGGTGCTATTGTCCTTTACTTCGAGCAGCGGCCCTGCGGTGTCTTTGACAAGACTTTGGCTTGTCTTGCTTTCACGTGTGCGATACGCCGGCCTACCCCTGAGCGGTACATCATAAGCTCGATACACTGGCCGCAGGCTAAGCATCTTCTTGCCTTGCTGCTGCTTGCTGACTTCCTCCTCCTTCATCAACTCCGCGGGATCCCAGCCGTTCTCTTCTCTGGGCCATCACATCCCAGGCTCCGCTACCACCATGAGTTCCAAACCGACGACGCCCTCGTTTCTGTCGGCAGCGGGCAACTCGCGCCACGTTCGCTACTTCGCATTTGCTTTCTTCGGCATCGCGCTGCTCATTTCCCTTCACATCTTCGGCCCCAGCATCGGCAACTTATCATTACATCGTGGCCAGGAGCCAGATGCGGCAGTGCCGAGCGACGTACCCATCCCCGAGCCTCAGGTCGAGCGCAACTATAGCATACCTAACCACCTGCACCTGCTGTACGCCCTCAAGGATGACACGTCCAACTTCAACTTCCAGTTCAAGAATTACCTCTGCCTGTACGGGGCCGTCAAGGTCTGGGAGCCCGAGAAGATCTACTTCCATACCAACGCCGGCCCCGAGGCCCTTGATCGGGCTCGATCCGGCGCTGGAGGCAAATGGAGTCAATTGATCCTGAACCACCCGGGCCTCATTATCAACCATGTTGAGTTGCAGTCGCACGCCGGCAACGGCATGGAGATTACCGGCATGGAGGCCCGGTCCGATTTCGCCAGAGCCAAGGTCCTCCAGGAGTATGGTGGCTATTACATCGACTTCGATGTGGTGAGTTTCCCGTCCTTGAATATCCCGTCTTCCGTCGCATTAGATCTAACGCAGTCTGCAGCACGCCCTCCGCGATATCAGGCCGCTCCTCAAGTCCGGATACAAGGCCATCATCGGCATCGAGTTCGGCGGCCTCATCAACCTCGGCGTCGTCTTCACCGCCGCGCGCTCCCTCTTCATCGACCAATGGGTCACGGGCATGAACGCCGCCTTCGACGGCGGCTACGTCACCCACTCCAACCACGTGGGCACCAAGATCCGCCAGCACCTCGAGGGCCAGGGCGACGAGCTGCTCGTCGTGTCCCAGACCACCTTCCACCCCGTCGACTGGACCAACGAGGGCCGCCACGAGCTCTGGGTCAACCACGACTTCGACGACGGCACCTTCACCAACAACCTCGAGCACCACCGGGACGGCGACCCGCTACCCAGCTTCGAGCACGAGTACCGCGAGCTTGAGCAGTACCGGTGGGACGCCCCCGGGCAGGAGTACGTCAAGCCCGAGTGGTCCAACTGGAACTGGCGCCGGTCGTACATGGTCCACGCCTTCCGCAACCACGGCGCGCACAACTACGAGCACATCTCGCCCCGGTATGTGCTCGAGCGGCGGAGCGAGTACGCGCGCATGGTGTACCCCTGGGTGTGGGAGCTGTACCGCGACGGCATTGTCAGCATCCACGACGACTACATGGGGAAAGTCGCAGCGTGATATTATTACATTGGTTGTTTTGGTTGAGCTTTTTTTTGTGTACATTAATGGGTCTTGGGTTTTTGAATACTTTCTAGGATAAGAGGAAAATACATTATTAATGAATCATGCTTCAATTCACCATCCTGGACCGGTGATGTAAATTTTCAATGGAGCATATGGCCTAGCTATACGTTGTGGCGAGTATATGCTTGTGTGTCGAACTGTTCAATCGGTCAACCTGATATTGGCATTTCCTCACCCAACGAAACGCAAGAGCACTTCTATACCTACTCCTAGAGCAAAACACCTTGCGGCCGCTCTTTCATGACTTAATCATTAATAAAAGGCAGGCAGGGATGCCTACATAGACTTTCTAACATGCAATCCAAGTACTTCGCGTATGAGCCAGACAGATGTGGGTTGGATCTTGCTTCCTGGGCTGGGATGTAATCTGGCTTGGCGCTGGAGAGCCACAGCACAGGCGTGAAGCTCTAACAGACATTCCGTTTATCATTTCTCTGTTATTTTTCCATTGGCTGAGGGCCAGTTACTCTAAATCTTCAATTGTTCCTCTTGCCGTAGCAGAGACATACCCCGTAGCTTGTTACACAGAGCTAGTTTTGTCGGATCTGACAGTACAATTTCTCCCACACACCTGACACCTGAGTTAGGTCATTAACAATTCCCTCTTGCTTCTAATATCAAGTCTCATTTCTCCAAGATGAATGAGCAATGGACTTCCAATTGAAGCTCGACCGGGAGAGGCCAATTTATACAGTAACAACACATAGATAACACTGTAGCGATAAGCGCTGTAGGGTAGCAGCTTCTCTAGGCAGCTATCATCACAACAAAAAAACAGCATTTGCCTCTTCCCCCCATGCGATTGCAATACGACTCTCACCAAAGCATCTACCTACCGACTGCGTTCTTTAGACCACGATGGCGACCGAAGACGAGCGTTACAGACAGTCGAGCCAGTACCGGCTGTGGTCCTTCACCAGAGCTGGCCTCCAGGACCTGCGAGCGAAGACGAACTCCTTGGCGAAGCAGCAGATAGCGCCTCGCCTCACCGCGAACCCTCCCCCCGAGTTCCTCACAGCCGAGGAGGAGATACGGCTCGTGCGATTCCACACCATCGAGCTGATCCAGGCCGCCCAGTTCTGCGAGCTGCCCACCGAGATTCGATCCACCGCCGCCGTCTTCTTCCGCCGATTCTATGTCACCAACTCCGTCATGACCTACCCCCCGACCGAGCTGCTGAAGACATCCCTCTTCTTTGGGTGCAAGGCGGAGGGATACTACATCCGCCTGAGCAGGCTTTCGGAGAAGCTGTCGGGCACGACCAGCGAGCAGATCCTGGCCGGGGAGTTCCTCCTGTGCCAGGGCGTGCGCTTCGCGTTCGACGTGCGTCACCCGCTGAGGGCGCTGGACGGGGCGATCCTGGAGCTGCAGCAGCGGCTCCCCAATGAGCAGTCCCGGATCAACAAGGCTCACGTGCGGGCGAGGGAGGTGCTCAAGTTCAGCGCGCTGCTGACGGATGTCTACTTCCACTACACACCAAGCCAGATCATGATGGCGGCGCTACAAATGGTCGACAAGACCTTGGTGGACGTCCTCGTGCCTGCGCCACATTCGGGCGCGGGGGATGGTGCGGCTGGGGAGATGCACAAGAAAATCATGGAGGCCATTGACAGCTGCCGTGTCATGCTAGAGGAGGAGCCACCGGAGAGAATGTCTAGCTACTGGGAAACGGTAAGGATATGCATGGGATTCCTGTGGCTTGCGTCGTTGGGATTTGCTAGCTAACTTGTTTTTCCCCCTCCAGCCCGAGACGATCAAATCCATGAAGCCACTGCGAAAGAAGCTGCAGAGATGCCGTGATCCCGACCGTGTCGATCTTGTGGCGCTGCAGAAGGCTCGCCGCGAGCAGGCGCTGAACAAGGAGAAGAAACCTGCTGGGCCGGCCGAGGGGGAGCTCTTTGGCGAGGCGATCTCGAGAGAGGTCAAGCGACGCAAGGTGGATACGGCTGACGACGTGTTTGGCCCGCCTATGCCATTATGATGCGGGATGGTGAATGTGCTCCCCCATGGTTTCGGGCGTTCTGTTTGGATCAACGGGCCAGAGCCAAGGATGGCGACATATCGTCTCTGACTTGGCGCTGCAGCGGGCTGCGACACATGTATGCATCCAAGGAAACAGTGTTTGCACTACCACCTGGTGAGACGGATTGATACGTCGGTCAATGGGGGCTGGCAATAGTGCCATGTAGCTGCGGCATGGCATTGCGCGTCTTGCAGAGTCGATGACGATGACTTTTGGTGGATGGGAGGCCGGGGCCCCGATTGAGCACACCCCCGCCTCGGTGCGTCGACCACTTGAAACCGATGTATCGTGCTGATCGCTGAATTTTCCAGCTAGTAGCGCCGAGCTATTCAGATGTGTGAATGTTATTCGATCTGAGGGGAATAGCTTTTCCCCATGCTCCTTGGCTCCATCCCCCATCAGTCATGGATGGCATTGTTTGGTAGCCTTGACCCACTCGCCCCAGCTTTTACTTGGCTTTCTTTTGACCTACCTGGCCGATGTTCCGCGGCTTCAGGCATGGACGGGTACTCGTACATGGTGGAGGGAGAGAGGAATTGAAGGGTTGTCTCTGGGACTCTTGGGATTGAGGCCTCTTGGGACGTTGGCGGATAGATACACTGCGCATTGGGGTCATGGCAGTCGCATTGATACTTCTCTCGGGAACAAGGCACGGCAGTGGTCGGTGTACCACAGGTCTCAGACCACCCTGACATGGTGCGGTCATCGACGCTGGCTAGTACGTGATGGAATCGTCTTACTGGTCTAGGCGGCCAACATCGGATATAGACCAAGGCTTGTTACCGAAATCAGGATTTAGCTACCCATTCGTGAACGTAAGCCAAGCTTCCAGATGCAATGCCCGCAGCTGATCGCCTTGGCTCTCGTGCTTGGTGCCATGGCGACGAACCAGGGGTGGTCTATGCTCTTCTCTCTTAAATGCCCAGCCATTTCCACGTCTCTGATAGTGAACTGCTTGTGTAAGACAGACTCAGCTCGACCTACAGTACCACAATAAAACTCCACCGCTTCTCTCGAAACCATGGTCAGCCCCATCGTAGGTCTCGTTTCGCTGCTGGCCGCCTTCGGCCTCCAGCCGGCAGCGGCCCAGAACAACCAGCCCAACCTCACCCAGGCACTGCAGTCTGCCAACAGCTCTCTGTCTACACTGACTGGTATGTGTGTCCCAGTGAGCTTTTACAAGAGTACATCTAACACATAGATCAGGTCTGATCGCCACGCAAAACGGCACACTCGAGCTGCTTAACAGCCTCACCGATATCACCATCCTGGCGCCGAACAATGATGCCCTCAAGACCTTCTTGGGCAACACGTCCGTGAGCCAGATCAGCCCTCAGCAGATTGGCGCGATCCTCTCATACCACGTGCTCAACGGCACCTACTACTCGGACAATGTCACCAGCACGCCGTCATTCCTCCCAACTCTGCTGAACGCCACGGAGTTCACCAATGTCACGGGCGGACAGGTCGTCGAGGCGATCAAGACCGACAACAATGTCACCTTCCTAAGCGGCTTCAGAAAGAAGTCCAACGTGACCCAGGCGGTATGTGGAATAGGCAACACCGTGCAATACCGTTGGATGTGTCCCAGCTAACATGATTCGAACAGAACATCACTTTCACCGGTGGTGTGATCCACATCATTGACGAGGTCCTCACCATCCCCCTGAACCTCAGCGCCACGGCCATCGAGGCCAACCTCACCGCTGCAGCCGGTGCACTGACCGCGGCCAACCTGACCGAGCCGCTCGACACGGCGACCAACATCACCGTCTTCGCCCCTCTCAACCAGGGCTTTTCGGACATCGCAAACATCCTGCAGAACATCAGCTCCAGCGATCTCAGCACCGTGCTCGAGTACCACGTCCTCGAGGGTGTGGTGGCCTACAGCACCGACTTCCAGAACGGCACGCTCACCTCTGCGGGTGGTGAGACGCTGAATGTCACCGTGCTGGGCTCCGACATTTACATCGACACCGCCAAGGTCGTCCAGCCCGACGTCCTCATCGCCAACGGTGTTGTGCACGTCATTGACCGGTACGTCCTCCAATTTCTCCTCATCTAGCCTCGAAAGAAAGATCATCTAGAGTTAAAAAAAAATCAAACTCCGTGCTAACCTCGATGCAAATAGTGTTCTGAACCCCAACGCCACGTCGGGCAACGACACCACCCCCAACACATCCACCACCGCGCCCGCCTTCAGCGGCGCGAGCACCCTCTCCAACGGCGCGATCCCCTTCACGTCCAACGTGCCCGCGCCGACCTCCACGCAGACCAACCTCGGCGGCGTCGCCAGCACCAGCAGCTCGGAGCAGGCTGGCGCTCGCGTCACGGCCATGGTCGGCATGGGAGCCCTCTTTGGCGGAGCTGCCATCCTGGGCGGACTTTAAGGGATTGCATGTCGGATTATTTGTACCTTGATAGTGCACGGGAAAGTCTACTGGATAATGGGAAATTTTCTTGGGTGGATTGATGTACGCTGATGCATGGAATTGAATGGGACTGGCACCGCTTGTTAATAGTGGGAAGTAATAATGAATGAATTGTTATCAGCCATTTATATCAACATCCAACAAAAAGACGAAGCAATTGTTGTAACCAGGCCGAGCAAAAAGTAACAAGGTGAAAAAGGAATGTTCGAAAGAGTAAAAACTGAGGGTAACAGGCTGGAAGGCATATGATTAGGTAAGCACGCCTAAATTTGACGGTTTCGGCTACTCACACTTGCCTCTTCCAAGCAATATCACAACCGCAAAACTCCAGCGAGACCGGCACAACTGAGATTATTGAGATGGATTGTTAAAATCTCAACCATAAAAAAAAAAGAGACATTCCGAAAAGCAAAAATGCGTAATCTGGGAATCGAACCCAGGGCTCCCCGACGCTGCTCGGATGGCAACGGAGAATTTTACCACTAAACCAATTACGCAAGTTATTGGATGAAAGAGGGTGGTCTTGTTGCTCACTAACAGCTTCTGGGCCGGAGCCCGAGGGCCGGAAATATGGGCCTCCGCCGGCGCTCGTATTCGCTGCACGCTCCGGCCGTCTTCGGGTTCGCAGATCGTGAACCATCTTGTTCGGGTTCGTCTCCGCCATCAAACGTATTCGAGACGCCCGTACATCGGGTTCACGGACGGCGGGAAAATGGGATCTAGTCCGATCCTTCGACTCAGGGGGTTCCGGGCCAGAAACGAGTATTTAAGCTGCGTCTTTTCCCGTTCTCCCGACTCCAAAAACTCATCATCTTCATCACCCTTCTTCTTCGCCTCATCACCGCACTCCGCTCCGGAAAATTTCCCCATCTGCGGCACATCTCCCATCCCCCGTCCACCCCGCCCCTACGCATCCGCAAAAACACGCCATGTCTGCCCAAGAGGTCATCTCACACGACGAGGTCCGGCGTCATCAGTTTGACGCCGTCCTCCACCGCAAGTCCAACAAGACCCAAGGCGGTCTCAGTGCCATGAGGCAGAAGAACAGTGCTGCCAACGCCGCTGCCTCAAAGGAGTACTTCCAGTTTTGGGATGACAAGAAGGCCGAAGATGAGACGGCCGAGGTCCGTCAAGAGAGAACTGACAACTATGCCACCATCACCAGACAGTACGTACCTTCTCCTTTCATCATCATCATTATACCATCTCGAGTCATTGTGTTCTAACATGTAGGGTAGGTACTACAACCTGGCGACGGACTTCTACGAGTACGGCTTCGGCCAGTCCTTCCACTTCTGCCGGTTCGCGTACGGCGAGACCTTCCACCGAGCCATCGCCCGCCACGAGCACTACATCGCCCACAGCATGTCCATCCGCAAGGGCATGAGAGTCCTGGACGTGGGCTGCGGCGTCGGGGGCCCGGCCCGCGAGATCGTCAAGTTCACCGGGGCCCACGTCACGGGGCTCAACCTCAACGAGTACCAGGTCCAGCGGGCGACCAACTACGCCGCCCGCGAGGGGCTGTCGAACCTGCTGGATTTCGTCCAGGGCGACTTCATGGTGCGTTCACATACTACAAACTACAATGCTTAATGACTGCGATGTTAACTAATGGGATGATAGAAAATGCCGTTCCCCGACAACTCCTTCGACGCCGTCTACGCCATCGAGGCCACGTGCCACGCCCCCTCCCTCAAGGGCGTCTACAGCGAGATCCTGCGCGTGCTCAAGCCCGGCGGCACTTTCGGTGTGTACGAGTGGCTCATGACGGACGCGTACGACAACGACGACTTGGAGCACCGGCGCATCCGGCTGGACATTGAGCAAGGGGACGGGATCCCGCAGATGTTCACCGTGGCCGAGGGCGTGTCCGCCATACAGGACGCCGGGTTCGAGCTGCAGCACCACGAGGACCTCGCGGTGATCGGGGAGGCGTCGTTCGCGCCGTGGTACTGGGTCATTGGGACGAGCCTGGCGTACGCGCAGTCGCTGAGCGACGTGGTCATGGTGGCGCGGATGAACAGGTGGGGGAGGGAGGTGATGCACGCGCTGTTCGGGGCGCTCGAGACGGTGTGGCTGCTGCCGTCGGGGACGAGGAAGACGGCGGAGAGCCTTGGGAAGGCGGCGGACGCGCTGGTGGAGGGCGGGAGGAGGGGGCTGTTCACGCCGATGTACCTGATGGTCGGGAGGAAGCCGGAGGTGCAGGAGGTGCAGGAATGAGTACCTCGCGATGGCTCTGGTGATACTTTGCTACACGATGTTTAATCTGGGGAGTGGAGGGAGGGTGTGTATAAGCGACTTGATGATGACGGGGAGGCACGGAACTGGGATACACCATACTGAATGCGTATTAATTAGCACGCGTCCTCGGCACGAAGCGAGGAGATACGTAGAATTGAAATCTTTTTTTACTTGCATTTGAAGTTGTACGGTACGGTGGAGATGGGACGAGTTGGGTGCATAAGCGTAGGTGACCGGTGTGAAAGTGGCACGATTTGAGCGGTTTCTTGACTTACCGCCACTGCGGCCACTCAGCGGACACGGCCCAAGGGTTTCCATCTCCTCGAAAGGCGGAGTGGAAACAGGTGGGCTTCCAGAAGAAGCGGACAAAGATGGCGAAGATGATGAGATAGAGGAAAACTGGAGATGGGCTCACTGATTTGGCAACGCCGAGGGAAGAAGGTCAAGGTGAGTCAAGCGCGGCCTGCATGAATTCACGGCGGGCATGAAGCAAGGAGGTTGAATTTCCGAACTTCCGACGACAAAGAGAAGAATGGCCTCACGGCTGCTTCGCTGTCCATGAAAAATTGGCCGGTTGCCGATAGTCTAGCCTTGGCTCTATAGTCCACGCAATGGAAGGGGAGCCTGCCTTTGCCGCGGAGAAGGTATGGTCTGACATGTATTATGTAGTCTATTGTTCAAATACCTAACCTGTATTGTATGCGAGCTTCATCTCAGACGGGCAGATGTTACCGTCACTGAGATACTGACCACGGAGCAGGGCAGGCGTCGGGATGTCGGAAACCGAAACAACAAGCCAGACCGGGAGCTTTTCCTCCCCCGGGCTCGGTGGGAAATGCCGCTCGGAGAAGAATTGCCAGCGGCGGTTTCTAATCCTGTCACTTCCAATGCTTGTTGATGCCCTGTCTGCCCTGCACCGCCGTTGGTAGGCTTGTAAATGCCCCTGGATTTTTTGACAGCGGGCGGGACTGAGTTTGTGCGCGCATAGAACCCAGTCTTGATGCATGCCAAGAAGAAGACGGGGGTTCAAAGAGTGATGCAGCAGCAGGCTCAGTCATGGGCCATCCTGCCATCCATCCCAGCTGTGTGGGTGCGTGGGGGCAAAATTGACAGACACACAAGACGTGCATAGGCAATGCGTTGAAAAAGCAACAAAGGGCTCGAGTTTGAGCTGGATCAGCGATTGTTGAACTCAATTGATTCTGTAACCCCTTTTCTTCGTCGAGAGAGGAAAGTACAAAATGAAATGGAGGGGAGGCCAGAGAATGTCATTGGATCCTGGTCAAAAAAGCAAAGAGAACAAGCTAACCAGGAGGGTGGAAAAAGAAAAAATTTGGCGAAAATGGTGTCAGAATGCTGCAGTTCCTGTTAAAGAGGTTACTCCCGCCGCGAAACCAGGCGTGCTATACTCGTTGAGGTTTGGTTAGCCAGCTCGGTTACACTGGCGAGTTGTCAGGAGTCAGGAGTAAGTGCTATTCTTTCTTTTTCTTTTCAATTTCACCATTGCTTGGCCACATAACTAGCTTGACATTCACTCACATGAAGCACACTAACAGCGGCTGGCCTGGGACTGGGTGGTGCGGCACGGATACGCGGTGGAATTTGGAATTGGGGTAGACAGCGCTAATGATTCCTGGAGCTGTGCCATTTCACAAACCTGCAGAGAGTGATGACATCGCCTTGCTGCGTGTGACGACCGGGGGCCGAGGAGAAAGACGGAACACGGTTGCTGGCTTGAGTTTTGCCGGCGGCTTCGGCGTCCTGCTGCCAGCCGGAGAGGGTAAGCAAGCGAGATATGAGCGGTAATATGGTCTGGGGGTCGTACGGTAGGTGGGCATTGTGCCAACATGCTCCAGAGTACTCCGTAGTTTGCCTGTGAAAGGCACTGTGTCTGCATCGAGCTGCACATACATACATACATAACACATGCGCATGGCTGCAACGTGAGCGCTCAGTCATGAGTGTGGCCCCTACAGCGATTACAGCTAGTGAACGTTGAATCTACGGGGTTCTCCAGCCGGCTAATACCGTGCTCAATCTCATCTACCCTTAATTACCTTAGTGAAGCACGGCCCACAGGGAGATCTGGTCCCGTTGCCGCCGTGGTTCGCTTTTTCGCTCATCCTTCCAGGGCGACCCTCTACGTCCTTGATCCATGAGGATGGGAACTCATAGTCACATGGTAGGTAATTGTGATAGACGGTGAACTGGATGAAACTGACCAACACCAGGCTGGCGATTGGGTGCTAAGCCGTCCCGTGTCCACTCGTTTCTCGGGGTCGGCCGACTGAGTGGAAGAAACCAGGTTTATCCCTCCGTAATCAAGTGAAAAGTCTTGTCGCGTCGCGTCCGATCAATGGGGCGAAGAGGACAGATACAGCCCAGCAGATGGGGTAGTCCCTGATGATGAGGGTGGAATTAGAGAGTGGATGGTTTCAGTGGACCAACGGCGGATCCCGAAGCTCACGGATGTGATGAGCAGGAGAATGATCATAGGAAAACGGCAAGGCGTAGCGACCCAATTGAAAAGTAATGGAGAGGCATCTTGGCAGATAGACTAACAAGATCAAAACCTGCTGGAGTGAGCCGAGTCGCATAGCTCAGTGTGGACCGACAATAATACCTCGAGCCTTGTGATTGCGACTCATGTCTGCGCTGTTGGTTAGCAGGCAGTAGTATAGCGTGCATGGAAATGAACAATCAATCAATCCCCAGGTATGAATATTGAAACGGGCTTGCTTTTTCTTGTCAGCAGAGGGTGGGATTGAACCGCCGGATGAGACGACCATTGCAGCAGTGATGCCACCCATCGTGGATGCGATCAATAAGGTAGGGTAGCATGGCATCAGATTGTATGCAGGCGCATGTAAGTGATTTATACTACTGCTGCGCTGTAACCAGACAGCGGGGAAAAAGAAAGGCAGGGCAAAGCAAATCGCCAGTCAATCACATCAGCTCGGCTCACGCGGTTCTTGTTGCAAGTCTTTGCGGCTGGATCTGCCGCTCTCCAATTAAAATCAGAGATACGGCAAGTCAGAATGTGACAGCTCAGCCTGACAGACCAGCTGCACAATGCAAGGCCGAGGCGAGAGATGAGGAGGCCATTCAGCCGTCTCCATTCCATCACGCCCACTCTCAGCCGAGACACTGGCGTCTACACCACCACACCCTCAAGCCTATGCGGCTGACAGCTCACGATAGGCTGGGCTCTTGGTCCCGTTGATATTTTCTTCTTCGTCCTTGACGTGGCACGAAATGGCCTGTTTGTTTGACTGGGCCGAGCGATCTAGCTTCTTCGATTCTTAATGGATCTTTTTATGGAGGCGTGATAACGGTAAAACCCACCGGAGCACCTCATTCGCGCTTGGCTGCCATTGCTTTTTCCCCAACGGCGCCCCTCCTCGTGTGGGTGTTGGTGGTGGCATCATGTATCGCCAAGAGTGTGTGAGTGCCCGCTTGTTGGATGCCATGGAGGGCAGTATTTGATGAAACGGCCGTTTAATTGGCCAATTTCGCCTTGTCCATCTGGCTCACTCTGTCATCCACATCGTCCAATTGCCGGGGAAGTGTAAAATACGGCATGATCAGCAGCACGATCCTTTGGGTTCCCAGCATCACGTACATGCCAGGCACAGGGCAGGGGGCCACAGGGCATTCGATGAATCGCATTCGCGCTGCATGAAGAAATTCACAATACTGGGTATTTTCATTTGCGGCGCAGTGTCCATGAGCGGTGCCGGCTATAATTAACGGCATGGCTTAAGAGTGCCCAAGGGCAGGGGAGGGCCGTGATGCTCAGTCCGGCGCCTCCATCAGCCTACAAGACAGCATTTCAACAGCCCTGGCCGACACACCGAGTGAACCGTCAGTGATTAGCCGCGCCAGACTGGTGGTCGAGGGCTCCAGGGGAAAGGGTCAGCCTTCCCCCCTGTCCCATCCCAGTGGCGTGAGTCGTGTGCTTTGTGCCTGAAACTTTGTTCTCGAAGACCCCAAAAAAAGCAAACCCCCCTGGCGCCCTTCCCCATCAATCTGGCTGTCCTCTCTTTCCTCGTCTTGATCCGATGGGGGGGCGTGTCTCCAGCTTCCAGGACTGTCCTTCCGGGATCTTGCAACGACTCATCGGACGAGGGCCTCCCGGCTTGTCGCGATGGACGCCCCACAGAGAGGCGTAAAAAAACTTTTCGATATCGCCCGTGGGCTCAGCTTGTGCTTGGCTCTGCCTCCAGTGCAGTGGCCGCTGCGGATATGCAAGCCGGCCTACGTACGAGGCAAACTGTCACTCTCGTCCCGTCAGCCTCCGCCCCAGCCTTTGGCCCACCCCGTTGTCTGTCTGTCCTTGAGCCGCCGAGAACATACAGTTACGGGTGTCCCTGCTTTGCCTTGGCTCGCCTTGCCGGCCCAACGCTTGGAACCTGCTCACGGCGGGTCGGCCAATGAGCCTGTGAGAACTGGTGTGAGTCTTCCCCATGATGGAGTTTTGTATAAAAAAAAAGAAAACGAATCATACGATTCCTTCGGGACCGTCCACGAGAATGCCACGAGGATGCCCGGGATCGATGATGGCGATGATCATGGGTCACCACCAGGCAGGGTCGGTCTTTTCTTCTTTCTAGCTATGTGATCAAATTTTCCTGTCGACACTCCCCTCGCTTCCCCTTGCAGATTGTTTTGCTTCTTCCGACCATTCGTGAGCTGGGTGTTGCAGATGTCTCCCCTGTTCCTTCTTTTCCATGCCCTCCCTACCCTAACCTCAACCTGGTCCGACCAACGTTGTAGATTTGACCGTGCATAGATTAATGGAGATAGATCATCCAGCTCGTGCTATCCCATCCGAGATCCATCCCATTGTCTTCATAAAAGCCTGGATCTCCCCCGCCCTGTTCTTCTTGTCTTCCGTCATCACATCTTCCATCTTGCAATTCCTGACTTGCATCCATCAGATACAAACAACATCCTCCCCCTCATCTAGCCTGTCAATCTCCATTCCTCGTACAAGGTTAACGTGGGTGGTCTTGACCCGATTGGTACTATCAACCAAACAAGAAAAACCCGTCCAGGCTTCTCGAACCTCAACGTCACGATGGCCTTGACTTTCGAGCAATCCAAGATTGTGCGGGGATCTATTCCCATGCTTAAGGAGCAGGGTGAGAGAATCACCGGCCTCTTCTACTCTACCATGATCACCGCACATCCCGAACTCAGGAACATGTTCAACCTCGTCAACCAGGCCAACCGCCGCCAACCTCGCGCCCTCTGCTCCGTCATCCTCGCCTTCGCCTCCAACCTTAGCCACACCCACGAGCTCATCCCCAAGCTCGAGCGCGTCTGTCACAAGCACTGCTCCCTCGGTATCCGCCCAGAGCACTACGACATCGTCGGCAAGTATCTCCTCCAAGCCTTTGCGGAGGTTCTCGGATCTGGATGGACACCTCAGCTACATGGCGCCTGGTCCAAGGCCTATTCTATCCTTGCCCGCATGCTCATCGGTCGCGAGGTCTCCCTCTACAAGGATTTCGGCGAGTGGCAAGGCTGGCGCAGCTTCCGCATCCATCAGAAAATTGCAGAGACGGAGGACATCTACTCCTTCTACCTCGTACCCTCTGATGGAGGCAGCCTGCCCTCCTTCGTCCCAGGCCAGTATATTTCTCTCCGTATCATGATCCCCGGCAAGGGCCATCTCCAGCCCCGTCAGTACTCTCTCTCCGAGACCCCCCGGCCAGACTACTACCGAATCAGCGTCAAGCGGGATAGGGGCGTCCAGGTCGGCAAGGGCGTTGATGCTTTCCAGCTACGACCGGGCATGGTCTCCAACGAGCTCATTGACGACTACGCCGCCGGCGACACTGTCGAGGTCACTCACCCGGCCGGCGACTTCAACTTTGACACCCAGTGCTACAGCACCATGCCCGTCGTCCTCATCTCCGCCGGCTCCGGCGTCTCCCCATTGACCTCGATCCTCAACACCATCGTCGACAACCAGCCCGACCGCCCCATCAGCTGGATCCACTGCTCCGCGCGCAGAGCCCCCTTCGAGGACCACGTCCGCTCCATCGCGAGGGGCAGGCCCAACTTCGCCATGCGCTTCTTCCGCAGCAAGGTCGCCGAGGTCGACTATCGCAGCGGCACCGCCCGCGGCGAGGGCCTCAGGATGGACCTCGAGCGCATCGACCGCGAGCAGCTCCATCTCGACCACGGCGCCGCAGAGTACTACATCTCCGGGCCCGAGGCCTTCAGCTTCGACATGTCCAAGTTCCTCAGGGGCCAGGGCGTCGACCCGCAGCGAATCAGGAACGAGTGGTTCACGACCGGTGAGGTTGCATAGACTCCGTTTTCTACTGCCGGTTCTCTGCCCTGGACTGCATCACCCCATGTCCATACCCCCCACTTTCTTAAAGCTATTTTTTTATGTTTGCATGTGTTTCTTTTGTCTATCTATTATTTTGGATAAAAATTGTCATCGGATGAGAGAACGAATGAACCCCCCAACCAGAGCAAAAACAAGGCGTTTGAGGACGACGGCGGGAAAGCCTGAATTTTGATATTGGTAAACCAAGTGTATTACGGACCTACATTTGTTTTTTTGTATATGACTAGACATATTGTTAATAATGAAGATGAAAAACGGCCCAGCTTCACAGTATGGGCCAAGCTCTCCCTTACGAATTGCCGTCACCTTTTCGTTGCTGTGCCTCCATGATTGCTCCGGGCCGGTACTGGTCTCCGGACCCCAGGTTGTGCTGAAAGCAGAAACAGACCACTTCGCTGGGCGGTGTCCATGGATCTCGCCATTTCAGATGACATTTGTAATTTCCAAGGTCGAAATCCGTCGACAGGGAAGGGGAGACAAGGGGGGTGGAAGTCTCCGGGAAACGAATCGCCTCTCGTCATTGGTGATATGAGAAGCGGAATAATCATTAAACAAACCATCACGCGGGCGGTTGATTCTGCTGTTTCTTTCTGGGGTGTCGGTGATTTCCAAGCCACACCGAGAAGCTGATGAGATGAAGGGACCCTGCCCTGGTTGCATTCTTTCGGGTGATTCTGTCGGTGATTGACTTTCGACAAGGGCAGAGTTCGTTGCTACGCTGGCTTGGTGACATGCCACACGCCCCCCCCTCCTCAAGAGAGTTTCAGCAATTAAGCTGGGGGGATGGAAACGCTGCCGATCCGGTTCTCGGGACGCAACCACACCAATTCCCACTCTGGCCCTCGTTTCGGCCGGGAACGTTGTGAGTAGCGGCGCACTTGCGGCCGAGGAGCCACACACATGCCCAGCCCCAAGTCATCCGATATCGTCAGAGATGGGCATGCAGTGCGCTGCAGACTTTACTTTAGCCTTGTTCCCGCATCACGAATCGTTGCAGAGTGAGGCAGGGGGGATGCCACTCACAAGTAAACGGCACAAGATTACAATCAGACAATTCCTTGAGGTCTTACCCCTGTCTAACTCAGCTTCTTCCATCATACAGACAGAGAGCACCTTGACACCGTTCTTTGGCAGACGGGGATCATGGATTCTGACCAGTCTACTAGAATAGTTCTTCGAAGCCACGCTCTCTGCTCTCCGGTCATGCCATGGGGGCTTTTGGGTCCCGAAACACGTTGCTCCTCATCCACCCGGATTTTCCCCACTGACTGTTCAACCCCTGTCTGCAGTTATGCGAACACCCCAGGCCCTGATCGGATCCGATTTTGAGAATTTTCTTCCCATCCTAATTTCTTGGGGTCGCTGCGGCTGAATGAATTGTCTTCTCGTGTGCGGAAGCGAGGACGCGGAAGATGAGTTGCCATACTTTGTTTGGCTAGATTGTCTCCGGACTCATCGGATGAGGGTGTGTGCGACTGAACATCCGTGAACACCGGCAAGGTCCGGGACTTGAGGGAATAGCTATCTTTTCACATGTGTTTATTTTCAATCCCAGAAGCTTGTGGCGTGGGGACCGCCTTGCAGACACAACAGGGCTGCATATCTGCACGCAGGCAGCAATCACCAGCCACTCCCGACAAGCAGCAATGATGCGAACTGTTACGAGGAATATTGCTTCTCGGAACTTGCCCCAGCCCGGCTTCCCCCAATGGGAATCGCCGCTAACCTACTGCTAATCTGCGTCGTCAATGCGCAAGGACCACGGCTCGAGATCAACCCCCCATGGCCCTTCTTCCGACTCTTTCTCTCGTTGGGGGCCACGGGCCAGTAAGACAATTCGCCTTCATTCTGTTTGGCCCGGCTGCCTCTCTCTTAAATGACTGATTATCCGCAATCACATGGATTATTCTCACGGCCGGAAAGCATGATGTCATCCCATGTTGGCATCCCCGGGATGGGCTAACAACCTCGGGAACGACGGCCCTTCTGATTAGTTTTCCTTCTCCCTGTCTAGTGTCCTCTCCCTCGACGGGTTGTCCCTGTTATTGAGGTTAGGCGTACGCACAGTTTGTATTTAAAGAATGGCGGCGAAAAAGAGACCAGAAATGGAAAACATACTTATCCAGGGTATAGGGCTTGCCGAATGGTGAGCGGGCGAGCAAGATTTTGGGCACCAGGAGTATGGGTCGGTCGCCGAGATCCAGATCCAATTCCTTCTATACCGCCTCGGAAATTGCCATTTCTGTTCCTTTCCAGACTCGTGGGAGGCCGTGCTTTCCGGCTCGTGGGCAATTGGGTCATGAATTACGACAACTGCTCGGAAACGAGTCCAATGGGAACGGTGGTGAGATGGAGATCAGTGCCTTTGTGCCCCACCAGTGGCGATCGAACCATCGAGTGCCAGCCTCGTGGGATGAGCGGTTCAATGCCAGCCACATGGTGGTCTTAGGTCAGAAACACTGGGCTGGGGGGTGTGATTTAGCAGATGCTCTAAGCTGACTTCTCTCTGGGTAGGGAACCCATGGTGTCATTCTCTAATGCTTAAAAAACTCGTTCGTGAGGGCGATATAGACGGATACCTGGACCCAGTCAAAGGATTCTATACCAACCGGACCGTTTGTGGCATACGTTCTTTGAGGGTGTTCGAGAAGACAAATAATACCCCTTCCTGCGATCAATCATTTCACATTAATGTGATAGGTCTTATTGCTTCAATCCACAATCCTTTGGCTCGCTTATCACGCGAGATTCTGCGCAGAACCTTCAAGAATCGATTGGCGACTCGAAGCTATGGTAGTGCTGATCCTTGCTATCTTTATTACCCGTGCAGGCACTTTGGACTGGACTTCTCTCGGTATCTCGAAGGAGAACAAGCTAACTAGTGTGGGCCTGGAATATTGAAAACAGCTTGGCAGTTTGTCTTATATTGGGTTTGATAAATAGGATGACGCGCCTGGGAGGGTCGGTTGAAGAAGGTATACTCTCGTTTCTCTATAGACACACGTGTATAGGATTGCGAGGTGAGGAATTGAATCTCGGGGCAAATCTTACGGAAAGTTATTGGAGTTCTGTGTTGGAACCTGGCCTGTAGCCAGGAGTGACTGCTTTCGAAAACAGCATCCACCACGAAAGGTGTTCAGGCGTTCTGCCCATTACGTACCTTAGGAGATATTGGACTGAGCCTCCGAGCTGGTGTCCGTAAAGGCTGGATATTAAATGATAGTTCTATTAGAAAGCGAGGTTGCCTTACGGTGTTAGAGGTGGACTATTCATTACCTGGATCGTTTCATAGTGACTGGCACCATTCCTTTATACGTATATTGAATCATATAACCAGAAGAGAAGTTTTTAAGCTAATAGGCCTTAGCCGTATTGGTGTTCCTTATCCACGAAATAAAGCATCATTGGTCATTAGCCAACTTCTCCGCCAGCTTTCTACCCATTGCACCTAGTGAGCCCATGGCCAGCATCTCAAGCACGCTAATGTCCAGCCCAAAGACCTGCCTGAACCACGCTCGCATCTCTACCGCAATCAGAGAGTCTAGACCAAGCTCAGCCAGACCCGCTGTTAAGGAGGGCTCGTCATCCGGCTTCAAGAGCAACGCAAACAACTTCTTGCCAATTTCGCGTGCTAGCATCTCTGCGGATCCGGGCTTGGTGAATAGGGAAGGGTCACTCTTCGCTTGGGCCATGAACGCTTGTAGGTGGTCGGTGCTATCCGATCCTGCACCATGGCTTGCCTGTCCCCTATTCAGGAGAGCAACCATTCTCGCATCCTTGCTGAAGCGCGAGGCGCTGCTGGTGCTGCTAGGCGAAAGCCCAATGAGGATGGTGTCCCTGTCCAATATTGGTGCCCATGGGTCCGATGAGGCTTCTTCGGACTTGACATTGGCAGATGGCAACATGGCCGACCCAAGGACCCGAAGTAACTCTTCTTCCTGCACTGGATTCCAACCAGTGCCCTTCATTTTCTTCAGAAGCTCTTCGTTGTGAGCCAGATATCCAACGCCTTCCATAGCTCCAATGTCCAGGGTTGTTACCGGCAGGCCCATACTCTTCCGGTACTTGGCAAATGCATCAAGGAAGGTATTTGCAGCAGCGTAGTTGGCTTGGCCCGGCTGCCCTAGGATCCCTGAGAGTGAACTGAATAGTATCATAAAACCCAGCTCCAGCCCTTCGTCAAGCGAGACTTGGTGAAGGTGCCGCACTCCATCAATTTTGGGTTTGGTGGCATCATTCCAGTCGTTGATGGTCATGCGCTGGAACGATTGGTCTCGGAGAACCATGCCTAAATGCATGATACCTTTTACTGGCTTCGACGCGCCGCGAATCGCACGAGCCACGTCCTCCCTCTCGGCAACACTGCCTTGGACAAATTGCACCGAACAGCCCATGCTTGCTAGCACGAGCGCAAACTTGTCATGTTGAGGGTCGCTACCAGCGCTGCGGGACAGATAGGTCAGATGCCGTGCTCCGTGTTGTACCATCCAAACGGAAATAGAGCGGCCTAGTCCTCCGAGGCCTCCAATGAGGAGGTAAGTGGCTTCTGGATCAAGATGTAGATGATGGTCAGCCTTGTTGGCCACGGCATGGTTGATACTACTGTCGTTTTCCCCATTTGCGGTATCTTCAGAGAGAGAAACAAGGATCTTGCCGATATGTTGCCCCTTTTGCATTTCTCTAAAGGCAGATTCGACTTTGTCTGCAGGAAACTTCGCTGATTGAGGAATCGGCTGAATCTTGCGTTGCTCATAGTAGGTAGTCATCTCGCTCAACAGCCTGCGAAAGAGCAAGACAGTGTTTGTCAGTAATTGACCAGGTAAATGGGGTTATAATCGGGGGAAGAACATACAGGCTGATTATCTGTGGCCGCTCTTCTGCCATCTGGCGAAGATCGAAACAAGAGTAAGAGCGGCTACCAAGGAACATGTCCATGTCCAGCTTGCCTGCACCGAGCAGATCGACTTTCCCAATTTCCACCATTGTGCCCCATTTTGCGACACAACGCCAGGTCGCATGCAAGAGCTCTCCGGAGAGGGAGTTTAAAGCCACGTCTACTCCCTTTCCTTGAGTTTCCCGGAGGATATCATGTGCAAAGCTCTCATCACGCGAGGAAAATATACGATTTCGGGGCAGGCCAAAGGCTCTCATGAGATAGTTTACCTTCTCTTCGCTTCCGACGGTTGTATAGACTTGGGCGCCAAGCATATGTGCAATCTGGATCGAGGCGAGGCCGACACCGCCGCACCCGCTGTGAATGAGGACAGACTAGAAGCGAGTACAAAAGCGTTAGGTACAAGGTCAGACTTGGTATGTTTTGAGGACGCGTTACTTACCATGCCCTTATGGAGACGACCAACATGTATCAATGCATAAATCGCTGTCAGGAAGACAATGACCATTGTTGCTCCGTCGGCGAAGCTAAGATTGTCAGGAAGTTTGTGACAGAGCATCTCCGAGGTGGTGAAGGCAGTCGAGAAGGCACCTGTGCCCATGGCGAAGACTCGGTCTCCTACAGAGACCTTTATGACTTGCCGGCCGACACGTTTGACGACTCCAGTTGCTTCGAGCCCAAACCGTCTCTCTGTCTCAACGACCCCAATGATTCCCATAGCCTCTAGAACGTCCTGTTTCAAGTTGTTAGTTATGCAAACCGTGGTGTGAATGTTAGCTGTTCTGCAAGGTGACTAACCCGAAAGTTCAATCCAACGACGCGGACGTCGATTTCAACCTCGAAATCTCCCAGTGGTTTTGACCGGCGTTGCTCCCAAGCCAACGAGTCGATTCTCCCTGGATGACCAATGCTGAGCGCAATGTGCCCGTCTGAGGGTTCTCCATTGTCCAGCGTCTTTGATGGCGGTGGTTGAGGGAAGAAGCGGGCGACACGTACAGCACCGCCTGAGATGACAAACTCCAGGTCCTGGCTCAGGTCCGGATCACGCTCATGGAACCTACGGCAAACACGGGCGGCCATCTCAGCGCCGGATGCAGAGTCCAGGTCGTCGACTTCGCAGATGGCAAAGTCGATGCCCATTTCGGAGCGGATGGTGCGGGCCAGACCAGTAACGAGAGCGAACCGAGGGTCTTTGCATTGTATCTGCGAAACCCGCGTGATCCAAAGGATACCTGAGTTTGAGCCTTCAAAGTTGCCAATCCAGTTGTTGAACTTTTCAAATGTTTCGGCGTCTATTCCGGCAAAGAATGGCTCGTCTGTCTCCAAAACCGCAATGACATCCTGGCCTGGTATTGGCCGGTCATTCAGGGTGCATCGGGAAGTCTGTATTCCTAGAGACTCCAACGATCTCTCCAGCGGTAGCTTCTCGGACTCTAGATTAGCTTCACTCACTAGCACCATGACCTGTCTTGTTGGGACAGTCCTAGGTTGCGGCCTCGCCACCATCAAAGTACAGAGGCCCATCGAGCCAGGGGAATCCGACAGGGCAACGTCCAAGCCCCGGTATCCGTTCAACAATAGTTCCTTCTCCCATCGCTTCACATCCACATAAGGTTCGTCTGCTCGGTTATCCTCGACACCGCGCCACCACCCAGGCAGTAACCCGAGAACGTACTTGAGCCAGCATAACCCCTCCCGCGGCTGCGTTAGGATGAGGCGTCCGTCCGGACTCAACAGCTGGTGTATATGCTGCAAGCTGTGGTGGAGGCTTGGAGTAGAATGGAGAACGCCAGCAGCGAGAATCAAGTCAAACTGCTGCTCTTTGAAGCCCTGGGCCGTGGGATCTCTGCTAATGTCCAGATTGGCAAAATCAAGATTAGGAATTCCCTTGAGACGGTCACGTACATCGCTGGTAGTCACAGTCTGTCTATCCGCGTAAACATACCGGGAATAGAGAGGCTGTCCATCCGGATCCTGGAGAGCGCCGACGACACTGCTGACTGCGGGGGCCGTGTCGGACCTGAGCTCGAGGATCCGGAGATTGGGTTGCATGCGCGATAGACATTGGAGCAACGGAGACACATCATAACTTGCAAGGAACTGGTACACCTTGTCCAAAAGTCCGTCTTCGTTCAGAATACTCGAAACTTGAGCGTGGCCCGAGACAAGCGGTACGATGTTGTCGCAAATCCTGGCCACGGCCATGGCGGCATGAGACGCCGGGCCATCTCGGAGCGAGTCGTGGAGTTGCGCAAAGCGAACAGGTAGGTCATCGCCATCATGGGTTTCTGCAAGGGGACAGTCTAGAATCCACTTGACATAATTTTGGACGTGTGTTTCTGGGGGTTGAGGTGCGCCATCCCCGGAAAGAGACCGTCGGCACAGCAAGACGGCTGTGGTCGCCATGTCCTCCAACGTTTCAAAGTATGCCGAGTTGTCTCTTGTCGGCTTGGCCAAGGTATTGGCATCCATGAAGTCTATATGGCTAATCCAACTTGACCGTGCCGTCTTGGAAAGGGCGGAGTGAGCGCCCGTATCGGTCGTGTTCAAAGGAGAAAAGCTTGCGTTGGAGACACGCATGACGACTTGTGATCCGGCAATGCAAGCTCCGTCTGCAGCGGTACTACCGCCGACTTGCTTCGAGGACACTCTGAGAGTGAGATCATCGACCGAGCAGCGCGATATGGCAATGTGGCCTACGCTGACAGGCACAGCCGGGCTGTATGCGTGTGTGAAGCCGTGGTGGGCCGCCGCCCCCACGAGCTGGAAGAGAGAGTCGAGCACGACGGGGTGCAAGTGGTATCTGTCTTCGTCCCCATGCCAGTTGTTCTTCATCCTTGCCACTCCTAGATGCTCTGGGCCGGCCGCGCTTGTCCTGACCTCCTCGAGGGACCTGAAATGGTGCCCGTAGCGTAGCCCTCCGCGACTCACCCGGTCATACCATTGACGCACATTCACCTCGTGAGGCGTGCTTGTGTCATCTAGTACGCTCTCGTCGTCGGGCCGCGAGGCTTGGGGAGAAGCCGACACCTGTCCGAAGCAGTGGTTCGTCCATGCATGTCCGTTGTGGGCCGTGATGGAGAAATCCCACCACCGACTCTCCTGGGACGTCGTCAAGCGATGGCGGCGGAGTGTCGTCACTATCTCGGTCGGTGCCCCCTCGCGGATGACAAGTGCGGTGTTGACGCTTACGCGGCGGAGCTCGACAGATTCCCGGTTTCCCGTAATCTGAGCGACTGCCTCGGAGGCCATGGCGACGTAGCCGGTGAAGGGAAACACAATGTCTTCGTGGATCCGGTGGTCGCGGATCCAGGGCGCGTTGTCGAGATGGAGGAGGTTCCTCCAGACGGGCTCGACGGTCGTGCTCTCTGGCACTTTGAGACCTAGAAGGTCGTGGCAGGGATTCGAGTTCATCCGCCACTCCGATGCCACTCGCGATTCTCTCCAGTACGTCTTTTGGTGATTCCAGGGGTAGCGTGGGAGGTCCGGCAGGCATTTGCCGTCCTGGATGAGGGAAGGCAGGTTGACTGGTACATGGAGCGTCCAGAGCTTACCTACTGCGTTCAGGAGCGTTTCCACGGCGTTCTCTTTCCGCTTCATCAGGGGCACATACGGTGCCGTATTTGACTGGCTGGTCAAGATCTGACGTAGCGGACCTGACAACGCCGAGTGAGGTCCAGCTTCCACAAAGACGAGATTGTCGCTTCCGCTCGCGGGTGGTTGCTTCAGAATGCTGGCCACGGCAGAATTGAAGAGTACTGGAGATTCCAAGTTCGACCGCCAATAACTCGGCCCAAAGAACGATGAGCTATCCTTCTCAAAGAGCTGCCCGGTCACACTGGAGTACACTGGCAGTGATGGTATCGCGCCGGCTACTCCTGCGGCAACTATGAGGTTGTAGTACTCCTCTCCGACATCCTTCATATGGTGCGAGTGATATGCATTGCCCACCTCGAGCGCCTTGGTAAGTGTATTGGGGAGCTTTTCTTTAATTCGGGCCAATACCTCGTTCACTCGTTCCGTATCCCCGGAAACGGTGACGCTTCGAGGAGAATTGTCGCAAGCTACGACGACGCCGGGCAACAGGAACTCTTCCGTCTCCTTCCAGCTGAGCCCGACAGCAGCCATTGTTCCATCGCGGGTTGCCTTGGCCGATACTAGGCCGCGGTAGAAGGCCACAACGATGGCTTCCCTGGCACTGAGACCACCGGCCGCATACGCTGCTCCCATCTCGCCACTCGAGTGGCCCACGACAGCCGCAGGACGGATTCCAACCGACGTCAACGTGTCGACTAGGGCGATCTGGAGCGCTGTGCACAGTGGCTGCGAGAACTCCGCTTGGCTGACTCTACTCGTTCTCGCGGGCTTGAGCAGCTCGTCCTCAATCTTCCACTCGGGCTTTGGGGAGCCTAGATCCTGGAGATGGTTGTCGAGGGATCGAATTGTCTCGCGGAACACCTTGTTACTGCGTAGTAGCTGCCTTCCCATCTGCGGCCACTGCGCCCCTTGCCCAGTGAAGACCAAGATGACAGATGGCGAGGATCCCTTGCTCGAAAGCGGAGGAGAAGGCTTCCCTAGCTGATGCCTTGTACCGACCGCAAAGGAGCGGAAGCTCAGCTGCTGCCGCCGTCTGGCCATGGTATATGCCACATCTCTGAGGCTCAACGACTCGGGTCCGTTCTCGACGTACTCCTCGATTTTCTTTGCGGAGCTCTCCAACGAGCGGTCACTGCTACCCGACAAGAGTACCAAATGTGGCTCGTTGGCGGAGCTCTTTGCTAGGCCAGCATGCCGTGACTGGATGGCGGGGAACCTCCGTGGCGAATCAAGAATAACATGGGCGTTCGATCCACCAATTCCAAAGGAGTTGACACTGACTCTCTCATAACGTCCTTCTGGCCATGGTGTTGCTTCTGTGGGCACCACGAGCTGACCTTCGGCGAAGGGTATCTTGTCACTCAGGGGGTTGCACTTGATGTTGGGCGCAATTGTCTGGTTCTCCAAGGACAAGACAGCTTTGAGAATTGCAGTCAGCCCGGAAACACCCTCACCATGTCCTATATTTGGCTTTATAGAGCCTATATGTACGCCGCCGGAGCCGCCAAAGACCCTTGCGATGGCAGTTGTCTCGATCGGATCTCCCATGGGCGTCCCGGTGCCGTGACACTCAAAGAAACCAGTCTTTGAAATGTCCGACTCGGCAATACCTGCGGTCCTGTACGCGCGGCGAATGAGCGCTTCTTGCGCGTCTGAGCTTGGCATCACGAGCATGGGGGTGTTGCCGTCGGCGTTGGTGGCTGAACCAACAATCACCGACCTGATGGGGTTGCCGTCCCGGAGAGCGTCATCCAAGGACTTGACAAACAGTGCTACGATGCCCTCGCCACGTGCGTATCCGTTGGCCTTGGTAGAGAATGTGTTGCAGGACCCGTCTGGGCTCAAAGTGCCCTGGTCCGACATGTCGGTCGTCAAAGACGGTGCCATGATGATGCTGGTTCCGGCTACAATGGCAGATGAGCAATCTCCCTTGCCGATTGCTGCGCAGGCCTCGTTCAGCGCTACGAGGCTCGAGGAACAAGCCGTACGAACCGTCATACTACAATCGCAATAGGTGAGCTATTCTCCCTCACCGTTTCGCAGGCGTTTACGAGTTGACAGATGGAACATACCTTGGGCCGTGTAAGTCCATCAAGTGGGACACCCGATTTGATACGCCGAAATCGTGAGATGTAGTGATATAGTAGGCACCGTATCTTTGTGAGTCTCTTTGCAAGATATCATACCAGTCGTTTCCGAAGGTTCCTACATAGACGCCTACATTCGTCCCCTGCCAGTTCACCTCCCCAGCATCGTCAATGGACTCCCTGGAAACTTCCAAGAGCAAACGCTGTTGGGGATCAAGGACTTCTAGCTCGCCCCGTGCCATGGGGAAGACGGATGTGTCCAGGGCGCCAATATCGACGTCAGGGTCGAGAAAGTAGCCATGCTTGGTGATGGTATGGCCTGGCTTCTTGGTCGGCCAGTGGTAGCCCTCGACGTTGTAGCGAGTTTCTGGGACCAGAGTCCGAGCGTCCTTCTTGGCCATCAACAGATCCCAGAGGTCTTGTGGCTTGTTGACACCGCCAGGGAGTCGGCAGGCCATGCCGCAGATGGCAATGAGCTTGACTGAAGGATCTGGGCGAGAGTCATTGCTGGACCTATCTTCTGTACTGGCAAAAGAATCATGGTTGGAAGGGCCAGCGTCGTGATTACCGCCAGAGTCAATCATTCTTTGAGGATCTAACAATATTTTTTCACCAAGGAATTTCGTGCTATGCCTTTCAAACTTATGATTGTATTATTGCCACGTCCACGCGTTACTAATATGTCCAATGCTTATCCGAAAGAGATCGCCAAATGTTTTAAAGAGTCTGGTTCATCGGCTTGAGCCGGGCTCGTTCTGGCTCCCAAGTACCAATACGTTTTTCTTGCAGGATCGTACGTCTGGCCATAGCCATGTTGCATGCCAGGAATGCATATGCAGGGCCCAGGGGTCGCACAATGTTGGCAGGCTACCGTTGCAGCGCTTCTGCCTGGGTACCTGGTCCATGCTTTGCTGGCACCTTTGTCAATGATGGGAACTTTGGACCTGTTGGTCTTCCGGCACTGTTGAACCAACAGGCATGCAAAAATCTTGATCTCACAAGTCACTGACAGCCCCAACATCCAAGTGAATATCCCTCACCCCGCCCTCCCGTCCCGAAGCCTGTCGGTTCCGCTTCCATCATCCTGAGAAAGGGGTCTGGACGCCTTCTATCTAGGTATCAATTACGGCTCACCTGGTGGCAGGCAAAGTAGGGGAAAATGGCGGCAATCACCAAGCTGGAGCACAATCCAGCCGACGAAGCCCAGGTTGAAGCGGCTGCCACCGACGTCGCCGCCGCCACTACATCGACGACCACAATGTCCAAGAAAAGTCCCTCATTCTACCTGGCGGTTTTCGGCCTATGCATGGTGGCCTTGATCACCGCCTGGGACGCCACATCGCTGGCTGTAGCACTCCCTGTCAGTATCTATAGAGCTATCCTGGCCGGGGAACAGCCCGGTTGTTGACGTTGACTTGCTGACTTGTCTGCCATCTGCATACATTAGACCATCACCAGCCAGCTTAACGGAACTACGTTCGAGTCTTTCTGGGCCGGAATCGCCTTTATGCTCGGCGTTGCCGTTACGCAGCCCATCTATGTCAGCCTTTCTGATACTCTGGGGCGCAAGCCGCCTCTCCACGTCTCCATGGCACTCTTTGCTGTCGGTGCCATCATCTTTGCTGTTGCCAAAAACATGGCCACCCTCATTGCGGGACGCCTCATCCAGGGCCTCGGCGGAGGAGGCCTCTACGTGCTCCAAGACATCATCCTCGCTGATATAACAAGCTTGAAGGAGCGTCCAGTGTACTTGGCCATCGTCGCTTGCGCCATGGCTTTGGGGACGGTGCTCGGCCCCATCATCGGTGGCCTGTTTGCGGATCACGCCGACTGGAGGTGGATTGGATGGATTAACCTCCCATTTGCAGGAGTCGGCCTTGTCATCTTCATCTTCTTTCTCCGGCTGCGTCCTCTGCCCGCGAGTCTCCAGGAAAAGATTGGGCGTTTGGACCTGTTGGGGATGCTCTTGTTTGCCGCCGGTGCCACTGCAGTGGCCTTGCCGCTTAGCTGGGCTGAGGCTTTATACCCATGGGCATCATGGAGGACGTTTGTGCCATTCATCATCGGACTCCTGGTTCTCCTTGGGTTCAGCTTCTACGAGGGGAGATTCCCAGCCGTGCCTATTGTGCCTTTTCGCATCTTCACCAACATCACCAGCATAGCATCGTTGGTTAGCGGTTTTATGCATGGAGCGATCATGTACACGACTCTTCAGTATCTCCCTCTGCTCTTCCAGGCGGTATATTTGGAACAGCCTCTACAAGCGGCCAAGTCGACTCTACCAGTGTGTGTCGCCACGGTAGTGTTTAGCTTTGTGGCTCCCATCATCATCGAGGTGACTCGCCGCTACCGGCTCCTTCTGTGGTCTGGCTGGCTTCTCTTGACCCTGTTCATGGGCCTTCTCTGCCTCATCGACCAGGATACACCTCGAGCACAGATTTACGCATTCCAGTGCTTGTTAGGTATGGGCATCGGCATTGTCTTTACAGGAGGCCAGGTCCCCATGCAAGCCAGTGTTGAGCATGTCGACAACACGGGACTCGCGGTGGGGACGCTCATCGTGGTCCGCATTTTCGGTGCGCTCGTTGGCCTCTGCATTGGATCGACTGTGTTCAGCTCCGTGTTTGCGAAATCGATCGCAGGGCTGGGGACCTTGCCCGAGCCCGTCAAGATCTTGGAGAACCCTACCCAAGCCATCGAGTTCATCCCTGCACTGCGGACGCTGGACTTGGACCAAGAGTTCATGAGGGAGCTTATTGATGCCTACCGCAAGCCTTTTGTGGCAATACAGATCGCCATGACATGTATATCCGGGGTGGGCTTCTTGACCTCTCTCTTGATCAAGGAGCTCACGCTGGAGAGGGAAGAGGTAGGGAGACAGGGTTTTGAGGAGTCATCATAATAGATAATTTTTGCCTTGTCCCAGCTTGGAGTAAGAGACAAACATTTTTGAACCCCTTAAAAACGAAGACGTGCAATTAATTCAGATCTCAGAGTCTGCCGTCTCCAATGGCCCATGACAGGAGTGAATGGCGAGCACACTAACAAACCCCTGATCAAGCCGGGCCGCCCCTCAAGGTTCTCCTCGTAAATGGACCTCCCGATGGCCCTTGTAGTTGAATTTGAAGTTGCGAGCCTGGTCAGACTATCCCAGTCATCTAACAAGGGTGCCTTGCATCTGGTCCACCTTGATTAGACCATTGTCAATCATGCCACCCAACGACCAACTTCAGACAACAAAAGGACTTTGGTACTGCTGTGTTGCCAACAATGCTCCGCGGGCATGGCCGGACATTGCATCCGAATGTAAGTCTGACTTGCCAAGCTCCAAGGATCATGCATCCAAGGAGCAGTGGGTTGGCCCACGTTTTGCCTCCTTGTCTACTCCTGGTCTCTGGACAAGGAGGTATTGTGATCATCGTATTCCCTACCGGTATTGTGATCATTATATTCCCTCTCGGTATTGTGATCATGTATTGCCTGTTCTGATCATGTATCCCCCGAGGCCTGTACCCGAGGCAATACATTCATGGCCACCGGGTTCGTTCGGAACTACCTTCCCGCCAGGGTAAGGGGAATAGCCTGGAAGAAACTCCCACGATATACTACCTACATGTGTGTATGAGACCGCACTCGGCCACTAAATGAGACCCATAAGTTTTACGGCCGGCGAGCAGATGTTGCATGCCGTACGGGTTGTCGATTTCTCGCTCTCTTGTCTCTTTCTTCTTCTTTTTTGCTCCTCCGCATAAAAGCTCACCCACACCCATAAGCTGCATTTTTGAAGCCTGAAATAGATTGTAAAAGGAAAAATGTATTTCGAGACCATCAACAAGCAATGGGGGGAGGATCACCGCCTCAAGGGGTCCTCCATGCAGGATGAGCCGGCATTCTATCGGAACCTCGAGCAGGCCCTAGATGTCCGTCGCCAGGCGCAATACTTCCTTAATCTCAAGCCTCAATGGGGCAAAGAGGTCGTTGACTTGACGACGTCCGACTTCCTCGCCGTCAACCACTCTGGAAAGGTGCGTCAGCGTTTTCTGGACGAGCTGGCGCAGCACCCAGACTTTCGTCTGGGCGCCAATGGCTCCCGCCTGCAGTACGGCAACACGCCCTACATCAACCAGGTCGAGAAGGAAATTGCCGACTTCCATGGCGCTGAGACGGCTTTTATCGTGGCCTCTGCCTATGCCGCGAACCTGGGCGTTCTTTCCAGCGTGCCGCTCGCCGGGGACGCGCTTGTGTACGATGAGCTCGTGCATGCAAGCAGTTTCGAGGGGTTCAAACTCAGCATGGCGATGCATAGGCTCCCATTCCCCCACAATGACCCGGACGGCCTCCGTGAGGTCTTGGTGCGCCTCAAGAAGGACCATCCCGAGTTTGTGGCCGGCACAAGCTCCATCCTGATCTGCGTCGAGTCCATTTACAGCATGGAAGGTGATGTCTGCGAGCTCCGTGAGCTGGTCCAAGTGGCCAAGGAAGAGTTTCCTCTGGGAAATGCACAATTCGTCATGGACGAGGCTCACAGTATCGGGGTGGTTGGTGACAAGGGGCGTGGGCTGGTGTCATACCTGGGCATGGAAGATGACATCGCGATCCGAGTCCATTCTGTGAGCAAGGCGTTGGGGTCAACTGGCGGTACGTTTCATGCCCCTGGTTAAACCAAGTTACATCATTGATTCTAACAAACTTCCTCCATCATCAGGAGTCATCATGTGCAAGAAGACTGTCCGGTCCATGATGCTGAATAATGCACGGTCTCTCACATTCACGTGTGCACCGTCATTTCCGACTGTTTGCTCCGTTCGGGCTAGCTACCAGCTATTGATCAGTGGAGCATTGGTAGAGGTAAGATGGTGTTCCTCTCACGGCTTGTTTGGGGAGTTGATTTCACTATTCTTTGGTCGTTTTGGGTAAGTTCCCGTTTTCTAACTAGCCTCTCTTATACGCAGGCCCAGGAGAAACTACAAAGCAACATCAAGCGGTTCCTTACGGCTTTGACCGAGAACCCTGTATGGGACGAGGCAGTTGATGAGGGCATTCTCTCGATACACACTCTCGACGACTGGGAACGGCGTCCGTTTCAGACGCAAATCGTCCCCTTGTTCACACGCGAACGCCACGAAACATACCTCTTCTTCCATCTACTAATGAGAAACTTCAACGCCTACCCCTATCAGTCCCCCGTCGTTCCGAAAGGCAAGAGCCGGGTGAGGATAGTCTTGCATGCCTACAATACTGATGAGCAGATTGATGAACTGGCTTCAACAATCTGCGATTGGGCGCGTGAAGTCCTGAAAATTGACAGTGGCGAGGCAGAGGCCGGCTTGCCCTCGGCCGCTCGGCAAGCTTATGCAATGCAGAGAGCCCTCCAGTCATAGGGGATCCCTAGAATTCACACGTGTTAAACTTATCACTATACTATCCAAATAAGGCTAGAGATAGAAATGAATGGAAATGATTGTACTGAGCTGTTGGTCCCCTTAGCAAGAAGTTGTTGGCTCCTAGTATGCAGCCAGTATGCAAGTTGACCGTAAGGGGAAAGAAGTAGGCCCTTGTTAATGGCGGCAAAGAATCGTTCCCATCCCGAAGAGTAATTTCGCTTGGTAGTTGATTGAGTGCCTTCATTCCATCTTTGGTAGGAATTACGAAAGCAACACTATCTGAAGAAATGTGCTGATTGGGTGCGTACCTTTCACCAGAAACGGTGAAAACTAGAAGGCAAATGTTGCGTCTCACTGCATAGATCCTACGGGGATGCGAGACCTTGCATGCCAAGTGTCTTTCTTTCCCCGACGAGGGCCAAGTCGCCGACCACCCTGGCCCAACAGCCATGATGGATGTTCTGTTGCATTTATTGAATCCTCTAACACCCCTCCTACTGAAACGGGCCGACGCACCGTTAAAAAGTATCCTTTCGTTTCCTAACGACCTGGTCAAGGTGGATCGTTGGATGATACACTGCAGCATGTTGCCACATGGGATGTCCATGGCATTCCAAATGTGGGCTGTTTCTCTCACTTATTCCCGAGGAACGATAAGCGGAATTTAATAAGCTGGTTAGAAAAAAGATGCCGGCCTCATTGAATATGTAATAGAGTGCTTGCTGGTTGCTTCCACATGTCAATGTGGCTATCCCCGAGCCACTTCCCAAGCGTTTGTTCTCGAAAGTCCCAGCCATTCTTTCACAGTGACAACAGTGATCGGCCAACAAATTGCAATCAACACAGAGCGTACCAATGGCATCGCTCGAGCAACTGCACTTGCCCCCCCCCAGAGCAGCAAGAAGCGATCCTCAATGGGCCAGCGCTGGAGCCACCGCCGAATGTAATACCAAACTTCATAGACCCTCCCAACGAAAACGGGTTGTTCATAGCGATCCTGACTGTTGGTTTGGCATTATCGACACTTGCGACGGCTCTCAGAGTATACACCAAGCTATTTATTACGCGAAGCGTGCAGATTGAGGATGGTAAGTTTTGACCTCTGTTTTGGTGCTAGCCATAGTCTTGCTCATTATCTTTCTAGGCCTCCTGTTTGTTGGATTTGTTTGTCCAGCCTCCCCCGCAGAAATAATAGAGAAATACTAACAAGGCTGCCCCAAGAGCATGTTTGTAGCCTTCGCGTACTGCTGCTACGATCTGATAATAAACGGAACCGGCTTCTTCGTTCACCAGTGGAATATCCAGATCAAGGCGACTCCGAATATCCTCTATGTTTGTGATACAGTGCCTTGATTCGTGCGGCGGCCAACTAACTAGATGATAGCTTGTACACATAGCATCCAGCTTCTACGCGGTAGCGATGGGCTGTCTCAAAGTTGCCATCCTCCTCGAGTGGACGCGCATCTTTTCGCCAAAGGGCACCCGAGGGTGGTTCTGGGTAAGAAGCTTCTTGACCGCTCTCCTGACGCAACTCTCGACCTAACAAGTACAACCATTGACAGTATTCCTGCTGGGCCCTGCTCATTGTCAACGCCCTCTTCTATACCGGTGGCACCATCGCCGGCAATTTGTCGTGCATACCGCACCAGAAGATCTGGAATCAGACACTTAAGGGGCATTGCATCAACCGGAAGGCGCTCGACACTGCCACAGCAGCCATCAACATTCTCTCGGGGCTTTTCATCCTGGCCCTCCCGCAAAAGGTCATCTGGTCCCTTAAGCTGAGCACTGCCAAGAAAATAGGCGTGTCTTCCGTCTTCGCAATTGGTCTCTTGTACGCCATTTCCAAGTTAAGATGAGCCAAGGTTGGGCACTTACTGACGAAAATACTTTATCTACCTGCAGTGCTGTGATATCCGCCATCTGTCGCCTTGCCGCGACGATCGACTATCTCCGCTCGCCAGACGCAACTTACTACGTGTCCGCAACGGCCCTCTGGTGCGTCGCCGAGCAGACGTGCGCCATCCTCGTCTTTTGCGTCCCCATCATGCCCAAGGCGTTCAAAGACAACAAGTACTTCCGCCGCCTCCTCACCACCGCTCGCTCCTCGAAGAACACGTCCAAAGATATCAAGGACTGGGGCTCAACCAGCCAGCAGAACCGGTACCGCGAGATTGACGGCGGGTATCCTCTTGACCACCTTAACCAAGGGCAGGCGGCGCAGGGCAGATACGGCTCAGACGAGCATCTACAAGGATCCGCGGACGGAACCGCGTGGGCCCAAAACGCCCACATCCCTCCGACAAAAGCCCCTGCTAAGACAAGGAATGCCGCAATACCTTCATGGGAGGGAGGAAGATAATTTTCTAATGCGGTCTTTAAGAGACATGGTTGAGATGTTTTATTCTATGCTTTTCTTATCATTTGTGTTGGGATGCTAGATGGAGTATCAAATTCGGTCTTTTCTAAGTTGAAGGATCACGTCGTTTTGTATTCGGGGATCGGAATCATCTGACGTTCCGTGTAACTATGTGGATGCACAAGTCACTAGTTAAAAGGCTATTTCTTTTAGACTTCCCCCCTGTCTAGGAACCCGCAAGGATTAATATCACTCCATCTTTGTTCCTAACCCAGAACGTGTGACCAGCGGTTTTCTACTACAATGTAACCCCTCTGGTGGATGCGAAGCCTGCGCCTCCACTGTTCATGTCATGTCATGGCGGCTAGCAAGTCACGCAGCGTACAAGTACCTTCAGGGATATCCCTGCAAGTCTGGACTCCCCCAGTTGCATGGATTTGACGTGGGGGATCCGGACCTCCACCAACAGGGTCACATTGTGTCAAACCTGTGGCCGAGGACTTGCCAATATACGAGATGTGGAGAGGCCCTGCGCAGCGTGCTTCAGCTCACATGTCTAACCAGAATCTAGACATATCGAGATATCAATTTCACTCTAAAATGGAATATTTTTAGTAATTTTGCATCGTCGTTTGTTTTCATGTAAATATGCCAAGTTTAACATCTCTCATGTATAGCTGGTACCAAAATTCATCTTCGCAAGATCTCATTCACGCCTTGTCCTTGCCGATCAGTTCCAGATACTGGGCAGCAACATCCACTGCAGCCTGCTCAAAGGTCTTCAGTGGACTCCCCAAGAATCGCTCCGTGTCACCGCAATCATATGGTGCGGCAAAGGTATCAATCTTGCCTTTTGAGAAAATACCGTCAGCCACAGCCTTTGGGAAGGCCTTCTCAACATGACCAAAGATGGTGCTGAAGTCAACTTCAGAAGATATCCCCCAGTTTTTGCCAATCTCCGGCGAAGTCGGGTCAAGGAAGGCAGCCTGAAGATGGAGCTTGCTCACATCATCAATGTGTGCAAAGCTGCCAGCTAATGGGAACGGCAGCTCGCCACCCACCATACCCAGCATGAAGTAGGTGTTGGAACTGTTAGCTGTTCGCATTTGAGTAGCATCAAGGATGAGCTCATTCCGGCCAAAAACATAACCAGGGAAAACATGTGAAATAGTAAAGTGAGGCTTCTGGTTCTTGACAAAGTCTTCCGAGGCTTTAAGCTCAACCATTTTCCCGAGGACATATGCCTCCTGGACATTACTAAATGGAGGTATAACGTCAGGGAGCACACCCCTTGTGGTAGCAGAGGGTATAGCTGAGGGCGGGGCGAGGCCAATGTTTGCTACAGTTGATGATGTGATGACGATTCGTTGAACACTGGGGGCCTTGAGTGCGGCAGCGAGAAGGTTTGCTGATAACTTGACGGTTGGCTCAAAGACTTCAGTCTTTGGGTCAAATTTTGGGTTGGTCACAGGTGACCCCACGTGAATAATATGTGTAACATCTCTATCTTTGAGGGCATCGTCGAAGGCGTCGGCCAAAGTGGGATCTGGGATAACAATAGGGAGGAGTCGATCGCCAGGTGCCAACTTCTTGACAGCCGGATTGGACAGAATAATTTGAGCCTTGTCTTCCGATCGAACGGTGAAAAAGACTTTATGCCCAGCAGCTAGGCTATCAAGGAGGATCCGGAAGCCAATGAGCCCAGAGGCTCCAGTAATGAGCACTGTAGCAGCCATTTTGGTAGTGAGAGTTTTTCTAATCTCACAGGGGGAGGTTCCACGATGGAAAAAAGATTGCAGATACTGCTTGATGTTGAGGAGAAGATATTGTTTGAGGAGCTGGATTATCGGAGGGGAAACCAGTTGGCACAAGTGGAAGGGGGCTCTGGGGGGTTTTTATATATCTATGTTGCCAGCATCTAGCACATGATTATTTAATACAGGGCTATATTTATTAGAAGTATATTATTATAGTTAAATTTTAATTTTAAGGTATAATAAAGTTATTACTTTTATTTTTAAAAGCTTTAAAAGTATTATTCTTCTAAATAAAATTATTTATTATAATAAAGCTTATAAAATTTTTTATTTTTAATATTACTTTTTAATATTATAAAGTTTAAAAATAAATAATATATTTATTTATTTAAAATATATTATAAATAAACAATATTTTAAAATTAAGTTATATATATAATATATAATTTATTTTATTATATAAGGTTTTTTTCTTATGTATGAGGGGATTTGGACCCGTGGCCAGGAGCTTGTGGGAACCAACAGGGCGCTTACGTTACCTCAAGCAGCATAAACCACAGCAGTAAGCTTGTATTGACTGTTGGTTGAGCGAACTTTTGTAGCCTCACTCCATTGGGGTAAAGCTGACTTCGGAACCCGATCGCTGAATTGAAGATTGATCTCGTTTCCACCATGGGTTAGGACATAATAGTCACCTAGACGTAGCCCAACATCGAGTCCCTCGAAGGGTATTTCAAGGGATATCGTCATCCTAAAACTACCTAATGAAGAAGTCAATAGCATGTGCGCTTTTCCTTCTCAAATCACTGTGTATGTATGCTTCTATACTTGATAAGGAACCCAAGTATGAATACCGTTAACAATAATTGCTATTCATTGCGTGAGATGTCGGGTCTCTCATCTTCTATTGTTGTTTTTAACTTTATACTCAGACTCTCACCGGGTTAACAACAATCAATTGCTGCGCTTCCTACTCACACCCCAAGATCTAATCAGGGTCCCGAAAGTCATTTGACTTATTACTCGTTCTACTCTACCTTTGGGCTTTGAACTTTTCGTCTGGTTATCAAGTTCCGAGATGTTGACAAAGTCGGGGCTGGAGTTGGCTTGATATTGGCACATCTAAATTCGTCAGTAAAGTTCTAGTCGATGAGAATAATTAGGTAGCTACATCGAAGACAAAGTATTCATAGTCCCTTGGTATACACTGACCCTTGCCAAGGCGTAGTTTGGCCAACGTGCAGCTCTTGACTAAGTTGCACACAGTGCACGGAACCCTGACGGTCATGTCTACAACTTTCACTACCGACGAACATTCAAAATGCCCTCAGAAAATATTTTCTGTAATAATCGGTCCAACTAAGGAATACAAAAATATTCTATGTTTGAAATCCTCAGGTGATGGTTACATTCCCTGCAGACAGTCACGTGCATGCAATCTCGTGTAAATTATTTCCCCCTTAACACCACCTCAGGCTAAATTGTCAACAAAGATGACACCTACTTGCTCTCCCAAAGTCACTATTTTCTCGAGGAATACAGAGCGAGTTAGAAATGCCTCATCATGCCAACAACAACCCTAAATTACCTCGATCCTCCACTACCAACAAATATCAGAAGAGTCATAGCCTATCAGGACGCGTGACATGTGACAATGGACACCGGTCCGATATCCCATCTGATACCCATCCAGATAGTGGACAGTGCAACACATCCACTAATGCTGAGATAAATGCCGCTGATATAATCGAACCATACGCCGAAGGATCCTTTCGGTACGTCGCTCCTGGCACATACACCTCAGGGCCTCGCAAGGGCGAACCATGCGTATTGAAGTGGTTCAAAACGGGAGTGGTTTTCGAACCCGATTACTTCACCCTCGACATCAGGGCCGTGGATAAGGCTCTGGAGATTGTGGACCAGTTCAACAACCTGCGCGTGACCCACAAGGTCATCAGGATCAATGTACCAGAGGTGTGGTTTGTCGAGCCCTCGAACCACCCCCGCTTATCAGGCTGGAAGGGCGCAAGAATGCTGTGCGAGCCCTTTATCGATAATTACGAAAAGTTCAACAGCAACTCCGGGTGGTATGACGTATCGGAGACCTGGGGGGAGGTGATGCAGGCCTTGAGCCACTTCAGCTACCATATCTCCGACGGCTCCTTTGTTCTCTGTGATCTGCAGGGCGGCGTCTATAGGCGCGAAATAGTTCTATCCGACCCCGTTATTCTGTCACGGAAACGTGAGTATGGGGTGACGGATCTTGGACCAGAGGGTATTAGCTCTTTCTTCTACCAACATAACTGCAACGGTTTTTGCAGTCCACAGTGGAAGCGGCCCTTGGACCCCCTTCTCTTCTTTTCCCCCAGGATGGGGACTTCTATGATGAAGCACTCAGAGCCTATGGTATGCACTAGACGCAAGAGGGGACGAGTTATTACTTAAGTAGAGCTATCGAGCCACACGGATCCTTTTCAAGCTCATGCGCTTCGTCACCCAAAGGTTAGTTCTCTCCTTCGCCTATTAAGTTGCAGTAATTTTCTAGCGAAAATTGCTACATCATTGGTTCCAATTGATAGAAGACCACTCATTAACCTAATAATAGTTAGTCCTGATCCCAACGCCTACTACTTACCAGATCTATGAGTCAGTTGGTATTCAGGACCCTGGCTATGTCGAATAAAGCATGTTCTAAGGCTTGATAGAAGGATAGGCATTTCTGGTGGCTTCTCAAAGCCACTGTAGAGCTAAGAAGCCATTGGGTAATATATCCTACAGGGTCTGAAATCAATGACCTAATATGACACATCTCTACTCCATGGATTGTTTGTTGAGAAAGAGGGAACAAGCTAAGATATGGTTTATAATTTAATTCACAAAGTAGAAATCAATATAACTTCTTATCAACCGCCAGGCGCTAGATAAGCCAATGCGGTGAAAGCAGCATAGCTTCTACGATATTTGCCACCGAAGAGGCCATTGCCCTTTTCTTCGAACTAAACCATAGGTCTGTCATTCGAAAAACAGAGGATAGCAAAGTAAACCTGCTTGATCTTTGCGAAGATTGATAAAGTTCATCTTTTTTGTCGTTCACTCAAATAGAAGAAGAAAAGCAGTCTCAAATGGGTATAGGCTACCGATTCACTTGAAACCTTCGTAGTGAGGTTGAGGGTTGCCTCAAAAAGCTCGTTCTCTCTCTAACTAAGTGATTTCCCTGCCTCTTGATTCATCCATCCCAGCGGGGCCCTCCTCTAGCTGTGTCTAATCAAGGTTGGTCCCACGAACCCCAACACGAAAGTGTTAAAGACGTGCAGCCAGACGGTATCCACGGGTTTCCAATGGGTAAGTAGCAAGTATGTATCAGCAATGCCGGTGCACATCCAGCAGATCAAAAACGTGCCCAGAGCTCTCCGCTGGCCAGTAAGAGTCATAGCCCACACAGCGAGCCCGGCTGATACATTTCGTCCGCCGATTCCAGGGTAAAAGACGGCCATGTCGCGAGTTACGTCGATGACACCGAAAGCGCGGCCCATCTTTGATGGGGAGACGACGCCGTAAAGACCGCTGCCGACCAGTAAGGCCCCGATGGCGCCAGTGACGATATCAAGGCGAGACCGGAATACCATCTTGTTCAGTCGAGGAAACTTTTTCTGAATATTTTCATTAATCAGATGCCGTTAGATGGAAGACACGGTTGGATTTCTGGATTTACCTCGTCTTGGAGGTAGAAGAGGATATTTCAAATTGACGCTTTAGAGTTTGTCTTGAGAGCCGATCTCAATGATCTATTAAATGAAAAATCAAAACCTTCATTTTTATATATATATTTATGTCAAAATAAGGTTCGCACTTTCATCAAAATCCAAAGTCCGATCAAATAGGAACTCCGGAACTCCGGATCATCAGTGCGGAGCTTACGGAGTTAACCAACGTTAGACTCATACCCTAAAGCATTCCTTCTCCGCTCAAAGAAAAAGGAATCTGTAATATTTCCCAACTACTTTTGAAGAGTCATCACGATATTCAATTGTACTTTTCATTGTGATTCAGATTGTGATCCAGGTAGTTTCTAAAGGCAGCATTAACCAGGTTGGCTTTCTAACGCGGGTCTAACTTGTAGCACTCTTTTTCAAGTCGACTTGTTGCTCTGCAAACATGTAATGCACCTATATTCTAGGCTTAAGAGTTTTACTTTGAGGATGAGTACAACTAGTCTCTCAAAATGGTCGATGAGCTGGAGAAGACTCAGCATCATCGATAACAAGGAAAAGAAGCTTGCGGAGTATCCGTTCCTCTTCATCATCCGTCTGTCGATGTCTATCTGATTTTTCCAACTTCTTGTGATATTTCTGTTCAATTTTGTCTTGTTTCCGCGCTTGCTTGGATAGATTCTCATGAGACTTCCTCTTGGATAGCAACTTTCGCATCTCCTTGTCATACTTGTCCTGTGCTTTAGCGGTGTCTTTGCTCCGGTCCTCGGTGACCTTGGTTCGGCTTTTCATCAACTTCTCCTCCTCTCGGCTCCTCTGCTTTTCGCTGACCACGGCATGCATTCGGCTTAGAGGATTAGTAGGCTTGTCAATGGGAGGAATGGACTCAATATCTAGCGGTGCGATCCAAGGCCCCAAGGCCGCTATGCGCCGCTCCTGCACCCCGATGATGGAGCCTCCCATGCTTTGAACAGGTGGCAGTATGTTGGACCTGCTATCAATGTTGCCGCCGACGTCCAATATCGGTATCTTGGCCAGGCGGGCAAGAGCATCGAGTTTGGCGATGTAGGCCTTTAGGCCACGGGGGTTGAATATTTCATGATTGGCCTGACGAAGAACCATTTCTGTCCTCCCCTTGGACACGACGACCGTCGTCAGAGTGGCCGCTGTGTTGACGGCGGTACCCACGATCTGGGCGGTGGCGAGTGGGACCATGCCCACGAGATTACCAACCAGCCCTACGACTTGGACTGGGGGGCTTGCAACGGAGGCGCGGTTGAGTTGATCGATGAAGCTGAGGAACAGGTCTTTGGAAATGTGGAGGTGCCCTAGGGAAGGAGGATAGGCCCTGAGAAAGGGAGAACCCAACTTGGCTGTTGTTGCGGGGATAGCAATGATTTTTCTTGGCTCTGGTTCGAACACTGACATTCTCGAGGTTGATATGTCGGCCGGAAGATGAGTCGGTAGATTAGCTTGTTGGAAAGGCGGCGTGGTGTTTCTTGACGCGATACGTTGCTCGGCCATACCTAGGATGGGCAAGGCTGAGTCTGATTGCTGAAAACGTTGATATGGGGGCGGAATGGCATTTAAGTTTCCGTTGTCGTAGACGACTCGCTCAGATGCAGCAAATCTATATTCTTGGCTAGACCTAGCAGATTCCAAGGATTGGGGAAGAGGTTCATATTTCTCATCGTCTTTTGAGTGGTCACGTAGATATGCCATTCTGGTTGGAGGATGATTTCCAAACAGATTTTCAGAATGATATAGGATGGGTATGCTAGCCTTTGTCAATTATCCAAGATTCATAGATTTTATAAGAAATTCTCCTCTTAGTTATTTAGACATCATCTGTTCATTATCTGCTTGCCACTTAGATTGAGCATCCAGTTCTGAATCAACCATCAACTCACCTCGCACTGGCCTTCGATTTTGGGTTTAGCGTAAGATCTTAGCTTGAGACCGACCAGGAATTACGTTGTAGCTTGACGCGCGTTACTGTTCTTGGAAAGCTGGCGCGAGGTTGGAAGAATAAGCAAAAGGCCCCTGATAGCCACGGCAAACACCCATCCGAATTTCCCCTCTGATGACGAGGCGCCTTGTCTTTCGACACTTCGTACGCCAATGGGCCACCCCGTGTTCCTACGCCATGTACCAATGATCTAGCATGTCCCCAGAGAGACAGGTCCGAGGTCGCCGAAGCGCCGGCTGCGCCACATGCCGGAAACGAAAAGTCAAATGTGGTAGGCATGGAATCCTGGTGAACTCATGTACTGTGTGTATTCGTAATCTGATTACGGCCTTTAGACGAGAAGCGACCAGTCTGTGACCGTTGTAGACGGGGATTTCACGTATGCCTGGGATATGATACAATTCCCATTTTCGTGTTTGAAGATAAACGCCTTGGGAAACCCGTTCCCTCTAGCCAAACATTCCAGTCGGAGCGGAGTCTAACAGCGTCCTGCATGGCCGAGGACAACAGGGCTATTCAGAAGCATCCCGGATTGCTGGCTTCTGAAATCCCAGCAAGTCTGAACTTATCGGCCTTTTCACAAGACATAGTTCTTTCTTATATGATATCAACACTAAGTGATACATTTCTGCAGGGCTCAACAGCTCCCGAAATCCATGGTGTCAACGAGGACGCACCATCATTTTTGACTGTCTTGTCATCCAAGAATAGAGATTCCCCGGCCTTCATATGCGGGCTAAGCTCGGCAGAGGCCCTGTTCGGCCATATGCATGGAGACAAATGTATGGTTCGCCATTCGTCTTCCTTATATGACCAGGCCCTGCGCAGATTTCAGCGTGACTTGGAGATGCTTGGCTCCCACGGAGGTTGGGCGCAACATTATGTTGCAATATGGAGCTGCTTATTCTTGGTATTGTATGAGCTCCTGTCAGGCATGGGACCAATCAATTGGGTTCATCATTCTCTTGGCATTGCTGCTTTGGTAAGTTGGAAAATGCGTTTTGAAGTCTATATGGCGTCAAACTTACCGCCTCACTGATGCTGACGGGGAAATTTGAAAAGGCCCAGAGCGCTGGACCGGCAGCATTTCAGTCGCCGATGGCCCGAGAGTTGTTACTCGTGCTCCGGAGCTTTATTGTGAGTGGATGAGAGACTAGCACGTACAAACAAGCCGAAATTAATATATATGTATTCACCAGGTGGTGGCGGATGTCGCAAGAAGGAAAAGGTCGTTTCTTGACCAAGACGAATGGAAAACAATACCCTGGCAAGTCGAACCGGATACCAAGACCATTGGCGACAAGTTACAAGACCTCTTCTGCCAAATCCCCGGCATATTGGAGGACAGTGATGAAGTATTGGAATGCCCTTCCAAGATCCGCCTTGCAGCATTGCAGGAAAAAGTGTCACTTGCCCTTAACGAGCTGTTCCGCCTCCAAGTGCAGTGGATGCAAGAAACTCAACACGGCTATTGGGAGATACCAGCAAAAAAGACCAATTCGGTTTGGGCGTCTGAGGACAATGAACCACTATTTGGCCGCGTGCTGTGGTTTGGATCTTTTCGTCTCGCCCTTGATTACATTTACTTTTTTGTCGTGTGGCTTCTGCTCCATGGTGTTTGTAACTCAGCATCCCTAGACGAGCCAACTAACCCACCCAAAAACTTACTCCACGGAGTGACATCGTCTCTATCAATGGTTCGTCTAGGAGACGCAACGCCACAAGAACACGCTGTTGAGGTTTGCCGAGCTGTTGACTTTTTGTTGCTAGGCGAAGATGGACATAGAGGGCCCATGTCTCTTCTCTTCCCCATGAAGATCGCTTCGAGGTATTTGGAAGACCTACCCGAGATATTCCAGTGCCTTAAAAGGACTCTCCATCGAATATCAGCAGATAAGGGGTTTGGTCTGGGGGACCAAGTGCTAAACATGGAGCGCACCGATTTCTGTTTTAATTCAGGAAAGCAGACTTGAAAACGCTAGATAGATAGAGGAGTTATTAAATACAGCCCTCTGATTTGAACGGTCGAAGATGAGACGGGCGGGGTTACATGAGTTTTGAGGCATCCTCCACTAACTTCAAACTACCAGACGAGCACATGTAATTTACTTTTTTCCTTGGCAAGAAACAGTATAGCTATATCTTCTCCATACTATCCAATGCCCGCCCGATGAGATTCTGTGTATCCAAATCTGCAATTTCATCCGACGGTTTGGATTGGCAATCCTCCAAAAACTGCTTCCACCGGGCCCAATACTCTGGCTTGAAAACCTTGGCTCTGGGGCCAGTACCGCGCGTGCGACCAAGTTGAGCATCCTGCTGCACCTTTTTGGGTGCATAAATTAGCCAAATACATACCAGGCGCACGTTTGATCTCGTCGGTTTGTAAGTCTCTTGGAACATGCGCGTCAATGGCCAGTGGTTCCAGCCAATGCTCTCCTTGAAGCTACCGAATCCAATCTCGGACAGCTGGGCCACAAACGCGACGCAATTCTCGTAGAGCCTCAATTGTTCCTCAGTTGATCCTAAGAATGGGTCAATTGAGAGAATTTATAAAACATCAAAAGCAAGTCAGGACGTACGGCTCAAGCCCTGATATTCTGATAATTCCAATCCCAGTCGGGGCATGCCAGTCCAAAAGACTTCGTCCTCCTGTCGCAGCTCTGCACCGGCCCTGGGATCAGGCACCGTGACCTTTTGAAGCTGGAATACAAAATCAAGAAGCTTGGATTGCTGATCATGGGGAATCTGCTCAGCACAGTCGATGATGAATCCAGCGACTGCGGTAGAATGTTGCAGCAAGACGTTGTGCTGCACCAAGTTGGTGGCCTTGAATTGCTCTTGTGTAGAAAAGGCCTCGGCCGCGGCGTCGGCTGTGAGAGCGACAATCTTCTCAACTGCCTCGGCTGTGGAGAAGTCGTCATTGTTCACCAGGTTTATGATGATGTCGCCCTCTGGCCTTGTGCCAAGCTAAATCAAGCAAATGTTAGCAATGTTCGAGCCCTCAAATCATGTGAGATTCAGCGATGACTTGCTTTATTCGTCAAGATCGCTGGCTTTGAAATGCTCATGATGATGGTAGTCTCTTCCAACGTATGTATGAATGTGAATCTATGATAGCAAGCGACGAAGAATGATTCAGTGCAAGCTTGATTAATGTAATCCGTTGATTGTAATGAGGGGCAGAGTTCAGGTTGTGTGGTGGGTGAGAGAAGGCGGGGCAGGCCTGAGCAAATATTGCCTCTCGGCTGTGATACAGTGTGCACCAAAGTCCTTTTTCGTAGCCCAAAGTCCCTTTTCGCTGCTGTTGAGGTAACAAGGGAGTCCGTCAGCGCTGATCTGATCAATGCCCCCTTAATATTTAATATCCCCTGTTGCTAAATAAAACCAAAAAGAGCACAAGTCCTTCCTACATGCGTCTTATAGATAGCACGATTGGTAAGAAGGCGGCACTTTGGGCATGTGGCTGAATCCTTCTTCTCTACCACATCCGTTCCCGCAAGCTTTTTACGGCTGACTCTGACGTAAGGTAAACCAAAGTCGCGAACATTTGCAAAGAGTTAAATCTTCATGTTTATTGGTGCCACCTCCTTGATCGCCTCCGGGGCCCGCCCTGCTTCGGCTCAATGGATTTTACGTATTTGACGTCTTACCACCACACATGATCCCATGCAATCTACACGAGGCTATGTGCCGCATATTTGTGTCTATTTTTAACATAATCTCGACAATATGGCTGGATTGAGATACTATCTTACTAGGGGTGCTACCAAGTTTGGTAAGCTCTGACTCTTTCTTCTAATTTTGACGTTCTTCTCTCAGAATATCGTAACCGGCCCAGGCTGCTGATCTCCAAGGTTTGCAAATGTAGAAGCAGTATAATAAGGCGGCATCGGAATGCTGTCAGACAATGCATCCAGACAGTCTTTCAAATCCAAAAATCAAATGTTTTAAGCAACACGCCATATCAAGCTATCATGCTTTTCGGCAAATTCCTTTTCGTTCTATTCTACCTGGCCATGGCCGCCGAGGCAGGCCCGAAAAAAAAGAAGAAGTTCCAGCCGCTCGATCTCAACGCGCCCGAGCCCGCCGGCGAGCCATCAACCCCTCAACCACAAGCACCACCAGCCCGCCCTGGGCAAGGTGGCGGCTCCTGGGCTCAATTTGCGGCCAATGCAGCTCCTAAAGCCGACGCGGCCAACGCAGCCAAAGCTGAAGCCGAGAAGAAGGCGAAGGAGGATGCCGCCGCCGCAGCTGAAGCAAGGATCCATCCGAATATCCCCAAAAACGGCATGACTCTTTCAGATGGGAGTCAGGTATCGAGAAAGCACGTCCAAGACACGTACGATCATGCCAAATCGCACATGAATAATCCGATTGAACACCCTGGTCATCCTGGTGATCAGAACAAGGCATATCCACACACTGTATCCGAGGAAATGGGACAAGATCTGGGAGCGCCTGCAAATGCGCAAACGGCTGTTAATACGTTTCCGATCCATAAAGAGGGACAGTTGCATAAAGGTTCGCTTTGCTCCCAGACGTGCAATCTATAACCTGTTTGTTTTGAACTGACAACTAATGTACTGTGGATGAGCAGAGGGCATGGACCCAGGACGAGATCGAATCGGCTTCAGCCCAACAGAAATATACGGCGGAGGTTCACATCCTCCAGGAGACAACTCCATAACCCCCGGGTGGAGCGCTTGTAAAAGGGGAGAAGGAGGTTCCTGTGCGATCAAGCCTGGACAGAAAAAGGGTGCCGGCAACAAGGCTGCCAATGATAAAGCCAAATCTCCCGCCAACAACAAGACCCCTGCAAAGAACAAAAACGCCAAGGGTAACAAGGGGAAAGGACTTGGGACTAAGAAGGGCCCTGCCAACGGCGCCAAAGGAAAAGCCAAGGGTAATAAAAAGAACGCTGCTGCTCGAAAACAGTCTGGATCCAAGAAGAACCCCGCCTCGAAGAAGCCAGGGAAGCAAAGCCAACAAAAATCTGGAAACAAAAAAGGAGCCAAGAACAAAGGTGCCTCTCGAACCAAGGCCGGTGCTCAGAAGAACAGCAAGGCAAAGGGAGGTGCTTCGAGGAAGGCTGGAAAGGGGGTGAACAAGGCTGGCACTGGCAAGAAATCCAAGACTGGAAAGAAAGCCGGGACTGGAAAGAAGACTGGCGTTGGCAAGAAAAACAGCTCCGGCAAGAAGGCTAGTGCTCGAAAGGGTGCCAACAAGAATACTGCTGCTGGGAAGAAAGCAGGTGCCGGAAAGAAGTCTAATACCGGCAAGAAGACTGGTGCTGGCAAGAAAGCTGGTACTAGAAAGGGCGTGACAAAGACCAACTCCAAGAAGGGCGCCAACAAGGCAGGAGCCAAAAAGACTGCTGCCTCCAAGAAACCCGGAAAAGCTGTCAATAAGAAGAACGGCGCCAAAAAGACCAGCACTAAGAAGGGATCCAATAACAAGACTGGGTCTGGCAAGAAGGTCGGTGCTGGAAAGGGTGTCAACAAGAAGGCTGGCACTAGTAAGAACACTGCTGCAAAGAAGGGTGCTACTAGCAAGAAGGGCGCTGCTGGTAAGAAGGGTGCCGACAAGAAGAACACTCCTGCTAAGAAGGGTGCTTCCAAGAAGGGCGCTTCCAAGAAGAACACTCCTGCCAAGAAGGGTGCTTCCAAGAAGGGCGCTGCTGCTAAGAAGGGTGCTTCTAAGAAGAGTGCCAGCAAGAAGAACACTGCTGGCAAGAAGAACACTGCTGGCAAGAAGAACACTGCTGCAAAGAAGGGTGCTTCTAAGAAGGGCGCTGCTGCTAAGAAGGGTGCTTCTAAGAAGAGTGCCAGCAAGAAGAACACTGCTGGCAAGAAGAACACTGCTGCAAAGAAGGGTGCTTCTAAGAAGGGCGCTGCTGCAAAGAAGGGTGCTTCTGCTAAAAAGGGTGCTTCTAAGAAGGGTATTGCCAAGAAGGGTGCCAGCAAGAAGAATACTGCTGGCAAGAAGAACACTGCTGGCAAGAAGAACACTGCTGCAAAGAAGGGTGCTACTGGCAAGAAGGGCGCTGCTGCTAAGAAGACTGCTGGTAAGAAGGGCACTGCTGCCAAGAAGGGCGCTGCTGCCAAGAAGGGTGCTTCTAAGAAGAACACTACTGGCAAGAAGAACACTGCTGCTAAGAAGGGTGCTTCTAAGAAGCCTGCTGGTAAGAAAGGTGCTGCTCCTAAGAAGGGCGCTGCTGGCAAGAAGAGTGCTTCTAAGAAGCCTGCTGGTAAGAAAGGCGCTGCTGCCAAGAAGGGTGCTTCCAAGAAGGGCGCTTCCAAGAAGAACACTCCTGCCAAGAAGGGTGCTTCCAAGAAGCCTGCTCCAAAGAAGGGTGCTGCCCCTAAGAAAGGTGCTGCTCCTAAGAAAGGTGCTGCTCCTAAGAAGGGAGCCGCCCCTAAGAAAGGCGCTGCTGCTCCTAAGAAAGGTGCTGCTCCTAAGAAGGGAGCCGCCCCTAAGAAAGGCGCTGCTGCTCCTAAGAAAGGAGCCGCAGTAAAGAAGGCACCAGCTGCTAAGAAAGCACCGGCTGCTAAGAAGGCACCGGCTGCTAAGAAGGCACCGGCTGCTAAGAAGGCACCGGCTGCTAAGAAGGCACCGGCTGCTAAGAAGGCACCGGCTGCTAAGAAAGCACCAGCTGGTAAGAAGGGAAAATAGAACAGACTGGTAGTAATGTTTTCAAGTTCTAGTAAATAAGCTCTGTATAAGTATTAGATAAGAGATGTAATTCAAGATGTTCCTAAACAATAAATATATTTAGTGATTTTCCAATTAGGGGGGTTAAGTAAACTTATTACTATAACCTAGAGCTCTAAGGTATAGCTATTGGGCCCGGGCAGAGATAAATTTAATAAGAATTCTTCCAATAGGAGTGCTATTTGAAGATGAAGAGAAGAGGCTAACATAAACGACCGGGAAATACTCAAGGCAGAGCTAAGTTGTCCTTGACCTGCCTTAGCAATAAGCTATCCAACGAAAGTGTTTGCCTGCACAGACGACTTTAGTTATCACAATCGCTTCAAGTGCCTGGATAAGAAGTCTTCCTGAAATTATAACTCAGCTGTGAACTTTCTGATGTCTTTTTGATGGGATTGGGCGTTTTTAGGTAACATTGTCTCGGACTCTCGGACTGTTGCTCGCGGTGAAGCCGCTGGCAGCGGTTCGGCGTCACGCACAGGAGGCAATTCCAGATGACATACACAGATCGACACGAGCATAGATCAGTGAACTACTGGGGCGACTTTTTATTTTGTTTATTCATCTAGGTCGAATCAATCGTTTACGTTCAGTGGATTGCATGTACGGGGAAAAGGATGCATGGAGTCTATAGGCGGTATTGGGCCGAATTGGAAACGCCACATATTTACACCATTTCCACTCTAACCGACCATGAATCCAGCCCGAAAGAACATTCCACTCACCGATTATGGTTTACTGCTGACCTCGGACAATATGGTGGGCCGACGAGTGACAAAAGAAGGGTGCGTGCCATCGGCCTTTCAAGGTTACAGACTTTGGAGCCCCGCGATGGATGCGAGCGAACCTTTGAACTGGAATGCAATCCCATACCGCAAGCATCCGGCCGTGGCTATGACCTATATCCCCCTTACCGCCGGCCCTCCGGATACGCGGGAACTTGTCTTTTCTTAATTTCATGAGCAATGTCGTAGTTCCAGCAGATTTGGATCTACGTCGCCTCGTACACTTTCCAACCGTCCCTGAAGTCGATCGATATTAGTCGAACATACGACGCCGATATAAATGATGGTGGATTGGCAGCCACCGCCTGATTCCGCGGGCCATTACCTTACAAGACTTAATATTGGGCTGATCGTGATCACTTCGGTCTTCGTCATCACACGATTATGTATACGATTCTTCATGGTTCGATCCCCAGGATGGGATGACTTGATGGCAACCATCGCATGGGTATGTTGACCTAATCAAGCCTTAATATCAACTATAGTGACTCATCTTGCTTCTAGACTGGAGTTGTTGCGATCTCATGTCAGGGGATCCTCGGTAAGCTGCCATAGTTGTATGTGTTTCCAATTTATCCAACTAATGTCTCCGTTTTGTAGCTGTCAAGCAGGGCTTAGGCACGCACATAGACCAAATCCCTCCGAATGCGCTGGATGAGCTGTACAAGGTATCTATAAACCTGGCCCGATATCGACATTGCAGCAGCGAAGAAGCTTACCCGCTAGCTAGACTCTACTCACGTTTCAACTGGTGTTTTTTGCGTCCGTTGGATTTGTCCGATTCTCCATCATCGCTAGCTACTTGAAGCTGAGCTACGAGAGTTCGTCCTTCCCCAAGCTGTGGAATTTTGTTTTGATGCTATGATTGTTGCTGATAAATGATGTTTTAGGATGGTTTCGCTTCGGATTGTACATTCTAGCCTTCCTTACCTTCGCCATCACCATGATCGCCTTTTTCTTCTTGCTCACCGAGTGCAAGTATATACCGTACGTATGAAATGTTTCCCTTGGATCGGAGACTAGCAAGGCTGACTGACCCGGCCCCGTGGCCATCTAGTGATCAATGGGATCTCACGAACCCGAATCGACAGTGTATACCAAAATCAGAAGAGGCAAAAATGTTCTACGCGAATGTGTTCACTATCGTCGCTATCGACATTGGCCTTCTCGCTCTGCCAATCTGGCTGGTCTGGTCCACAATGAAGTTTTCGGGCAAGAGGTTTCAGGTAATCCTCGTTTTCTCTGTCGGAATCTTTGCCGTTATCGCTGGCATTGTTCACATGATCCTGATTGTGACTACCGATTTTGCGGTGGACACGTACGTATTTCCCCTCAAAATCATCCCTTCCTTAATCACTATTATCTGCTCTTCATTCAATTCGCTTGAAGTCAGTCATCTAACGAGGTGGATTCTTTGTAGATCATACAAACTCATTTTCGTCTGTCCCTGGTCTGCTCTTCAAGGTCACGTCGGCGTCTGGACGTCCTGTTTCCCAGCCTTCCAGCCTCTCTTCCGCTTGGTCAAGGAGAAGTACTGGGGCACCAAGAACACCGTGCCAGTCCAACACTTGAACACGATCAGTGAGGTTGATCTAAGAGATTCCTCTCTCAGCACAACACAAAACGGAAGTACATTGTCGGACAGCCTCCAGAGTGGCAACTCAATTTGCAAAGGCCGGGAAGTTTGTTGAAGTGTCAATAGTACGAGATGGGATGGTTGGAGTTCTCTGTGGTCTCTTATGCTAAGCTGAAATTGTAGCATCGCGAATGGAGGTAGCAAAGGTTGGATAAATCGGAATAAATTGATAAATCAAGGATAAAAGTATTCAATAAACATTACGATGTATCTAGTCTAGTTAACAAATAACCTGGCGTCGAGCTTGGTAATAAATGAGAGAAGAGTGATCTCGATTTTAATATAATGATGGAATCGACTGCTTAGTCACACCTCCGTCTGCTGAATACCACTCCCCTAATGTTACTTGCCAGCGATGATTTTTTGAAACCGAAGGGCTGTTGACACCTTGATTTCGAGACATTGACGAACGGGGGTGACCGAGTTAGCGCCGGGATGAGTCTAGACATCCAAACTCTTAATTACAATTCATATTGAAGATAGATGTCTATTTGCGTAGAACGATGGTATTCCTAGATAGTAGCTTGAAGGACATGTATCAGGGTCATCTCATGAATATTGTCTCATCAAAAGCACCATCATCGCATACATCTCGCTTCCTCCCGTAGATCACGAATATTGACGGATCAATCCCACGCCTTGAAGCCCAATGATAACCTTTTATATGATCGCAATGCCCCCCGCTGCTCCTTGCCAGATTCAAATTTATGCCGACTCAGGCAGAGAGATGGCTCGCTTGAATGATTGAGATTCATTGGCCTGCCACTTGCGTCCCGCGGGTTTGTCCCTTCGGACGATAGAATTTTGAACGCTCCGAATTTCTATAAGCCTCCATTTCAGATGATCTCCGCTGGCTTACTGACGCCTAGTTCCCCCCTCTACGATTCATGGTTTTAGTTGCGGTGCCCTGGGTGGTCAATTTGCTTGCTTATGCTGGCCACGCATCTTGGTTTCTGTGCTGATGCAACTCCGGGAAATTCAACCAAGCGAAAACTCCCCTCCAGGGATTGGACCTATGCAGGAGCATACATTTCTTTTCATTACTTTGTTCTATGGCATACTAAAAAGACTCTCATTACCTTTCTAGCTGATCAGTCTAGCATTTCGCACATGGAAGGACGCACATTCCTCGATCGCGTGAACGCCTCAGGCATCCTCCCTTCTGCTTGCTTGCTGCCTCAGGCTGCCGCATTCTCCTTCTTCATTCTGCTCTCCTCGTACTCTGGCAAACTTCACTTTTCTCTCATTCATCACACTTTGTTGGTTTCTTCCGACAGTGATCGATCACCCTTCTCTGCATCCGATCGCTATCCCCCCTCGAACGACCATGACATCCAGCCAAGACGAGCCCGAACAGCCAAAGCTGTACCTTCCCACCCTCGTCCTCCACCGCATATGCGAATTTCTTTGTGACCATTGCGAGCCGCAGCAGCTACGAGATGGTACACACTCCGCCGCTGCTTGCCGTCAAGGCAAAATGACCCTGAAAAATCTCTGCCAGGTCTCCAAAACACTACGATTCGTTGCCGAACCCGTACTTTATCATTACTGGAAGGGTACCTTTGCACCCGACACGCTAGGTACCGACAAGCTAGGTGCCGACATGTTCGCCGTGTCCTCGATAGGCTTTATATCCAGGCTCCATGCCCGCCCTCATCTCTGGAGATACGTCAGAGCCTTGAATATCAGGGACAGTGCACGGGACGAATATTCCTACGGTCCGTCCTTTCCATTTGGCGACAATCTCGAGTATGAAAACAATCCAATAATCACCGGGAAGGCCGTTTCGAGAGTCAAACGCATTGCAGCCTCTGCCGGCATCAAGTGTTCTAGCTCTGACTTCAGCGCGCAAAATTTTGCGGAAAGCATTGCTCAAATCATGCTCGCCATGGCCCCTCGCCTAAATGAACTCACTCTCATTGCGGCGAGAAGCTGGGATTTCCGCCTCTTGTCATCCTAGGCCGCTGATAAGAACGAAATCAATGCTCTGCCCAATCTACTCTCCAGTGTTTCCAAACTCGAACTTGACCTTGCGCCCCGTCGATGCATATGCATGGATTGTAGCCATTATGATGCTGATATCGACGACGCCTGGTTCGAGCGCCGTGCTGAGAGGCTCCTTGTCGGAGCCACCGCATCTCATTTGAAGAGTTTGATCTGCACCTCTGGATGTCTGAAAGAGGACTTTGACATGCCTCAACTGGACTCATTGAGAGTTGATATTCGACACTCTTGGCCCAACGAGGAAGCCTTCCTAAACAATATGAAGTGCCTACGCCGACTTGCTTTCCAGTCCTCCTGTCCCGAAAGCTTTAGGTTTCCGCTCAAGTCGAGTACAACAATCGAAGAATTGAGTATCGGATTCGGCAGGGAAGCTCGGCAACTGGATGCATTTGATGGCCTTCAGTTCGATGAGGCAATTTTCTTTTGCATACCACATTTGAAGTACTTTACTAATCTCAAGTGGCTGTCCGTTCATGTTGAAGCGATTTGCTGGTTCGAGGACGACCTCGACGACGAGACCAAGGCTGAGGATGAAATTGAAATCTTTATTTCTTTACTCCCCGACAGTCTGGAAATACTTCATATCGACATGACTGACGAGAGAGGAGACCCCGAAACCATATTCGAATCGATCTTGGTGGCCTTAAGCGCTAGAAAACTCAAGAAGTTGAAGGCAATCCTGTGGTCTCCTGAAGAGATTGCTTGGCTCGACGGCAACTTCCGTATTGTTAGGCCTGAGACCAATCCTGACGGTCAACCTGGATGGTCCATAGTCACAAAAGAGAGCCAAAAGAAATTGGGTCGATCGGAAAACGCATTCTTTCCCAACTGGGAACGTGTCTTGGCCAAATAAATGGTGGGAGGAAATCAGTAAAGGTTTCATCCAGAAACCACCCGGTACGGAATAAGTCAACGGGTGTTGAGGGCGGAGAGACTTTTTATGAAACTTCGGAGCTGAAATGTTTCTGTTCATCGAAATTAGCCTTACTGACGAGATGGTTGTGGTAATATTGTGGATTTCTATTTTCGTGGACGATTACTTGAGGATTAAATGATATAAACTAAATGTCTTTAATGACTTGGGTTTATATTCTTGTTTTCTCTCTCAATCTTTGTCCTTTCACTTTTAGCTTCTAATGAGCTTTAATACATCGTTTCAATTTGTATTTTTAATTTCATGCTTTTGAGCTTCAGCGGCTTCATTTCACTATTTGGGTGCTCATCCAACGCTTACGCAGATATGTCATCCTACGAGAGCTGGCCGCTACTATTAAAATATTTCAAAGTACCGGTCAGAATCATACTCGAGAAGAGCTGCAGGGCTGTGCAAGTCCACTGTAAATTCCTTTAGTTCTGTTGCCCATCCACATCGTCGCAGAATTTCCCGCTGGGCTCCTTTGTTCAGGACATGTAGCCGATCTCGTATCGCCACTGGCTATTTGGTCACCTGTTTCTTCATCCGTCATGCATGCTCCGGGCGCACTAGACAGAAGATGGGGCATCTCACGATTACCCATCACGACGAGCCGGGTGATACGCTTCTCGCTAAGCTGCCCGGGCACCTCGGACAGAACATAGATAGATCTGTATTTATGATGAACTCTAATGGGAGCATACCCAGTAAACTTTCGAATGGATGGGGCCTGACTCATCAATGCGACCTAGTCATCCTTTACCCATACACCCTCGAGCGCTTCCATAGCAATCATGGATCATGATCTCAGTCACCATCTTCTCCAATAAGCAGACGCAGGCTTCACTCATTGCATAAAAGGTGAGTGGTGTCTTTGGGAATGGCTCTCTTCCTGTCACATACCTACGTATCATTATATGCTCGGTAAAGATATTTTGGGTTGCCAACACAAAATGAGCCTTACCGACAATTACAGACTAGTTTATCACCGGAGTTGATCATACGCGAATGACATTGGATCTTATCCAGATTCCTGCCTAAATAGTCTGGAAGTAGTATAGGTAGAATGCTTCTGTGCATGGTCAGTCAGAATTGATATGTTCACTTAAGTCCTTAGCTTAGATGGTCAGAATCGATTTATATTGATAGTAATACTGACGCATCCTAAACAGAAACAGCCCGATCTGGTTTCCCATATTAAAGGGTGATCGAGTTTGATAATGAGATCTTACCTATATTCTTTTTGTAGCCTTGCGTTTGGTTTATTCCGATCGGTATAGAAAGAAATCCCTTTTTTTTTAGACGAAAAAGTGCTTGCCCTACTTGGGGGGCCTAATGTATATGAATCATCCGCTGTGGAGGTTTTGGCTCATCTCCTTCAAACATTTCTCCCTGCATGATTCCCTGTACATAACATTGCCCAACGAAATCATAGTGCTCAGTCAGAGTCTCACCCGGCGTTTTTGGTCTCACAACAAATGGCACTTCGCCGAGACTGAATACCCAGACTTCATCACCAGGCTTCGTATCTAAATGCCCGATGCCCATCAAACCCTTTTCTGTTACGAAGAACCTCTGGTTCCTTGCCATTCCGGAGATGCTGATATTCCGGAATTCTTCTGAACCAGTCTCGATGAACCTTGTTACCTTATCCAAATCTTCATCGGTGGCCTCCCGCTCGACCTGCCACTCAGTATTTCGGATGGTCTCTCCAATAACAAGTTTGTTGAACGTTCTGAGAGCTTTTAAGATCGTTGATATGGAAGTTGATGACGGATTTGGCTTGGAAGATTCAAGATCCCGGATGTAAAGCTCTATCCAGCCCCTGAGCAATGAAACAGGAGGCTCCCCCCCTTCATCCTCTGTGAAATATAATCCATCGCCGATCAACTTGACTCTATCAACAAAACTCCCGCTGAGACCCAGAGTATTGTCCTCAGAGTTGTGTTCAACGGGAACCGTCGCTAACCCGTCGTTCGCATGGCAGTAACTATAGCCCCAATAGTTGTACCAGTGAAAAATTGTATGGTTGGGCCATGACTTCATGTCAAGCGCCCATCGTGGTAATCCCGGCGTGGCTATCTCACGCTCCAGACGTGGGTCGAACCCGAGAATAATTAGCCCGAACTTGTTGATGAGGTCCACAGTGAACTCGGAATAGAGACGGACGACACTGAGGCTGTAGTCGCACTTCTCGATTCGTGGAAATTCCCCTGGCGGGTGCAGACCGGTCAGTGCATATATGTTGTCTAAGGGGTCCGTCGCTTTTCGGCTGCGCCATCTTATTACCGACTTGAAGAAATCATCGTCGCCACCTTTCGCTATTCGGATCCAGATGATTCTTGCCATGAAGTGGCCCAAATCGCCTTCTTCAATAGCAACATCCAAGTATTCACCATCAAGCCAATCCCAGAAAGTGCCCTCAACCCATGCTTTGGATACATTCACCAAAGTATCCCAGGTTATTTGCAAAGGACCCCAGATAAAAACTTTGTCGGAGGGAAGGATGCTTTCTTGAACTGTCCATACTCGATGCCACCATGGACATTCTTGAATAGAAATACTTCTCAGGGCCTTCATAGCTGACAGGAAGGTAGGCATCGACCCAAGGCGCAACCGAATCTGCTCAGAATCTTGGGTGGCCGGGCCTAAGCTTGACGCCATATCTTCGAGAAAGGAGAAGGCCCTAACGGCGTCGGGCATTTCAAATGATGGCTCTACTTCTCCCAACCAAACCAGGCAGCGTGTGCAGTTGGAGTAGATGGATCGCATCTTCTGCACCTGGGCCGCTTTCTCTTTCAGATCATCTTGATTAATGCACAGCTGGTCGATCCACAGTGATCTGCTTTTATCAGAAAAACGAAGCCGGCAAAGAGCAGTGTGCAGCGTCTTGGTAATCTGTATTGATCGTCCAGACACTTCGATCGTGGCCTGGTTCAGATGGTTACCCCAGACGTAGGAGAGTGCCTCATAGGTTATTTCACGCGACTCCAGCTCTACGCGCGATTTACACTTGATGGGGGCACCCTCTTCTCCAGGAAGAAGTTCGATGATCCTGATTTCATTGTCGGCGAGTTGGTCCATCTCGGCGTCTTGAAAGATTGGAAGATGCAAGAAATCGGGTGCAAGATGATTGCGGTTTGATGTGTTTTATTAGGCTCATGACAATGGCCTTATGAGCCCAAACCCCGCCGTTTTGCTTTCATCGCCAGGGTTTTGCCCCATTTCTCTGACAGCAGCCATTCACATCCACGTCGGGTAATCATTCCATGCATGAATCGGGGGCCGAAGGATTCGCTGACGAAATGCTATCCTTGTTAGGGTAGAATTTCTTCTTCAAGGCATATGTTTCGCTTTGTTAATACTTGTCTAATATTTATTAACGGATTGTCCCTTCGAGCGAGGGGCGTATTGGCCACACCATATAGCCGTGACTGAAAGTAAGGCCAGGGACAAAGTTAGAGCAAGGAGCTAGATGGTGAAGCCTTCGATTCAGCGCTGGGGCTGTATCTTAAGAAAATAGTTAGATTATTGGAAGAGTTTCCCCTTCAACCAACGGAGCGGACTACATATGCTCAAAAATAAGCAGACTTTAACATCATAAAATATTTGGGGCAAACAAATATCAGTAGAGATGCTTGTAGGTGGTATCCTACAAGGCTCTTCCAGTTTATGCCTGCCAGCACCCTCAATCGCCGTTGACTACCTTAATACAAACTTTGCCAACATGGCCCATCGACTCCAAATATTCAAATGCATCCTTTGCCTCCTCCAGTTTGAAGATTCGATCGTCAATCACAGGCTTGATACCCTTGCTATCAATGAAACGATTCATCTCCTTGAACTGAACTTGAGGACCAACGATTGCGATGCGGATGGTGCAGAAGCGAAAGAAGATATCCAACAAAACCGGCTGTTCAGCAGGGCTCACTCCACCTCGCAAGCCAACAACTGAGATAAGTCCATCTAGCTTCACGGCACTCAAAGACTGACACGAATCAGCGCTCTATCAGTGGTTAAAACAGTTTGATCATGCGTCCGCTTACCTGTTTGAGCGTCGCACCGCCGCCGATTTCGATCACTACATCGACGCCTTCTCCCCCAGGGGTAAGTGCTTTGGCACGATCACCCCATTCAGGGACTTCTTTATAATTGATGACATGGTCTGCCCCGATTTCTCGAAGTCTCTCAGCTTTCTCAGTGGATGAAGTAGTTGCAATGACATTGGCGCCCATTGCTTTAGCAAACTGCCGAGTGGTGTCAGCCTTGTTTCGGGTCACTTCTGGGGCGGGGTCTTACCAATATCACAAATGTGCTTACACCTCCAGTACCCTGGGTGAGAACCCATTGCCCCGGGAGAAGGGGACGACCTTGGATACCATTTATGGCGTTCCAAGCCGCGAGACCGGCAACAGGCAACGTGCTCCCTTCAATGAAGCTCAGATTTTGTGGAATAGATATCAAATGCTGCTCCGGGACTACAGCATATTCTTGGAGGACGCCATGCAAGGCATTTCCGAGAAGGCGGTCGATATTGGACTGCTTGAGTGGGCCAGATTCCCAGGGACTCATTACTGTTGCAACTTTATCCCCGGGTTGAAAGCTTGTGACATCTGATCCGATACTTATGACGACTCCGGACCCGTCTGAAACAGGCACAACGCCTTTGAAAGCATGTTGGTAGTGCCCCTTGATTTGTTAGCGGGATATAGGCAGGTGGGTAGATGGAATATACTCTAAGAGTTCCGACATCGTGATAATTCAACGAAATAGCGTGAACTGGGATATTTTAATTAGCTAAGAGTCAGACACATTAAGAAATACGAACCTTTGATGAGAACATCGTGATTGCCCAATGGAGGGATGTCAGCTTCTTTGAACTCCAACCCTGAAGGGCCATCGAACCGCTCGACGACCCATTGCTTCGTTTTTTCGGGGAGTGACATGATTGTCTTCTGTACCTTATTCTCTGTGATGGATTTTGAAGCGAAAATTCTCAAGGCTTCCTTTAAAGCGCCGTATTCTTATACTTTTGGGTCTGATATACTTCGACATATGAATTTCGGTTCGCCTCATGCCTCTTCTGGTGATAACATCACGGCACTCGTTGATTGGCCACACTAGATGAAGCTAATGCAACCTGCTTAGATGCGGAGCAGTTTGTGCTTACGAGATTGGCTCAGAGTACTGACGGGCTGGATACCCCGGCAAGTCGTCAGCACCAAACCTCAGCAAGTTGCATGAGGCCAGGAATCCAAGTTTCTTTCCTGCTTGGTCCTCAAACCTGAGAACTCGCTCATATTGCCTTCCAAGATCTGGCCAGTATGGCAGCTTGCCCTAACGATAAGACCATAGCTCCTCCCATAGTGCTGAGTGATATGATTCAGCGCCGAGAGATCCGGACTGTCGCCGAAGATTGGACCGGCACAACCGACAGCGCCAGGAGGCGCAAGCTACAAAATCGCCTCAACCAGAGGGCCTACGGTTAGTCCTGTCTTCTTTTGTCGCCAAGTTTAGGCCACAACTTTGCTGATGGCTCGTAGAAAGGAGAAAAACATCTCTAAGAAAGGCTAAAGTTTCAAATCCACAACCCGGAAGCCAATCAAAACCTCAATGGTGTCGAGTTACAGACGGCACAGTGACACTAGAAATCCTCTCTAGCTCTCCCATACTGCAGAGGCTTGAGGCTGCGAATCGCCGAAAAGGTGCAGCTCGCTGCGCATTGCTCCAGCCCGGTGTTCTTGGCGAACTCGTCCAGTTTGTTCAAAAAGCGTACGAGGACTACATCTTGGGCCACCCACAACCCTGGCACCTGTCTACTATCATACAGGTCAACATACTCAACGCCCTTATTCGAAATGGGTTGACTCTAGGTGTGTCTGGCCACTGGCAGCGAGAGAGGTCTATGTCACTATTTTCGAGGGAGAATTCAGGCCGGCTAATGCCTGACTCCTGTCCACCCAGCCTTCAGCCAACCAGTCTACAGTTAACAGTGCCTCATTGCGCGTGGATCGACCTCTTCCCATTCCCCCAAATGAGGGACAACATCCTACGCGAGTATAGTCGAGTGGATACAGATGAGCTCTGCGCCGATCTGCTCGATATTAGACCGGGTCTAGAGGGCAAGGCGAACTTGATCGTGTGGGGAGATGCTGCAGACCCCAGGGGCTGGGAGGCGAGTAGCTACTTTTTGCGAAAATGGGGTTGGATGCTTTGGGGATGCGGCGAGGTTTTGGATGCGACGAATTACTGGCGGCAGAGGCGAGGTGAGGATCAGTTGGTATTCTGAATCCATTGAAGAGCAAAGCAGAGATAAAAGACGACGATAACGGTAGTCCCGGATGCCCTATCTTAGCCCTTAAAGCAGTTGACAACGCAGTACATTTTTCTTTTCCTTTCTTTGCTATTACACGGACAAGATTTGTTTGAGCGAAAGCATGTCTGTTTGTTGGTGGCATAAGATAGAAGGCTTGTCTTAAGCCCGGCATAAGTGTATGATGCAGAAAACGAACCCAAAAGTATCCAGAAAATCTTTCATTCTTTTGTCCCGTTATGACTAGGAAGATTTACCACTAGAAACACTGATATTCCAAGTTAACATGGGCATAGGAGGCACTCCCATGGGCATAAATATTATTTTTGGGGATCCGGTTTGCGAATTTGATGCCCTTATTAGTAACATTTCCGCCTTGATCATGAGTCATAGATGAGACCCTTCTTTGTCTAGAGACATTGCCGACTACATGGGTCGCGACATTTAGTATGATACAAATGAACTTCACTCTGGCGGATTCCGCAACCGCATGAACTCCGCTGATCGATTCTCCGCTGACCCAATGTCCGCCATAAAAATATCAAGTGATATCTCCCATTATACTAGGCTTTCGGACAATTGAAAAGTGCGGAGGCTGGCTTATCCGTGTTCAGGTTCTTGGGCAACAGACAAATTCCATAGCGGTATCACCATTCGAGCAGGCTTTCGGGCATTTGAAAAATGCGAGGGTCGATGTAATTGATCAGCGCTTTAGAGCTCAATACCAAGGATCAAGTTGTTATAAGTCGCATCTGCCAGCTATTGTTCAATGTCAGAAACACCCTCAGCTCCAGATCAGCGCTCCGCTTGACTGTATATACTTCTATCACTTCGGTTTCCTATTGTATTCGAGAGGCAATATCCAAGAAGCTTCCTGGCTCTTAAGACCTAGCACGAAGTTCATCCCTTTCTAATAACTGGCGGATTTTTTGGGGCAATATGTTCCCGAGGTACTTCGCATTGTCGCTGGCATTCCTACCGGCGGCTTATGGCCTGAAGGTCGCCTATAGCCAAGACTTGCCTCAAGGAGCTGGAATCGAAAATCTCGCACTGCGGCCTTGTGGGAACGCCTTGCTTACTGATAACTCTGGGGCACACATATATGAGGTAGAGCCCGTGGCAGGAAGCGCGCCAAAACTTCTACACTCCTTCAACGGGACGCATGGCGCAAGTGGCATCACCGAGTCCTCAAATCCCGATGAGTTTTTTGTCGTGACAGGACATTACAGTTTTGAACTCCAATCGCCTATCCCGGGGTCATATGCAATTCATCGCCTGTCCTTTGACAACCGTGGCCAGCCGGTTGTAAAACAGCTCTCTCCTCTTGGTGTTGCTCAGCCAAACGGATTACTACACGTGCCACATACTTCCGATGTTCTTATCGCCGACTCCTACGCTGGCTACATCTGGAAATTCAATACCGTCACGCTTGCATTGACCTTGTACTTTGATCACCCGATGCTTAAGCCTCAGGCCGTCAGTGGGCTCATTTTTGGTGTCAACGGTATCAAATTCTCTCAAGAATACTTGTACTTCAGCAACACCAACCTCGGGTCGATTTACCGTATGCGCGCTACGGGCAGAGAAGATCAACTTCATGGTATCCCTGAGCTTGTGGCTCAAGGAACTCCCGCAGACGATTTCATAATTGACGACAATGGGGACATATACCTTGCCCAGCAGCTGCCTGCGAATAGCCTCGGCTACCTAAGCCGAAGTAGATTTGGTATGATGCCTGAGACAATCGTTGGCGGCCCGGAGAGCAATGCTGTGGCTGGTTGTACGGCTGTTGCTAGGGCCAAACCATCCTTCGAGCAGACACAGAAGCTTGGGCGAACTCTCCTTGTGCCGGTAAATGGAAATCTTACAGCAATTTTGAACGGAGATACTACGCAGAGGGCTAAGCTTGGGATAGTCTACCTGGACCAGAATTGACCAGCTCATGATAAATACTTAGATAAATGCTTTAGTTTGCTTATTTAGGAGGAGGTAGGCGAAGTAAACATCCGTTAGGCGAACCCAGCCTTCCTAAAACCTCGTATAATAGATAAAAAACAGAATTTAGTTTTACTTAAAAAAGTATTAATTCTGGAAGAAGTAGTTTAGAAATAGTATAAGTTTGCTTTTTAAGAGCTCCTACTAACTTGTTTTCTTTTCATTTACTTTAATTCTTGCTAGAAAGAGTTATAATCTTTAGGTATTTCTATAGCTAAAGAAAAATAGAATATCTTAATTAAGATAAATTACTAAATATATTCTGATTTATATTTATATAGCTATGATAGCTATTCATCAATGTATTTATCTAGTTATGCTAAATTCCGAGCTGTTGCAATATATGTAGCTACATAGCAAAATACAGTAAATACTAAGGCTAGGGTGCTCGGGATCATGATCTACATTGTATGATTAGCGGTCTTCGTATCTCCATAGGTAAAGAACTCCTCAACTCACCTCTAGGCTTTGGCTAGTGAGTATGAAGGACTTCCATAACTGCAGAAGCAAACCAATGGCAACCAAAGACGTACTCAAATTGAGCAGCATCAAGGGCATCTGCCAAATAAGCACTTGAAACTTCTTGGGCTCCCGAACCTGTTGTACATTCAGAAACCCCAATGACTCATATATCCTATCAATGCCGCTATCGGTACAACCAAGTCGCTGTAGCGTGGTGCTCTGCATTGTAGCCAAGTTAATTGCCGTCAGAACAAGAATAAGGGCCCCGAACCAAATGCCTTTGACCTCCGGATAAAGGCTGCCGACAGTCTCCGTGCTCCAGCTAAAGGCGGCTGCAATAACTCCGGCCACGAGGGCGCTCTAATTTCTCAGTCTCGGAGTTATATTCCTGTAGTAGTGGGTAGGAACGGTCTACCCGCGGACTTACACTGATTCCAACGTTGGTTAATTCGGCCAGCTTTCCCTCTCTCCATGCCCGAGTTGCTGATCCTGGAGCAGATGGGTTGGTTTCCTGAATCAGCTGCCGGATGGGCTCCAGGGTCATGTTTGTTTGCCAGGGTAGAATTGACAGGTTGATGCTACCGCACCATCCGATGAGCCTGCTCCATGCCCGTGCGGGCCTTATTCGGTTTGGCCAAGCTAGCTTCATGGTCGAGTTTAGAAGGTAATGACAAGGGTCAACGGAATATGTGGCTCGTGAGTTGATCCGTAAGGATTCCACCACGGCCATAGATGCTACATCAGTACTTCTTATAAATTAAGTAATATATAGGGCATTTTGCTTGGGCTTTTTTCGAATGGGTAAAAAGTGTGCGTCAGAAGTAGGACTTTTGCTATTAGGTGAACGCCACAACTGAAATATGCAGTTTCTTACTCAGACTTGGTCCTTGGCTCCCATAAAATTTAAGTCTAGTTTCAGAAGAATGCCATATTGGATCCATCATAGCCAATTAATGCCATCTACCCAAGCTTGCTTGGACCAGCTGGCCACGTAACTTGGTTAGTGTCAGAATGACAGGTCAGGCACACTGGTGTCAGCTCATCACAACATGCCGAAATTTGCGTCTACGGGAGTGGTGACTGAGGCCGATCACAACCTAAAAGGTATATATATGCAGCTCAGCCGCACAATTGTGAAAGTAGCTGATGAAGGAGGGCAATCATGCGCCGATTCCTGAATCCGGGCGGTGTATAAGAACCCAGGCCGTATTGTTTCTGGCTTAGGTTCAGATTTAATTGATGACTGCCTTGTACGATTCAGTTACTTGAAAGTTGACATTTTCACCACTTGCGTAGCTCGAGGAAGGCTACATTTTCAGCAACGATGCCGGCCCGGAAGATACAACCTAGTGATCAGGCACGACATGATCCACGGCCAGAAGCCATTTCGACGTACGCAGCCATGCTGCATTTAACGTTATGTATCCTGATGTACACCCCTGATAAATTACTTAGCTTTGGATCTCTCCAAGCCCACTTCTTCGATTTCTATCTCCCCATTGCAATCTCTGTCGGATTGGTCCTCTATGACGGCGAGTTTCGCTTCTATCATTCTTGGTCAAGTGCGCAGGTACAAAAGACACATGAGTGTAATACCTACCTTGAGTGCTATCTACCACTTGTCATTCCGTCGTCATTTTTCCGGGCAATTTCTCTTGAATTCCTAGCCTGCTGCATGATCTTCCTCCTCTCTACGCTGAAATACGCGTCAGATTTTGCACTGACCATCACTGCTTTGGGTCTTGTCGCTTTGGGATGGGTATCACTCTTTGCTCCCAATCTCGGGGCCTTTGGACAGCACCATAAAGGTGGGCAGTGCATAGTTCTAGCACGATTCTTACCTCAATACCAGCACAAACGAAGCAGCGCACCTAACCAACGTGTCATACCACATCTCATCGCTACTCTCATCGTATATTCATTGATTTGCCTTATGACATTCCCCATCGGGTATTGTTTAATATATACTCCTGGATCAGGTGTATACGCGCAAGTTATCGTTCTCAACATATTACTGCTCTCCTCAAGATTCATCAACATAATCCTGAGATACTTTTTGATGACGCAATCAGCCGGTTGCGGGGATACACTGCGCAAACATGCGAGAATCCCTCAGGGCGATGTCAGGCCAAGTACGCACAAAACAATAGATATCTTGGTCGTCCCTCTGGCAAGTGCTCAAGGCTCCAAGACATTTCTAGGACCGCTTGCCTCATACGTCCCGTTTCTTCGATCCGCTTACAGCAACGTAACGCATTGGGCTTTACGCGTGGATGGCGAGTGCTTCGAGCTTGACAACCAAAGGACCTTTCGGCAACCTTTCGGGAAGTCATACTATTTACAGCAGCCCTACTCGGTCTGGCGGCAGGGTAAAAATGAGCAGGCCAGACCTGTTGGCGTGACCTCACTTGAAGTCCACCAAATCGAGACAATCGGTAAGTAAGTGTGAGGCGAGGAAATCGAGATGATACACAAAATCTAATCCCAGCTTCTTAGCGCGAATGAGCATGCAATTTTTTGACAACAATTACAATACGAGAGCCAACAATTGCCAGCACTATGTCCTGAAACTACTACACAGCATCGCCGACATATCCATTGACGAAGAGGCTACTAAACACCGGACCTTTACTTCAACGTCTTTATACACTTCTACTCTCACCAACATTGTACAGTACCAGCTCATATACTCAGTTTGGCGAGCCGGGTGGTCGTTCCCTTCACAGTCGGTTGGATCACCGCAAAGAAACTTGCCTGGTCTAGGTCTTATATCAACGATGCCCCTTTTGCTTTCAAAAGTGTGGATAGGAACTACGGAACTCAAAAGCCCCTTCCAGCTATGGCCTATAGATGTCCTAAACGCAATATGCTTTATCCGGTTCCAGTACAGTTGGTGGAAATGTCTTGGATATGATGGCACCAACGCCGATCCTACCTTTCCCTTTGGCAAAAACTGGATTTTGGCCCAACTTTTGATATGCTGGTTGTTCATGAAGCAGGGAGGAAGCCCCCATCAGGACTCACAGCTGAGTTTGCTGTATCCCATCTCTGAACGTTTGATCATCGCGCGTTGGAGCTGGGAACACCTTCTGATCACATTTTGTGTCATGGCTTCTATTCTGCATACTGCTTTAGCCACTTTCCATGACGTCCATTTGGACGCTTACACGCAGATAGTCTTGATGTGGGGTTGTCCGTTCATCCTATTTTTTAGATGAGTAGGAAGGATACAGTCCTTCGATCATGATTCCTCTTAGCCGCCATAGACAGATGTTATCGGTATTAAGACCAGTTAATTATTTGCTGTCACAGATCAGGCCAATCAGGCAAAAGGATATCCTTTGCCTAACTTCCACGAGTTGCCCTTGTATAGCGTCTGTCATATTTGCTAATTCGTTCGTATTAAATAGAAATTCTAAATTTCTAATGTTGCTCGAGCCAATCTTATTAATGTAGTATACCATCTAATGTGTTGTGATACTGGGTATGGTGTCAAGTTGTTGAATTCTTGGTATTTGGGAATCCCCCCCCTTTTTTTCTACCAGCAGCTGCCACATGACTATATAGCTCTCTCGTTTAGTATTGTATTATACCATCATCCTCAAGATGTATTAAAACCAACAACTTTATGACTGATATAGCACAGCACAAGTCCAGAAAATGGGACCCAAAATTGGAAAAGTCGGAGCGAGCTCGATTATTGCTAGGTACTTATGGGTCCGATCTTCTACTACGTAAAACCGAGGGAACTCCACGGGAAGGGTCATATCCGACCACAGGCGGAGGACTTCTATACTTTCTTACATCGTGCTAACCACTGCCGGGCACTGTGGAGTCTACCCTTGCCCGGCATTTCATTGCCAGGATAAAAGTGGCCACCTTGCTCTCGTCATCCGGCGTTGATCAAAAGTTTCAGGTTGTCTAGTGGAGCTTCGAGCCCAAGACAAATAAGCCAAGAATGGAAAGAACTCGATATCCAGCTATCCAGAGTGGGCACGGCATGTATCTACCGCCAATTAAGGGAAGAACTGTGTACTGACATCGGCGACTACATGGATCATGATGCAGATCTTGCCCGGCCGAAGCCTCAAAGAGGAGGAGGCAAGGGACTAGACCAAGGCTGTCTTCAACTTCATTCACTATCGCCTCCCCAAATTGTGGGGAGCCGGGGAATCTAAAACCGCCGACCGGCTGACCATAACGATCATGCCTCTGGACTCCCGTAACGCTCATCTTCTGATTGGGCTGTTCAATCGCCGGCGATTTCCAAAGGAAGAGTCCAGAATCCACTAAGAAACTTACCGCTTATTCAAACACAGTCATTTCTCCAGATCATAACGAGAATGGATTGATTGAGACATGTTTTCTCCCGTCTGATTTCATCTCAGCGGTCAAAATGGGGACTGGGCATTGTCCAGGCGATCATCTCACCCTGCTAAAAGAGAGGTCAGTGCCCACTACCTCTCTTAGTTCAAGTTAAAGGAGGGGTTCGTTAGACGCGACGTCCCGACTCCCGAGTCCCTAGCACAGAATAAGAAGTTTACAAGCATGGGTTTCATGTCCAACGGCGGAGTTGTGAAATCGCCGGCTGTCTCGGCTGTGGCGTCTCTTAAAACATCCCAGCGTCGGTAGGTATCAAGACTCCGAAATTCGTGGTCTTTATAAGGCCCTGTCCGCACAACCTCTTGAGCTTAAATCTGCTTTCGGGAAACTTTTCACTTTAGACTAGATTAGCCTGGCCACGATGGATCTTTCAAAACTCACCAAGAAGACCCTCAAGGTCTCGCGGGGACACACCTACACCTACTACACCTCCCCTGCCCGAGGTGCAAAGCCCACCCTCATCCTCTTCCACGGCTGGCCGGACTCAGCACTTCTCTGGGCCGGCCTCATCAACGACTACCTCGTCCCCAATGGCTACGGCGTGGTCGCTCTGGACTGCCTCGGGGCCGGGGAAACATCGAGGCCCACTGACCCCAAAGAGTACGCGTGGCCCAAGATGGCAGGGGATGCCGCTGAGATTCTCGATGCCGAGTCGCTGACCAAGGTCATCTCCCTCGGCCACGACTGGGGAAGCGCCCTGTGCCAGCGCTTCTACAACTATCATCCTTCCCGCGTGAGCGGTCTGGTGATGCTCAACGTGGCGTACATGCCGCCGACGGGGCAGTTCAACCTGGACCAGGCAAACAAGGCCGCAAAGGCGGCGTTTGGGGCGGGCCTCCTCGAGTACTGGTACTTCTTCACGGCAGAGGACGCCCCCGAGATCATGGCCAAAAACCTCAACTCGGTTTATAGCGTTGCCTTTGGTGACCCCATGTCGTGGATCCAGAACTGGTGCTCGCCGGGCGGGATGCGCGACTTTGTCAGTAACGGTCGAACGCAGCCGGTGTCCTCCTATGCTACGGACGAGCACAAGAGGGACTTTGAGAACCGCTTCAAGCCGGAAAAGGGAGGTTTTGCGTCTTCACTCTGCTGGTACAAAGCCGCCACGGAGGGGGTTCAAAGTGAAGCGGAGAAGTCAATTCCGGACGAGGCAAAAATTGTCAACGTCCCGGCGTTTTTCTGGGGTGGAGAAGACGATCAAGTCTGTAGGCCCGTCGCATTGCAGGGGGGCATTGCTGCTGGACTGCTTCCCAACGTGAAGAGTGTGGTGAGGCCCGGTGGTCACTGGGCGCTTCTTGAAAGGCCAGCGGAGCTTGGCGAGGACCTGGTCTCGTGGCTTAAGGAAACATATAAGCCCTCTCATAATCTGTGAATGATTTCTCTATCAAAGACGTTTAGCTCAAGCAGGGGCAGAGAGCTATCGAGTCTAGGTAACCTAGGAATAAGGTATACTGAGATAGTCTAAGTTGAGCAAAGACTACGAATCGTATGTCAACATCTGCCATCAGCAGCAGATACCATCTCTCAGTATTCAGTAGCCATTTCGGGCTTACTAGCCTCCCGTCACTCACTTTATTGCCTACTTGCTGTCTGGTTTCTCAATTGTGTGACTTTACGGAGTAGGGTGAGCCATCGCATCGGAGCTTTATCGGTGCTTGAGCTGGCCAAAAATGGGAAGATAAGACCCTGTCCCACTGGCGAAAATGGTAGCGCGGTGCCCCAACCGCTCCGAATCATCGCTCCGATCCGGCCCAAGACGTCGCATTTACTAACCTTTCTCGATTCACAGATCACTTGTGGAGGTCTCTATCATTCTGAGAGCCTTTGAGAAGTTGCTAAACCATATTTACTCACACGACCTCCAGCCATGCTTTCCCGACTTGCGCTCAATGCTGCCAGGCCAGCGCGCAAGCTCTTGGCTGTGGCCCCTGCCAGGATGACCTCCCATGCCAGGTTCTTCTCCCAGAAGGCCATTCCTACTGGCACCACGGGCAGGAAAATGCCTGTTGACCCCCGTCGCGAAACAGCGGAGGCAAACAAGATACCCGCGACATTCACAATCCAGGTGTATTATGGGCGACGGACGATTACGACATGCTGGCCATTGGCTGACTAAATATAGGGAGGGCCCATCTTTCAAGGCACAGCGTTCGGCGCCAACGCAAACGTGAGCGGAGAAGCCGTCTTCACGACCTCGCTCGTGGGCTACCCGGAGAGCATGACCGATCCTTCCTACCGAGGCCAGACTCGTCTTCACCACTCCGCTCATCGGCAACTACGGTGTTCCATCGAACGAGCGGGATGAGTACGGCCTGCTGAAGTACTTCGAGTCCCCTCACATCCAGTGCGCGGGAGTGGTCGTGTCCGACATCGCCACCCAATATAGCCACTGGACGGCCGTCGAGAGCTTGAGCAAATGGTGTGCTCGCGAGGGCGTCCCGATCATCTCTGGCGTCGATACCCGGGCCATCGTCACCTTCCTGCGCGAGGAGGGCTCCTCCCTTGCCAGGACCTCCATGGGAGAAAGCTACGACCAGGATGAGGACGCTGGCTACACGGACCCCGAACAGCAGCATCTCGCCCGTACGTTAGCACGAAGGCCCCTTTTCTGGTGGAATCGGAGGGTGCATCTCTGCATATTGCCCTTATAGACTGTGGTGTCAAGGAGAACATTCTACGAAGTCTCGTCTCCCGAGGCACCTCCGTGACCGTGTTCCCCTATGATTTTCCGATCCATAAAGTTGCACAGCATTACGACGGCGTTTTCATCTCGAACGGCCCAGGAGATCCGTTTCATCTCACAACCACTGTTCAAAACGTGCGACAGCTTATGGATACATCCGACGTGCGGATCATGGGCGGTACGTTTGAACCCCCCTTTCCTCACCACCACCACAGCAAAAAAAACTAACAGACCAAGTATGCATGGGACATCAAGTCATAGCACTCGCTGCGGGCGCTCGAACCGTAAAACTACTACGGAAATAGGGCCCATAACATCCCAGCTTTAGATCTTACAACAGGTTCTGCGATCATCACCAGTCAGAATCATGGCTATGCCGCGGATTCGAGCAGTTTCCCCAGCGATTTCAGGCCATATTTTACCAACCTGAATGATGGCAGTAATGAGGGACTGATACACAAGGATCGACCCATCTTCTCTCTCCAGGTATGAGGAAGGTTTTGCCATTCAATGAAGAATGTATTCGCGCTGACACTCCTCAAGTTTCACCCAGAAGCCAAGGGAGGACCTCAAGACTCTTCCTATTTATTCGACAATTACATCCAAGCCGTCCAGTCGTACAAGAACAGCCAGTCTGTTTACAAGGACAACCGCCCGTCGCAGCTCATGCTTGATATCCTTAGCAAGCAGCGCGTGGGCGCCGAGCCCTAGAGGCAGGCAGTCGGTGCATAGGTGAAAAGATAGAAGTTGGCTTGCAGAAAATGCCCGATACTGGATTCAAGGCCGTAGTATACTTCCACAAAACTATTAGCAAAACAATAGTATGATAACTATGTCTGCCACAAGCATCTGAAAGAACATTACACTGAACTCACAAGATGGAATTTTTATCTAAATCGGTATATGTAGCGGTACACGTAGCTTTTTATTGGTTCATATAGCAGTCTGCACGGGATGATTAGAGGCTAGTTCCCATCTCCTCAGGATGGATTAGTCTAACATGCATGATGATCAGCACTAACATCTCAGCTCGACTCGATTTTCATGGCCCGTGCAGATCGGTCAGATCAGGCAGCATGGGCAAGGCTAAATCTCAAATGTGCTCAAGGTGCCGCGCTCCCCTTCTCTTCAACTTGGCAAGAATAACAATACATTACAACGGGCCATTCGAGGTCTTCGAAACGCCTCAGCGCTCTGCTAGCCTGTCATTACCCAATACGCAATTCGCCAGGTTCATCAAGCAGAGTTCAACAATGTCTTACCAGTATGCGCCGCTACCGCCAGCCAACAAGTCGTGGTTTCGTCGCACCCGCTACTTCACCCGGATGTTGAGAGTTTCCCCGGGCTCAGGGGACGACCCGCTACGCGGAACACTGGACATTATTGACATCGCATCTGAAGAATCTCCATATGAAGCTTTATCGTACGCATGGGGGACCGAAGCTGCGAGCAAGATGTTCTATCTGGATGGCTGTCGGATGCCAATCCGCCCAAATCTCAACGACGCGCTCATTTGGCTCCGCCACCCAAAGGAGGTGCGCAGCATCTGGGTCGATGCCATCTGCATCAACCAGGATGATGTCGACGAGCGTACACGGCAGGTGGGCTACATGCGTCGTGTCTATGAACATGCATCACGCGCCATTGTCTGGGTCGGCCTGCGCACTCCTGGTGTTGAAGACGCATTTCGACTCGCCGAGGCACTTGGGGCTTCAACCTTCGAAAGCCTTCAGCCTGCCGGCGACGAGAACAAGGAGGAAGGAGAACGGAGTGAGTCAGTCCCGGACGATCTTGACACCAGTCTGCCGCATCTCGTCGCCCTTGCGCAGAGACCTTATTTTGAACGGACATGGGGCATACAGGAAGTGGTGGTCGCCAAGGATGTGGTCCTCAAATGTGAGGACTTGGAGATCAACTTTGACCATCTCCTGGGGTCGTGGAATCACATAGCGGCCAACGTCGAGGGCGAGCTGGGACCAAACAATTCGATTTTCAGCATGTGGATGGCCATGTTGGCTACACGCAAAGCCACAGCAGGGACGTTGAAGCCTCTCGTGCCCAAAACCATAGGTCCTTTGTCCCTCACATTGGACTTGTCACGCCCATACTTATCTACAGATCCCCGCGACAAGATCTTCTCCGTCCTCGGCATCTGTTGGGAGGGCGTGCGTCCTGGCCATCAACAATTCTTTGCCTTGGATTATATTGACAATTGGGGGTTTGCTCGCCCTTTGGTGTTAATTCTATCCGTGCCAGTAAAATTGGCCATGCTTCTGTACTCGCCCAGTCGTCTGCAGATGCCAAAAGAGCTGCAGCCAGACTACCAGAAGACAACAGCCGAAGTATATACAACCTTTGCTCGATTTCTCATTGAACACCAAGCCGGGCACCTCGGCATTCTGAATAACGTTTCCCATACCGAAGATCCAGAAGATGGCGAATACCCGTCGTGGGTGCCCAAATGGTTTGAACCGAAAAGAGAAATCAATATGGCGGAAGACTTCAGGATGGGATACTACCGAGCATTTTCGTCAATGGCGACGACTCGTGGCGCCAGCTTTTCCAAGAATTCTGAGCAACCACACATACTTTCTCTTGATGGCTATACCTTTGACGTCGTCGATGCAGTCGCAGATGTGTTCAGATTCAAGAGCGAGGAGTTTGATGATACCTTCGGGGGTATCGTTGGTGCTTGGCACGAGCTATTTGATTCCTCATTCGTTCCACGCTCAGGTGAGACCTACTATGACGGTCAGCCCCTCGATGTCGCTTTTCTGAAGGCAATATCAGTCTGGCCTAAAGGAGACGCAGACTCAGACATTACGCAAAAAAATGCCGTCGGTTTCAACCACAGGATTCTGAATGGTCATTTCAACATGGAGAACCGCGCCGAAGATAAGAAGGGATTCAACGCCGAGATTTACATGTGGTACATGGCTATCATAATTCGCGAGATCGAGATTCGAGAAGAATGCGGTATCGCCTCCGACCAGGATGAAGATGATGACGAGATGGGACAGAGCGCTGGATCCAAAACCAGTTCCATTGCAGCTGATGAGCCTACACAGGCGGATCCCGTTCCTATACCCGATGGCTCAGCATCTAGACCTAGTTCAGAGGCTGTGTCTAATACAGATGATGATCCTATGGAATCAATAGGACCTTCCAATGAGAGCCCCTCTGCAGAGCAAAGATCACATCCATTTCTACAGCTGTCAGGACTGGAAAAGGCAAGGGCAATGGAAGTCGAGCCATACACATTTGAATATGAAGACATTGACTGGGACGATCTCGAAAACCTATCTGAGGCTTATCCCAAAGGGCTTTACCAGACAGCACACAACCGGTGTGCATTTACCACTTCGGACGGGTTCATAGGACTTGGTCCATCAACAATGAAGTCCGGGGACCAAGTCGTGGTTCTCTTTGGCAGCGAGCTCCCGTCTATTTTGCGGCCAAGGCCCCAAGGAGGCTTTTATTTAATTGGCCAGGCTTATATTCTGCACGAGGAACTACGATCAGGCTCAGTGACACAGTCTGTCGCAAGTGGGAATGGGAGGTTTCCTCGCAACACATATGATATTTACTGAATCGAGCCACTTGAGTACTCTGCTCGATGTTGTTAGAGATTAGTGATCATATTCACAGGTTGAGAATCAACAGGGGATGACACTTGCCCCCTCACTTTTCTGGTGACGGGATGAATCGATCAGCGAGAGCAGATGCGAAAAAAAGAGAGTGAGCTCTCGAGATGTTGAACCACAGGGCACAACACCAACCTATTATTGAAGGGTCAACAACTCATCGCTTGTTATTAGCTACGCCATTCACTGCGACAGTAGCCATTGATTTTCCCAACACAAGGCGATAGAGCGTCGAAACAAGGTGATGAAGCGTTTGATGCGCGTCTCCAGGCATCGAGGGTTTTCTCGAATCAGGCTACATGTACTTTCGCTGGAAATATCATGGACGATTGTGAAGCTTTTCCAAGCTGAGCCTCCAGGTGCAGTAGTTTCTTTGATTGAGCACCTCTTTACCTGTTGAGATAGTATAAGACCTTCTTAATTGCCCTCATGACCTTTTACGTCCAGGCGTGTTCCCGTTCGGTCAATAAAATCTTTCGTCTTTGGGCAAACTAATAACTGAACCGATGACACAAATGCCAATAAATGCAATTTTACTTGAGGAGTTGCAGCCTCAATTGAACAAGCGCGCCAGGGCATAGACAGTCTGAACCTGACAACCTGCTCGAGAACATTCTCGCGGACCGCAAACCCTCCAACCGGGAGGCCGTCGACCCATATTATAGAGACGTTTAAATTAGAGCCGGGAGGGAGCGCGATCCTTGATGCAAATAGGAATTGGGAATCAGGTGGCTAGTGGGAAATATTGAACAGCTGCATTCTCGCCAATGCTCCCAAACAGGAACAAACTGGGGATTATACGGTCATGCTTATGTTAATGTTCAACGTCCCCCGGCCTAAAATCGCCATGTGGCTACTTACCTGCCGTTTCCGCAGCTCCCAATGTAACGTCGGATGCGCGAGACAAGAGAACTCGGATCCTTCGAGCCTTGAGTCGCCGCCGCTTCGGGAATATTCATCTTACAGCCTTCCTGAACCGTTCTCCCGCACCTGAAAATATCGATATTTCTAAAATTGGGTTCGGTAAAGTCGCCAGCAAAGCCCACGTGCGGCAGACGGATGAATGTGACACCACTTCGTCTCCGAGAAACCGAACATGAGGCCCGCTCTCATTTCGTCGTGCGTTGTTGAAATAGCAACGGCCGTGCAAGAAGAACGAGGTTTTGTATTTTCTCTTTTTTTCTCACTGGATTTTTCTCTTCTTTACGGATATCTCATTCTTTTCCAGTCACTCACGCTCATTAATAAATAATTAACCATGAAGTACACCACCGCCATTCTCTCCCTCTGCTCCCTGGCCTCGCTGGCCACAGCCCTCCCCGCCGCCATCGACTTCTGCCCGAGCCCCGAGGCCAACACCGACCAGCTCCTCTTCGGGGAGACGCTCTCCTCCTTCTCCGACCACAGGGAGTTCAAGGTCCCCGCCGACCTGGACTGGACCAGCGACGGCTGCGCCTTTGGGCTGGGCAACCCCCTCGGGTTTCCCTTCGAGCCTGCCTGCCAGCGCCGTGACTTTGGCTACCGAAACTACAGGACGCAGAAGCGCTTCACCCGTAGTGCCAAGACCAAGATTGACACCTTGTTCCAGACAGAGTGAGTTTCTCCCCATCTAATAGGTCCCAGCACTTCCCTTTAGAACCTACCAGGGATAGAGCGCAGCAAGGGGACTAAAAGATACGATTGGCCAAGAAACGACCGATTTGCTGACAATTTTCAATCTCAGTCTTCACTCTCAATGCAAATCCACCCGTCTCCCCATCATCTGCAACGCTCTCGCCGAAGTCTTCTACGCCTTCGCCAGAGCCTTCACCGGCCTTGACGCCACGATTGGCAAGCGAGACGAGGAGATCACGGACACTGATGAACTCATCAAGCTTTATGAGGAGAAGCTTGCCGAGTATAACAAACTGATCGAGGAGGCCAAGGAGAGCGGGGAGATCACAATCGCCGTGTAAGGAACGTTGAGGTTCTATCACACCGACGGGTTAATTCTATATGTATTTATTAATCATTATGTGTATATAGCAGTACTTAATATAATGTTTTAGATATATTCGACATCTTTCAGAAAATATATAGTATTTATCGCTGAGTATCTGAAGCTACTGGGATACTGCTATAATTAAGTATATATTATTATAGAGTATTACTAAAGTCCCTATAGTAAGTTTACGATTAAAATTATTATTATTTATTTAGATATAAATAGATCTAATTAACTACCTAACTAAAGAACTATCCTCTATATTATAAACAAGTAACCAACCACCTGGAATATCGACACGCTTTAATGCTTTACCAATCAACTCCCACTCGGATATTGCCTGACGACGCTGATCGCTGACAAAAGCGAGTCCCGCTCATCGGAAATATTGAAAAGCGAGACTCTTTATTCCGCGCTGATGTCAAGATGTGCTTTTCGCCTTTCCGTCGCCCTTCGGGGGATTCGGAGATAGATAGCAAGAGAACTGACAATAGCCGAGAACTTTTGATTGAATTAACCAGGGTGGCGTCTGACGTTGATATGCCGACAGTAGCATTCATAGTTGTCTTATCACTCCTATATTCATTTTACGAATCTATGCAGGAAAAATGCGTATTTGGACCAAATATGCGTTATTATATCTTACAGTACTTGCCTAAGACAGCCATTAGTAGCGTGGTGTAGTTTTCGAAGTTTCCGAATTATCTGAAAGGTTCGAGGGTACTCTTGGAGGTAGCATTGAGCAATAATTTGAAGATGGAACTGAACTTTACTCGAGCTTTCCTATACTGCATGAATGTCTAGGGTGTAAGAGATTATTGAATACAGAACAATAGTCTACTGGTAATCACTTTATGAACTCGCAAAGAGGTGTGATTTTGCAGTGTCTATAGAGAACTAGGTACACATCTTGATGCAGGCACCGACCACAGTTGAGATGTACCAGTGATAATTCAGGTATATCTCATCAAACACCCTACCGCCAGAACTGGCTGCCATAGCCAGTGCCGAAACCACGCTGCATATCAGCATAAGTAGGCACAGCATAATTAACACCAGGAGAAACTTGCCCCTCAAGAACAGGGAGTGGCGTATCCCTTAGAATGCGTTGCAACCTGTCGGCACTTTTAGCAAACTCCCTTCGCACGCGTGGATAATTCTGCGCAGTCAGGCGCCCGTCCCACTTCACAAACTCGCCATCGATGGTCACATGAAGGATGTCCCCAATGCTGGCATGCATCATGACAGCCGCCACTGGGTCATTCCAGCCCATAAAAGCGGGAGAGTTCTCCGCGTCCCATATAACCAAGTCTGCCTTTGCCCCGACGCGAATGGTTCCCTCCGAACTAAAGGTCGTCCCTCTCAAATTTGGGCTTGGAGTGAGCTCCATTTATCCCGATGGGAGTGAACATCCACCTGAAGCTGCCAGCAATGCATGTATGAAAGCTGCCAACAACACCGGGACTTCAGAGTTCATATACGATACTTAGGGTTTAAGATGACTTATAGTGTTAGTCCATATTATATTATGGTCGTAGATGGAAGGTACGGAAGATATATGCCTTATATACATTACCTAGGAAGAAGGGTTAGCTTGGCAGACGAATGAAACGAGGCTCCAAGTTTAAGCATCAACCTAGCGAAGATCGTAGTTGCCCAGGTTCGGGCATTCTCATTCCCAGGATTCGTGTGTTCCTGGGGACTTTTCTATTTGGTTTCTGGGAGTTATCCATTCGAAGAGCTGTATTGCCTAAATTTCTTCGCTACCAGGATTAATTATCCCCAATTATATACACCAATCTGCTCTACCTACGACCCCACTCTCGACACAGCCCTTCAATCCACGTTCTGTCCAAAACGAGTCGAGGCAATGGAGAGTTTTCATGCGAGATTCGATATTGTGCTGGTATCCGTAGATGCTCATCAGGCACCCTGCTACAGCTGATACCGCCGAGCCCTGCTCAACAGTCGATCATTTGCACTTGCATTTCTTGCCCACCTGGGATTTATCGCAGCGGCATTTCGGGGTGACGCCGTAGAGAGCGCATCTATATCCGCCGTGAAGACGGTAATATACGCATTTCATATCGCGCCACTAACCTATTATGAATAAAGAAGAAAACAGAATCTAAGAGTCACTTACACGAGTCTCTAGGTCCCTGGCAGCCCGGTATTCCTCATGGAAACCTTCAACCATCTCACGGCGCTCGAGGGCAGCTTCGTCAGCATACTCGTCAGCATACTGGGCAGCAGCAAAAGTGAAGAAGAGGGTGAAGAGGGAAATTATCTTGGTGAAATGCATTTTAGAAAAAAAGAGATACGTATCATGAAAGGTTTTTTTTATATATATGAATTAATGCGAAGAAGAAAGAATACATACAGAAGAAGTTGTAGCGTAATTTATAAGTTGCTTCATATACAGCAAGGGTTATATCGTATGTAAGCGGATTTCTAATATAGACTTCTTACTACTGCCTGTACTAGAATCATGTACTTTCCAAATAGAGGCAGTTTGCAATGCCGCTTTGTCATTATCATTGAAAAAATCTGCCGAGCATCCCAGGCCCCTAACAGCTGGAAATAAGCCCTAGCATGGTTTTCAAACACTTTCCTTTCTAAGTAATACCAGGAGGATTTAAATTAACATTAAGTTGCTGGGCTAAATAAGGGGTAGAGCCGCTGCCTAACCAACCATGTGCGGCTGACCTCTTATGTTGCCAGTTAATCATGCAGATCGCCTGATGTGAAAGAGGCGGACCTAGTATTGGTGTTAGAGTAGCCTGATCTCAGAAGAAATTATTATTCTTTACTCTGATATAAATAGATCTGAATAAATAAAGAACTATTCTCCATATCACAAACAAGCGACCAACCACCTGGAATATCAACACGCTACGCTACTCGCAGGGCCAAACAAAACACCAGTCGAGGCTTCATCGTGCAAATGACAAGGCCACCACGAGCGCAGAATGGGAGCCCCTACGCCGAACCTCAAATCTTGACCTCCTCACCCTTCTTCTCCTCCTCGATGATGGGCTTCTTGAAGTCCTCCTCGTACGTCATGAAGGCGTCGTCGTTGATCCCGCGATGCCTCCACCAAAAGATAATGGTCTGAACAAGGAGGGCGATGCCGGGGGCGGCCCAGGCCCAGATCAGATGGGGGTCGATGAGGGACGGGAGGAGGATCTGGGCAAAGGCGCTGCTGAGGGCCACCATGAAGAGGAAGATGGCGATGACCGTCGCGCGCATGTGCTCCGGGGCGCGGGAGTAGGCGAGCTCGTAGGAGGTGACGTTGACGAAGATTTCGGAGGCGGCGCCCAGGATGACGTTGGGCAGCTGCCACCAGATGCTGATTGGTGATACGTCGTCACAAGTACTGGCCTCATAGCCGCTGTTTACACTGTAGTTAGCATCGCAGGAGCATATATGGACTAAAGGTAGGTCTACTCACCATGGGCTGGTCTCGTATACGCGCCACTGGACAAGGGCACCAACCAAAGCTGATATAATAGCCAGGGAGAAACCGAAGGTCATTCGCGAGATACGGCCGAACTTGATTCCCCGTGCCGCGAGGAAAGGATAACCAATATGAGCCATGAAAGGGGAAACGACAAGAATGGTCAGAGGGTTGAAGTTGTTGAGAAGATCATTGGGGGCTCCCTCGCTAGTCATGGCAGCGCCCTGGTTGCTCTGGATGCTACCAACACCACCATCATTCATGTACCAGATGGGAATGTACAAGAAGATCTGCACGGCTTGCCAGGTTCGCTTGGCATCATCGACATCCTTCTCTGAGTATGGAGCGATGTGACCTGTCTGGGCCAACGTAGAAGGAGAGATATCCTCCCAAAAGGTCCTGGAAAACAGATTGCCCTTGGATTTCTTGAGTGCCGCAACGGTGATCTTGGTGAATCGGTTCAGGTCTGATCCTTGAGGGGCAACACGGATTGTTCTCTTATAGGTAACAGCCAGCAGGAGCGGCAGCAGGAAGTAGACGATACCGGGCACGAGGAACGCAAGCCAGAAGCTGTGGTACTTCTCGATATAGACGACAGCGATGGAGAAGAACGCGCCAACGTTGACGAACGCATAGAAGATGAGCATGATATGGCTCACCGTGGTCTCGGGGTCGACGAGGACCTTCTCGCCCGACTTGAGCACCTTGGTGTACTCACGCTGGTGCTTGTACTGGTCGAGGACAGTGGGCGGTACATTAGGCTTGAAGATACCGGCTCCAAATGCCAAGAGAAAGAAGGAGATCAAGAAGGGAGCCACTCCCTTTCCTGCCTGCAAGACAGCCGGCGCGGCGCCTCCCACCATGATAACGTGGGCGACGGCTCCGATGATGACACCAAGGAGAATAGCCTTGTAGCGACCGATCTTGGTGTCTGCAATCCAGGCTCCGAAGATGGGAATGACATACGCCAGGAACGTGAAGAGCAGACCGAGTGCCGACGAGGCCTGCAGCCCCATGTTGAGGGCTCCCGCATGCGAGTTGGGCTTGCTCTTGTCAATCGCACCGGTGCCGGGACCGCCCTCCGGGAGAGGGAACTGGAGATAGTTGTTGAACACGGCCTTGACGCCGTAGTACGAGGCTCTCTCCGCCATCTCCACGAAGCAGAGCGTCCACGAGATCCAGGGGATCGAGTCGGCGACCTTGCGCAGCGTCTTGCGCTCGTTGTCAGTCGGGACAGGGTACAGCTCGCTGTCGGTGTCGGGAACATTGCCGGCCTCGAGGGACGCAGGGCTAGATTCCACATCGCCGCTCAGACCGACGGACGCGACATGGTGAGCCTTTTCTTCGATGCCAGACTCGACGACGGGCTCGACGACCTTGGCCGTGGTGAGGCCGACCGCGTTTTCAGCTGCGAGGGAGAGAACAGTCAGAACAGGAAGGGCATAGACCTCTCTCGTATTGATTTACCTACCCATGATTGATAGAAAAAGGTTGAATGATGATGGCCGGTGAGACGAAGCTCCTCCTCCATAAACTCTCTTTTTTCTTCTGGGCAAGTGAGACACGACACGCAACGGCCGGCTTTGGCTAGGGCCAGGCCACCATTATATGAACATGATCGCCACCGCGTCCGGTTGCGTGAAGGGGCAAAATGGTGCAATTGTGTAGCATGTCTTCCATCGGATGCATGTCAACTCTTTGGTAGCAACACGGATCGCCCAGCCGGGGGAGCAATGCATGCGACGGCGATTACGAGCGTAACAATGGGTGTCGCGCCATAGGCCCAATCTCGTACTTTGCCATCGGATGGCCCTTCCACCTGCCTGATACGGCCCTTCACTTCCTGATCTGGTCTTTGAATCGAAGACTTTTTGCGATTGTCTATTCTAGAAACCCGTGACTTTTTTGGCTGCCATGGATGACCTTCCCGGCGCCGAAAGGGGCTGAACCGAGCGAGTATGGCAGATTGCCTATGGCGCAATCCCCAGGATTTTCACCGTGCTACGTGGACTTTTGCAACCCACCCATCGCGTCCAGTCGGGATAGAGATACGCACCTGCAATAGTTCCTGGTCGGCAAAAACGTGCCGAAGGTGTGCATGTTGGCGATAATTGTTTGCAAGTTGACAACCATCAGCCGCAGAATATTGACACATCTTTTCCAGCCCCCACGCGACTTTTGCTTCCATACAGTCTTGGCTGGATGAGCGAATCTGGCCTAAAATTCTAAAATTTTACTCTCTTCGGTCCTATATCCACCCAGCGGTCGGGTTGTGGGCGGGTTGGCATATCAAGGGAGGCAATGCTGCCTCGAATATGCAGGGAGGGCGGGGATGAAAGATGATAACGGATCAAGATCATACGATGGAGCAACATCACTAGTGCGATAGATCACGAATAGAACTAGATGGGAGGAATTGAGAGTAAAACTGATTTGTATTGATACTAGTTTAATCTGTTTGTGTAGTGCTCAGCAAAGAAACCAGGCCACCTTGGCCTCCCACAACTGACTGTGTACAACTGTCTCCATGAACCCCGGATAACAACAAAACTGGGTCTCAATTAGGGTCGTAACTACTGAATCCCGCAGAGCTGTAAGAAAAGCATTCTCCTCCCCCAAGTTCTCTCATCCTAGGAACCCAGGAAGAAGACAGCGAACCATGCATGCACGGTCAGTCCTCAATGATCAGCCATCAATGGACCATGGAAATCTCAGACTTGGATCGGGCATTGCTGGGTCAGCTTGTTGCAATATTGCAGAATGACCTCGATACTCGGCGCGGTCAGGAACCTGAGGAGGCCCAATTGTTCAGCCACAGCTTTTCGGACGTCAGCTGATAGGCCGGAGATGGTGGTCAGGATGTCTTTCAAGTCGGCGGCGGTTTCGGCTGCAGCAGAGCAGCTTTCCAGAAAACATGTGAACACGTCGGAGTCTTCCTCGCATGCCAAACTGGGCAAGCAAATCGCACCCTTGCCCGTGCTGCTGCCAAACGCAGCTAAGAGGGCAGCGTTGATCGCTTCGAGTTCCGTCTCGATGGCAGCAGCAGTCTGGGATTCATTGTCGACATTAGAGGCCGCCGCCGCTGCATCTGATGAAGGCATTAGCAACTCAATGTGATGGGATGCTAGCAAGGGGGGTGGAGTATGGAGACATACCAATCTTGACCCTGGAGGCATAGACAGTGTCTTCGAGCTTGGAAAGGCCGTCAAAAAGCTTGCACAATGTGTTGTCCTCGTCGCGAGTTTGAATGGCAGGGGTAGGGGTGGCCAAAGCCAGCGAGGCCCAGACGAGAACGGCGGAGAACTTCATGGTTGAAGAAGAAAAGAAGACGGCGGATGGAAGAGAATGGAATTGTGCGATAGCTGTTCGAAGCGAGCAAGCGAATGATGGTGTGGAACAAAGTATTGATGCCAAAAGGCTGCGGTAGTCAAGATGATGATTTGATGTGAGCTATATGGATGAAGGAGAGAAGAGAAAGAAAAGAGAGAGAGGAAAAAAAATGGGCTGGTTATATTTGTGTACCTCTTGTTTACTTGTTTACATGTTTACTTGTTTACGCGGGCAAGATAAACTTTCATCGAGCAGGAAGAACGTACCTCACTCATCCCGCTTGAAACTGCCCATTGTGGAAGTGGCCATGTTCAATTGCTGAGGAAAGCATCGTTTGATGACGTGTTTGGCGACAGTCTGCAAGTTTTAGGTCTTCGCACCTTCCCTCGCTCACCTGGCTTCGAATCTACGAGAAGCAGCAGACATGCTCATACTCCTCAAGCAGATGGTTAATCGCCGTCGAAAACAGATGGCCAATTGTCGTCGAAAGGCATGTCAGCAAGCCTTAATACCCCTGCAGGACCCTTAATGTGACTGCAGACATATCCGATGGGCCAACAGCAAAATACACCTGGGAATCTTCCCAAAGTAGCACAAAGTAGACTGTGGCGTCAATCCCACATGCTCGAGGGAGGAGCCACGATTAACGCCACGTGATCTCGTACAGTAGATTCCTTCCAAATCGTGGTTACCGTAGCTCACATGGGCTGCATGGGGAAAGTGAGGCGACCGATCAACAGGGCCATTACAAAGGGGCAGTAGATAATGAGCAAGCAAGTCAAGTGCCCAGCTCAAAAACGGTAATTACCTACCCCAAACACGTTGTTCATCTGCAATTGCTTCTCATTGTTGTGATCAGAGGTGGAAAGAGGATTTGGGGCTTTGTCAGACACGCGCCTTATTGGTCCATTCAACTAGGCAGCCACGAACCCAAAAAACAAAGACAAACCAAAAAAAAAAAAAAAGAGAAGCTGGTCCCGGAATCGAACCAGGTGTGGTTACTTTCTATGGCCGTTTTAAAAACGCGAGAAAGCGCAGTGGCTCGTACGCCAAGTGCCTTGCATGTGGTATGGGAGAAAGCGCTGCTTCCTAGCGCAGGCTGCGTGATATGGGCGAGCACGAAATATCATCTCCAGCAAAAAAAAAGAAGAAAAAAAGAGGCAACTCTCCTTGGGAGCAGTGTCATCCTTGTGCAGGGACCATGCTAATCTTCTCTGTATCTTTTTAATTAGACCATATGAGCTTTGCGCTCGGAAACAGTACGTTGTTTTATCCATCATATACAAAGGCTACGTTAGGCATCTATCAGCCTGGGCCTGCCATTGGTCAGTGAGTGGAAGTCACAGGCAGCAGCAAGCAATCGCAGCCTCGCGCTCTGATTGGCTACTCTGATCAACACCAGAAATGTCTCAGAACCGCGCTCGCAAATCATCGCGAACAACCACGTTGCCGCTCTTCCCCGGGGCCTGGCGAAGCTTCCGTCGAAGAATCTTGCCCGACGGGCTCTTCGGTATCTCCTTCACAATCTCCACCTCCGCAATCCACTTGTGCCTCGCCGTCTTCGCCTTGGAAAAATCAATCAGCTCCTGCGCCGCACGCTCTGGCTCCGACACTGCAGACTCCGCCAACACGACAAACGCCTTTGGTCGCTCCCCTGCCCGCTCGTCCTGTATCCCGCACACCGCAGCGTCGTTGACAATCGGGTGTCCCAGCAGCAAATTCTCGAGCTCCGCCGGCGCGACGCCAATCCCCTTCACCTTGACCATCTCCTTCAGCCGATCCGTGATTGACAGGAGGCCCTCCTCGTCGAAGTGCCCCATGTCCCCCGTGTGCAGGAACCCGTCCTCGTCGTACGTCTCTGCCGTCGCCTTGGGATTATCCAGGTACCCCATGGTGATCTGCGGCCCGCGGGCCCAGATCTCGCCCGTCTCGCCCACGCCGCACTGCCTCCCCGTCTCCGGATCGACGACCTTGACCTCGGTCGAAGCGACCACGGCGCCGACCCTGTGAGCGTACTTGTAGTCGTATTTCTCCGGCGGGTGCGCGGTGATGCAAGAGCAGGACTCGGTCATGCCGTAGCCCTGTTTGAAGCCCGTGCCGGGGAACTGTCGCTGCAGTAGAGCCAGAACTTCCTGAGATAATGGCGCGGCGCCCGACGAGAAGCGCGTGACGTGTTTCAAGTTAAACTGTCCAACCAGCTCTGATGATCGAACTAGGCGAATGATGATGGGCGGAACCAGCAGCAATTCTTTGATTTTGTAGTCCTGCACAGCCTTGAGAAATCCTTCCATTGTAAACCTCGTCAGGACGTAGGTATTGGCATTCAGAAGCACAGGTAGGTGCAGTTGATGAACAATCCCCGTGATGTGGTAGAATGGAAGCGCCGCAAGGCCCTTGTCGTGCGACGCGGGTGTGATCTGCTGAATCTGGAGGCACTGCGCAATTACGTTTCCATGGGAGATCATCACAGCCTTGGGCAGACCCGTCGTCCCGCTGCTGAAGCCAAGGTAGGCGCAGACTTGACCGTTCGTCTTGCCAGCCGGTAGCTTGAACGGGCTGACCTGGCCGCCATCGCCATATTGCTGCCCGCGTCGTATCAGGTCCTCAAGGCTCGTCTTACCGGCCTTGGCGCTCGCCTCCAGCAGCAACACATGGTCGTGCGCAATTCCTGCGTTTGATGCTGCCGCGTAGGCTCTCTCCAGCCCTCCTTCGGTGGTGAAGATGAACTTGGCTTTGCTGAGCTTGAGGCTGTATGTGAGCTCATCGACGTTGTATTCGGGGGACACTCCGCAGGCCACGGCGCCGACGCGAGCGGCAGCGAGAACAGCTACTGGATACCAGATGGTATTCCGTGAGAATACAATGGCCACGTCCCCCTCTCTAAGGCCGTAGTCCTTGACCAATGCAGTTGAGACGTGCGTGGTGTGTGATTTGACATCACTGTAGCTAATATGCTCTCCGGTTATGGCATCTGTGAAGCCTCTGATATCCTGGCTGGGGACTCTAGCAAGCGGCGAATGGGGAGACGCGAAGAGCCAAGTCCACACGGGGAGGTCTTTGGGCACTGTAGGAACATTGTGGTCAGTTGTTGCTCTGATCATTGATGTCAGGTACGCCGTCACTTACGGTCAATATCTGGGCTGCTACTCTTAAACAACATTGCTGCGGTTGCTTACTTGGCACGCTTCACGCCGTAGGCAGTCGAGGCAACAGGTTTAATCCCTATAACCAAAAAGATACTCCTGGCAAATGGTATGGACTCTGACGGGTAATCAAAACAACCCCGCTCATTCGTATGCTTGTGTTTTATACTTCTTCTCCGCATTCTCCCCGCATCATACCTCGGGCTTGGATGCTGCGCAACGGATTGCATGGGGCAAGGATCTGCTTTCATCTGCGTGCTGCTGCCAAATTATGCAATTGGTATGTAACGCAATCACCGCTCCGACAATCGGAAACCATCGAATTCAAGGCATTCTCTCGTATTTGATCCCACAAGCGACTACAAAGTGCAACGACCAATTGTTGGTGACGTGATATAGGGTAGGCGGAGAGCAAAAACACGCGCTCATGGAAGGAGCTTTTTTGTCTGGCACGAACCCACCACTGGCGACGCGCATTCACAAAGATATGCAGCAATGAATCAGAAATTGTGAACTATGCAATCTCCCATCTCACCTTAATTAACAGGCACCCAATTCTCCTTGATGACATCAACAATGACCCCGTGATCCTGCTCCTGCTTCAGCCCGCTGACAACCACGACGGCCACGACCCCCTCCACGCCCTCGACCCGGATGGGCACCCCGCCGCCGTGGATCGCGTACTGCCCAGCCTGGTCGGGCCCCAGGCCGAACTTTGCGGCGAAGGCGGCCTCGTCGCCCGCGAACTTGCAGTGCAGGAGCCAGCTGCTGGAGCCGAAGCGCAGCACGGAGCGCCGCTTGCGCTGGACCCAGGTCTCGTTGTCGGGCTGGACGCCGGGCCCCGTCGTGGTCTGGAAGAGGACGAGGCCGCTGGCCAGCGCGATGGAGATGAGGGTCGGCTTGGTGGCGTGGAGGAGGCGCGCGTACAGGAGGTGGCCGAGCTCATGGGCGTCGGCGGTGGTGAAGGACGTGAGGGTGAAAGAGTCGCCTTCAGCGGTCAGGGCGTCGACCTGTAGATTCGTTAATGAGCTGGGAGGGGGCGTAGGCGGAAGCGAGACCTTCATACAGTGTCGGGCGGGGCTGTGATGTTGATCTCAGCTGGGCTGGAGGACTCGAGGGCGGCGAGACTGGCCTTGAGCCCTGTGCCGGTGGGAATGTTTCGGCGGAGCGTCTGGCGAGACATTGTGTGAAATTGCAGCTATGCTATCTGGGTGGTGAGGAGCGAGGGGTCGCGGGGAGAGACATTTTTGAATATCTCAAGATTTCCACTGCTGTTGCGACTGCGTAATATTAGTCATGACTGAAGCCATCAGCGATGGTTCAATGGGGAAAGGCGGGAGTGTCGCCGAGCGATGCCGAAGCTAGCCTCCACTGCTGTAGATGTTGGCGGAGACCTCCCACGAGACCCCTGCTGGTACCTAAGAGGAGCCTCTGGACGGACCCAATTACAGCAACTACAAGAACTCATATGTCAGTCTCCTTCGCTTGCTGCTAGTCCAACCTGGACTTTTAGAAGAGCTTCATCAATGGTCTTATAGCTGGCCTAATGTCACACAAACTTGACTGGACCGAAGGATATAACACGAAGCCCTTGGTTAAGAGGTTTAATAGCAACCAAGAGGGAGCCGTATGTCTTATGGAGGAAGATCTGACTTGACTCAACGTTGGCGCTTTCAATTGACTTTATATGAATTTTCTGCTACAGTATAATTGGCTACGGTGCTCTCAGAAATTACTGCGCAGCCTTGGCGGCGCCCTCGGGATCGTAAGCATTGCACTCGATCTCGATATGGCCCTCTGGGCTGCCAAGCGCAGGGACGCCCACGGCAGTCCACACAGGCTGGTGATCAGGCATGTACTTCTTGAAGTTCTCAACGCAAATCTCCAAAGCCTCGTCGGTCAGAGGCACATGGTAGGAGGTGACACGGAACACCTGAGACCATCCCTTGCCCCCAGCGGTCTTGAGATTGAGTTCGCAGTTGCGGAACGCCTCGTCGATCTCGTCCTTTAGGTTGGTGTGGATAACGCCCGTCTTGGGATGCCAACCGCCTAGCCCGCATGTCAGTCTAGCTATGTCTCAGTGATTATCATCGCAGGAGGGGCTTACCCTGGCCCGAGGTCTCGATGCGGTCGCCAACGCGAACGGCTTGAGTGTAGTAGTACTTGACTTTTCGCTCTTCGCAGTGTCCCTCCGGAACGTAGTACTTAAGGCTCGACATTGCGGATGTTCGGAAGTTTGAGTTGAGGGAGAGAAACGATGTCTTTACGATAGTTTCGATGAAGCTCCGGAGTGTTTTCTGAAGAATTGACCGTCTTGGTGTCTGAAAGATCCTGCTGTGAAGAGGAACACGACTGTTTTTTATAGACGACTTCGACGCCCCAAAACCACTGTTGGAACTTGAACACGGGCATTTACGATACTTTTCAATGGAGCTAATGCAAGTATGGCTCAGTCTGGGTCAGCATGGGTTACAAGCCCACCTTGGTGGGCCCTCATCACAGGCTTTCCAGGGGTTTTGGAGGTCGTGTCGCTTTGAACCTTCCGCAAAAAAAGTCTTCCCTTTGCCCCTCGTACCTTAGGTATCCAAAGATAGCACCGACACCCACGACGACTTCCAGAATCCCAACCGCGAACTCTTGACGGCCTCCCTTAGGAGGCTCAACCACGGTGCAATCATGCTCGCAGCATTCCGTTTTACCCGTCTCTACTGGGCCAGAAACTTCTGTGCGTTCTGGTGCTTTAGCCCCCTCGAGACATACGATTTGCAGTGCTCAACCCTGTCGAAATGATCACCTCACAAGCGAATTCTTCGATCCGCAAATAGTATTACCCGAAAGTGCAAGTACGGATACTTGCGACCGCGCCTCCTACTCGATACGTGGTCTTGGCGTTGACGATTTGGGCCCGGCCATTGACCATGACGTGGTTCATTCAAGTCTCTCTGAGGACGCATTCGAGTCCCATGTCTCCTCCACATCAGGCATAGGCTCATGTCAGTAACTCTGGAGCTAAATGCCATCACCTAGCAACTTGTGCTCACTATGAGATAGACCTACCAGTCGAGAACTGTGACACCTTCGGTCTCGATGCATTCGATCTATTGCCGCCGCAACGGCTCTCAGGCACTTCAGATACAAGAAGAGACACCCTCAGGAACATAGAATCTAGCGCCAATTATACGGTGTGCCCAGCTCCGGTAACTTGCCCACCTCCGTCTACGCTGCCTAACATACCAAAGCGCCAGGTGTCGCCTTCGACACGCAGCAGCGGCATCTCAGGCGTTGAGCAGCAAAGTGCACTGATGCGAAAAAGACAGCGAAACAATCTGGCTTCACGCCGGAGTCGACAGAAAAAGATTGAAAAGATTGCCGAGCTCGAAGCCATGCTTAACATGGCTTTGCAGGAACGCAACGATTTGCAATTGCAGCTTGCGGCAAGGGACGCAGAGATTGCAACTCTGCGAGCCACTTTTGGGCTGGACCAAATCTGGTCTGGCCCTCCACAGACTATGCAGCCAATGGAGGAGCACCCATTCAACAGTCTTGGTGTATAAGAGTGTACGAACAACATGACGGCGGTCGCGCTCCGACTGGGAAGCATGGGCTGCCCATGATGTGGTAGGGACTCTATAGCGAGTGGAGGAGTCTTGGTAGTTAAATCTAGGTCTAATCGCTTTCTTTGATGACCAAAATTAAAACGAGAGTAGTCACCTTCTTTCATATAGTTACAAAAAATCAAGATTTCTAAGTCATACTACTAAGAGAAGAATTCAGTAATTAAAGCGGCGATAAGTCGTTCTGAATGATTTCCGTCTGTGACGGTAGTCTTAATACTTTGAGGAAAAGCGAGAACACAAGAGTATTTCGACCATGGTCAGTAACATTTGTCACTGTTGTAAGATGCTCTCGTGGTATCATCCGCCCTTTCTATCATTGAGCTTTGCTGAAAGACCTATGTTGCCGCAGAATTAGTTGCTCGGCTTTCCGCGCCGATGGAGCAACTATTGACGCTCTCCTCCGATGATGACAGCGCCATAGTCTCAGCAAAGGAGGGGGTTCCGTGCTCCTAAGCCTTAAGCTAGGAAGTTAACTATTCATTATAACCGCTTTGTCTGTTCCATTTTGGGAAACCAATATCTCGCTCTCCCTCACAACCGAGCAACAAACAAGACCCAAACTCCTTAAGGCATTGCCAAGATGGTAAAGGTACTTCTCACTGGTAAACCGTGTCCCACTTGCATCTCCCGTCTTTTGTTGGTTCTTTGACTGACGTTCAATAGGTGGAAGCGGGTTCATTGCGGCTCACATTCTCAGGATTCTCCTCGAACGGGGGTAGGAGCCTAATGTGTTAGCATCTTTCTGCCTACCAACGCTGACATATGTTAGATACACCGTCATCACAACGGTGCGCTCGCAGGAAAAGGGCGACCAGATTATCAAAGCGCAACCCGAGTCGCCGAAGCCCAAACTTTCGTATGCAATAGTGGGCGATATTGCTCAACGGGACGCTTTCAATGCTGTGAGCCCCTCTTGACTAGCTTCCAATGGATGTACGAATAGCGAGTGATACTAATCGTAATACTGCACAAGGTTGTTCGATCTAATCCTGATCTCGACTATGTGATTCATACTGCATCACCGTTTCTGGCCAAGTTTGAGGACCCTGTTTTAGATGTTCTCGAACCGGCCATCAATGGAACCGTGGGCATTCTCAAGGCTATTGACGAGTATGCTCCCAGAGTAAAACGTGTGGTTATCACCTCTTCTTTTGCAGCTATCGTAAACACTGAATCGCCACCAAAAGTGTATGATGAAAGCTCATGGAATCCTGTTACATGGGAGGAGTCTTTTTCAGATAAATCTAAGACATATCGTGGAAGCAAGGTGAGTAAAGGCCTTTCTAATTTCCTTGAAGTATTGAAGTTTTCTGATCATCGCGTGGCCATGCAGACGTTTGCAGAAAAGGCCGCATGGGGATTTTTGGACAAAGAAAAGCCTTCATTCGATATCACCACTATTAACCCGCCACTTGTTTATGGTCCTATTGCTCATCACCTCGAGAATCTCGATCGGCTGAACACGTCAAATCTGAACATTCGAGATATTATCCAGGGCCAATACAAAGACAAGCCCCTGCCTCCCACGGGTACATTTCTTTTCACCGATGTCAGAGACCTTGCACTTGCGCACGTGAGAGCTATTGAGGTTCCTGAAGCTGGAGGGAAGCGTTTCTTCCTCGTTGCGGGACACTGCTCTCATAAGCAAATTGTCGACGGGCTTCGGAAGACTCATCCTGAGCTTTCGTCCCGGCTTCCAGAAAACCCGCGGGATGATTTCCCTTCCGATGTGTACGGTTATGACAATTTAAGAGCGAGGGAAATACTCGGGATTGAATTCAAACCGCTCCAAGAGTGTATTAAAGATACCGCCACTTCACTTCTTAATTTAGGTGCATGAGCAGATAGTTATATGCGACTAGGGTATAGACCATCTTGAATTTCCACACCATAATATCTCAATTGACGTTGAACATGGCTACTATATGACTTGGTAAATATTAGCTGCCGCTATAGCTGGTGCAAATGGCAATACACCACCACGTACAGATGATTCCCCACAAGTTACCTGGATGTTTCCACCGAGGCATGATCTTCGGGTGTCCTCGATTGCCGCATCATATCTCGCTTCGCGAATCAATAGATGTTGTACGACTAAGGAGAATAATCAATATCCGTATGAGAAGCCTTGGATAGGCTCGGAACACGGCTTCCATATTGATCGTATTTGACTACCCTGCCTCATATTGTAATCGCTGAATTCCGATGCTGAAAGTTAATTATTGGCCCACCTCTGGCTGGCTTATCGGAGGAGCCAAACGCGAGTCGCAAGTCATGTTTCATCGGCGTTCTCCGTCCGAGACTGTCCAAATCACGCGGTTCGCCGAACGCTTCTAAGTGAGGGGTGCGTCCCAAACTAGAAGCAACTCTCAACACCATCATTTATACAAGGTTTACATCACTATTTGCGATATTGGATTTTCGCTGGAATAGCAAATAATACGAAGCGCTTTCGTTCAAAGCATACATATTTCGCCATCACAATGTCTACATCAACTAACAAACATGTCGTCTTCGACGTTGTAGGTACGCAACATCTAATGATCTGCATTTATGCTCCTCACGCGATTTATCCTAACACGTTCCAGGAACGCTGGTTTCCTATGACGCCTTCTTTGAAGCCGTTGAGGCTAGACTAGGAGAGCGATTCAGAAAGGAGAGTATCGGCTCCCGTATCTTCGGCTACGCTTGGATGGAAGCGGGCGAGAGGGAGTACACCTACCTCAGCATTTCAGGCAAATATATCAAGTTCTTTGATATATTCCGCTCCATCTTCTATCGCACACTGTGGCAAGCGGGCATCAAAGACCCCCGTGCATTTGCCACTGACGAGGACCGCGAGTTTCTGTTGGCATCGTACCGCAAGCTGACCCCCCGACCTGGTTTGCTGGAGTGCTTCTCCAAGCTTCGCGCAGCTGGATATACCGTCTGGGCTCTCACAGCCGGTGACACTGAGCGTGTAGCAGGGTATTTGGAAGCCGCCAATGCAAACTTCCCTTCGGAGAACTTCGTATCATGCGACACTATTGGTGTTGGAAAGCCGGCCCCAAATTCATACCAGTACATCCTGGATAAGTTTCCCAAGGAGGATCTTGATGTGTGGTTCGCCGCCGCACATATGTGGGATGCTGCTGCCGCTCGAAACTGCGGGTAAGAGATCATTGTACATGAACTTTGATAAATTCTGAATACTGACTGAGATTCTCTGTAGATTCAAGGGTGCTTGGGCAGCGACTTGGGAAAAGGAGACGTGTCAGGATATCTTCGGCGAAATGGAGGTGATTGCAGAGGACCTGTCTTCTCTGGCAGATGGAATTATTGCCTATGCTCCGAGTAAATAGACTATCTATTTTAGGCATAGAAAATCAAATAATTCACAAAAGAGTCTCCCGATACATCTGCCATTCCCGAATCTAGTTACTTGCGGCCTTCGGGGGGCAATCAGTAGGCATTGAACTTGAAACATCCAGGCACTATACGCGGATGCGTGCAGCTACTACTTTCAACATATATCGCCGTATATCATTATGCTGTTCTAATTGTTGTTGTAAGTCTCTTCTTCTAGCTGCTCTTAAATTTGACCTGCCGCCCCTGCTGTCAACTAATTGATAGGTTGAAGATGGCGGGAATAGCTTTTCAAATATCCTATGGCATATGTTTCATAGAGTAAAAGAAGCAAACAAAAAATATTCAAATTGTTAAGCAAAAATGTGGGAATGTGGGAATTAAAACAGATATATCTAGGGGAAGATATCATGTTGCTAATCTATAATTTACTCCTGAGATTCTCTTGTTCCGATCCATGTCCCTCCGTGATTTCGTTCCTTGTGCTGTCCAGACGCTCTTGGGTGGCCTTGAACACAGAAGGGATACTGGTCTCCTCAAATGACTTCCCATGCAAGAGCATCTCGACGATTGCTTTAGCAGAAAGGAGGATCAATGGCATGCCGTGGCCCGAAAAGCCAGCCAAAACCAATTGACCTGGCTTCTTAGGGACTTCACCGACGTATGGCATAAAGTCGGAACTATAGCCCATGACTGTTCATGACACGGGTCAGTCAACACTCCAGATCACGAGATATTCTTCAGATATGACCTACTTCCAGTCCATATTTTATCGGGATAGGCTCCGCTCTTCTCCCAGCCGATGAAAGTCCGTTGCATTAAGCCTTCAAAATGCGGTAACGCCGGTTCGATGAGTTTACTATCGTCAGAGACATTATACCACTGGGAGGTATCTGACCACCAGGTAGGCTTTGCCCCGCCGACAATGATACTGCCGTCGTTTCGGGGAATAAGATAATCGTATAGCGACGGACCATGGCGAATGCTGTAAGTTTGAGGCAAGAATGGGGCCTGTGACCCCTTTGGTACAACGATTCGGCTGCAGATCCCCCGTACTGGAACAATGTGATTCTTGAATTCAGGGGCAATGCGTGATGTGTACGCGTTTGTAGCTAGCAAAATCTTTTTGGCCTTGATTGTTCCTCGCTCTGTTGTCACGAGCCAGCGGCCGTCAGGGAGTGGCTTTTCAGAGACGTGAGTGACGGGAGTGTTCGTCTGTAGATTGGCTCCCTTGTTCACTGCGCTTTCGAGGAGATGCATCACCAGCTTGTAAGGCCAGACATGCCCAGCCGTGAAAGTGAAGCAATTAAGAGCACCTTTGACACCGGAAACCTGCCATTAGTCCGTTAGCATTGTGTTGAAAGTCTGTGTATCCCAAAACATGGAGGGTTGATGTACTCTCTCTGCATTTTTACGAGGTGTGAAATGGACATCGGTGAGATTGGCTACGCCGGACTTTGAAAGCTCGGCGAATGCTTCCTCTGTCTCTCTGGCCAAGTTTTCGTCGAGTATGACATCGCATGCTCGAGTAAGAGTGAATTCGCAATCAATCTTCTCCTTTTCAACCAATTCTTTCACTGCCAGAACTTGTGATGCCTCGAAGTTGGCCACTTCTACGGCTGCCTTCGTGCCATATTTCTTGATATACTTGGGCACGTTGAAATAGACATCAGGCTTTAAGTGCCCCCCTGGATATGGTATCAGCTAAGAAGAAAGGATTGCTTCCTTGTTGGCACAGGACCTACCATTTCGGGCGGTTGCGCCAGAACATGCCTCGCGAGCCTCTAATATTACCACTGATGGTGGGGAAGGGTTGTTGGCATAGATGAAGTGGGCGAGGGCAGCCCCAGCGAACCCAGCCCCGATGATAACGACGTCACTCTCAGCCGGCAGCTGAGCTGTGCTGCGGTGACTATCGAGGCGATGTGGCTGCGTTTTCCAAAACGACTTGGTTGAATTGGGAACTGGGGTGGGACCTTGATCAGACATGATGGTTCGTTGATTCGGTAATCGATATCCAGGGCAACGCTGTCTCCTGCTTGAAGTCTTGTACACACACCCCGATCTCTTCTTAGCTTATCACTCTGTATTTGAACAAATCTAAAGCCAACATGACATTACCCCGGACATTTGAGACCCAAGGGCATGGTGCGGTGCGGTATCTCCGCATTTCGGTGATGCCCGTCAGATTCTCCCTCAGATATGGGGATCTCCGAAGGGCCAGACCGATTAGGGGCAGTCAGGAAATACAGATAAGTGGTCGCCGCTATTTCGACTCTTATCCACGCGACCCGCCGTTCCCCACAGGCGTTGAGAACGGGCGTAGTCAGGATTTGGGGGTTGCGAGTCGCCAACTGGCAATCTAAACCTCCTTCCACCGAAACCGCTGAGCCGGGGTATATCCTGGAGAGTTGGCTGGATCTTGACTCGTATAAGAGTCAAGCTCTTCTTTCTCCCCCCCCCTCCTTGGCATCACCAAGAGCCTCCCGCATCACCAGCATTGGCTTAGGTGCTTGACAGCAAAGCTCGAGAACTCAAATATTCACAATGGCGACCGAGGACGCCAAAGACAAGGTGGATGCAGGCTCGTTGGAGCTGGCACCCGTCGAATCGGTCTCTATGGGACATACCAATGGTGTGCACCTTGATATCTATTTTGTGAGGACCACGCTGACACGAATACATAGAATACACCGAGGAGCAGTACAAGAAATTGACAAGAAAAATCGATCGTTACCTAATTCCTATGATGTTAGTCGCATACCAATAGCATTTGATGCCAGAAAAAAACAAGGCAGACAACTAATTCCAACAGGTTTTTCATGTATGGAATCCAGCAAACTGATAAAACGTCTATCAGTATTCAGGCAGTAGGTTTCTCGCCTATTCGACGGCATTTGTAGCTGTGCTAACGAAGTTTAGCTCTTTGGCATGAATAAGGAATTGGGTCTTGTTGGCCAGGAGTTCCAATGGCTGACTACAATGTAAGTGCCATATCTTGCAATCGTCTAACTAAATTGACAGCTAACATCTTCGATTGAAAGCTTCTACCTTACCTACCTTGTTGGAGAGTTTCCCTCGACTTGGCTTCTTCAGAAGTATAAAATTGGTCGAGTCCTTACACTTTATATGATTGGATGGTGTAAGAAAGTTTTTAGAATTGTCTCGGTGATTTGTAGCTGACACAAGCATAGCTATCTGCCTCTTGTGCATCAGTGCGTGCAACAGCTGGTCTCAACTCATGGCCCTTCGAGCTCTCCAGGGGTTCTTCGAATGCAACATATCCCCCGGATTCCTGCTCATCACTGGAACCTGGTACCGAACCAAGGAACATGCCAACCGCTCTCTGTTCTGGCAGTCATCCCAGGGTTTCTTCACAATTGTTTGTAACCTTATGCTGTACGGAATCGCAAGATATGTCACAGACAACGGTTCCATATCTGCCTGGAGGACTATTTCACTGTTCCTTGGCTCCTTGACCTTGGCTGGAGCAATCTTCTGCTATTTTATTCTTGGATCGCCCCAGGAAGTCCGATGGCTGAGTGAAGAAGAGAAGAAGATGGCGTGAGTTCTCTTAAGGCCTATCTAGTCTCCGTTGCTGACCACTTGCAGCATCGCCCGAGTCGCCGAAAACCAGATTGGCGAGGAATCAACGAGCAAGAAGTGGAATTGGGATCACTTCTGGGAATGCTTCAGGGACCCCCAGGTCTATTTCGTCTTCGCTAATACGTTTTTGGCCTGCATTCCAAATGGGTACGCTGCACAATGAGCATCTGGACAACACTCATAACTAACCCAAATATCTTAGCGGCATCACAACCTTCAGTTCTCTTCTTTATGAGACTTTTGGATTCGATACCTGGGGATCTATGCTTTTTAGCTTGCCTCGAAATGGTAAATTGGATTCGACTCCGTAATATCACACGGAACTAACCAGGTCTAGCTATCTACGTCGTGGTTTTCGTTGCCGTGGCCCTGTACCTGAGGAAGTTCCAGAACCAGCGCATGTATATCATGATTGTAGCATGCATTTTACCATTTGCTGGATTGCTGGTCATGTCTTTGTATCCCAACACGCCTCAATACAAGTGGCTTAAATGGGGAATGTTCGACATCACGGTCGTCTTCTCGCTGGCCCTTTTCCTTGGATGGAGTCTTGGTGAGCTCTCTGTTATATAAAAGTTTCCGCACCATGCTAACCCGTGACAGTCACATCGAACATTGCCGGTGGAACAAAGCGAACTGTCGTATCCTCACTGACGCTTATTGCGTACTGTATCGGTAATATGGTTGGTGCTCAGGTCTTCCGCACCGCGGATGCCCCTAGATACCTCAGCGGCACAATTGCCTGTTCCGCCTGCTTTGGTCTCGAAGTGATTATCATCATCATGTGGAGACTTTGGTACGTATATGAGAACAGACGACGCGACCGCCTGGCTGCCGAAAGCGGCCTTTCTAAGGAGGAGCAGGAGAACGAAGGACGTTTGCTGGGAGAGCAGGATGTGACTGACAGGAAGAACCCCTACTTCCGCTATGCTATGTAATTGGCCGTATGCAACGCAAAGCATCAAATGCATTCAATATGCTAGTCCAGTAGATCTTTGGGGTTGAATATTTAATTTACAGCAGTTGGAGAAGACATTCCGGCTCTGTTGATAAGCGAGAGATCCTCTTCTCCCTATATGAACTGCTTCGTAGAATATGGCATGTTGATACAGTATTATGTATTAAACCACCGTTTCCACTGAAGACGTCTGGGACCATATGAGCTCGTACATCTCGTTCGAATTATTCAATTGCATTCTTAAGATAGCTCTAAGGGAATTAATATGCTTCGCCAAATGTGCAAATACCTGAATCCGCCTTTCCAGTGGGGTGCAAAATGTGTAAGTATCTCAGTGCACCGGAGGATATCTTTGTAAAAGTCGGCAACGACAATCCACCGTTTCGCAATCGCCGTAGCTATACAGCACCCGGAGACGAACGCCCTAGCGCTTCCTAAAAAAGGGGAGATAAATCCCTCCGTCCCCATCGATAGTGCGTGCACGCTGGCTATCAAGTTTGACGCCGCACTGGCAACTTTAAGCCGCAGAGCTCCCATTGTCTTTTGGTTGAAATCTCCATCGGGCTCCTGGAAGCAGAATATGCATTGCTTGTGGCGGACGCACACAGGGAGGAAAAGCAGGATGGTTTCGTTCACGATATCCTGGTTGCCTTGGAAAGTCCCTAATTTCTCAAGCAAAGTCGAAGCTTCTCCGACACAGGGGCAACCGTGGGTTTCGTAAATTCGACCACTGCCGTATATTTGATCATAAAGTTGGATATGAGCGGAAAATAGATCTTCTTTATCACTCGTTGTGAATTTAAGAGCATCCATCATACTAGGTCTGTGGTATATGGATTGTAGAGACCTATCCCAGAGGTGAGAAACGAAGATTAGACAGATGGTCTGAGGGAGGATTGGAATTGACTAGCGCACCCATGAATGTCTCTTAATACAGATACCAGCCGTTGTTGATCTAATGACGGTGCCTTGAATTGGTTCTGAGATCCCTCATTGAGGATTGATGAAGACTGATCTGTGAACTGAGGAGCATGGAGCCAGCCCAGCTGCAAGCAAGTCCGCGTAGCGAGATCCAGAAGCTCCCAGATAAGACCTCTCATTGGATCAGCCAATTCATATACGACAAGCAGAAGTATTATGCTCAGGGAATCTTTATCTTCCGTAGAGATGGTTGGCGATATCAGTTCACTCGCCCAGTCTCTACAGACCTGAGCGTACGCTTTCCAGATTGGCGCCCGGCAAGCTTCGCGCGCCGCAGCAATGGCACAAGCCATAAGGATCCTGACCTTCTGGTTGCTGGCTAGTTTCTTGAAATTTGCCCCATCATTACTGAGAGTATCTGGCTCCAAGATGGGATATTGAGAGTGCACGTAGCGACTGTATCGTCCGAGAAGCGAACGCACTATGAAGGGAGAGAGAATAGATCTCTCTAGCGGCGGGGGATTTGGGAGAGTAACTTCTAGCTCAGAAGGTATCTCCAAGTCAGAAAGGTCATGAGCTACTTGGAGCGTTTCAAATGTGGTCATGGTAATAAGGGATGGAAAAGAAAGGTCAAGATTCAAGTCAGAACCAGGCCCTGGGGCGTAGACATGCAAAGGTTGGTCCGATGAGGTGACAGAGGCATTCGAGCTGCCGGAGGATAGAAAAGTCAGATTATCTTCTTTCCCTATTATCGAAGCACCACCGAAGCGCATGGTGTCCTTACATACCATTGAGGACGTTGTTGATGCAGTGAGATTTGCGATTCTAGTTCGTGAATGCGATCATTCAAAGATTGGATATAGCTTCGAGCCGAAGTTAGCTTTTTGATGTACATTATTTGGAATAAAGAAAACAATGACCTGCTATGATGGGATGATAACTTACCTTCGAGGGATATCTTCTTGTACGGCTTCGTCTCGAAAGGTGCATTCAGACTCGCCTTTGGTGCAATTGGCGCAGGCAGGGAGCTGTGAATCGCACTGCAGGGTTTTGTTTCAAAGGTCAGCTCCATCGACCTAGAATGCACATTAAGAGGGCCCAGACGCCCAGCAACAAACCTTGATCCGCCGAGTCCGACATCTTGTGCATGTTGGAAGCATGGTAGGTGTACGAAGGTGGTGGCTGAACAGACAGCCAGGTTATGGGACTGCGGAATTTACAGCCGGGCAAAGCAGAATACAGTGGTGATTTGCAGTAAAAAGGTAGTCTTTAGGTCATGGTCAACGCTCAATCCAGGGCATGTGGCCACTGGGATGTTCCCCTCTCGATCTGTTCCCCTCTCACGTGCTCTTGTCCCCTCTCCTCGCTGAAGCCGAGCTCGGAACTCCCCAGAGTTAGTCCTAAGCCGGCCCATCCTTCAAACTAACAAGACTCATGGCAGCCTAGTGCCTTATCTGGCTCTAATATGAATCGTCATGACCCGCTATCAGCGTTATGGTGAGTTAATGCGGGGGTATAAGCGCTGTAATCTCACTAGATATGCCCCTGTTCATCCTTGAATCGCATTCATTCTTTCCATGCCGCTCACCAGCACTAAAAACAAGTCTCGTTCCTAGAATCAGCGCATAATTTCTGGACTAATCGCCAACATGCAGCGGTCACATAGACGGTCAACAAAGGTCTGCGCTAGGTGTAGGCAGCGGAAAACCAAGGCAAGGCGAAGAGCATAGCAGCTTTATTCTGACTCCCATTCCTCAGTCCTTCTTCCTCTCTTGCTTCTAGGTTGTAGAGTTAGAACTAATTTGAAAGAGTAGTGTGATTTCAAGTTTCCCGCATGCACTCCGTGCAAGCTGGCAAAGACGGCATGCCTCGGCTTCAATCCTGTCACTAAATCTGCCGTCCCGAGAAGGTAGTATACTTGTCTTCGCGTCTTATACCTTATGCTTACGCCTAAATTTATAGTCTGGTTCGTTCTCTTGAAGCCCGCGTAGCCGAGCTCGAAGGTCAGGTGTTGAACTTCCAGGCCGGGACACAGAACACCCCCTACTTAATGGCATCTAAAGTAGCCCAGGCCACCATATCGTTTGGGCTGCCCAGTTCCAACTCTTATTTGCATTCAAAAATATCATCAGCTCTTGTGTTCCGTCCATCCTGTCCTCCACTTGCGCTTGTTCGAGACCGAGGATCTGACTCAGTTCATGTCCCTCACTCTTCCACGGAACAGGACGGATCTCCAAGTCAGCCTAAGAAGAGCAACTTGATCAGTCTGAAGAGTATCCCCTCTTCCGCGATATCACGTATGATCAGGAACTATGCAGACATGCATTTGCCGCAATATCCTTGCATCACTGAGGCGATGCTACAGGAGATCGTGAAACGCACCGGGATGGACGAACTTGGAGACACCAGCTCCCTTCTTCTAAACGGAATCCCCGCCGACTCTGGTATTGGCCACTTCGAATATTTTGTGCTCTTCATCGCTCTAGCTATATCGGCTATGACCCTGACCTGGAAAGCTGAAGACCAGGCGAGAGCTGCCTCGGAATCCTTCTTTAACTCTGCATTGAAGCATTTACAGGTGCTTGAAGAACAGAGTGAGATAAAATCACTTCAAATCTCTCTTCTTCTCGCCCACTATGCACACATGTGCCCAGAGAGAGTTGATAACTGGACTTGTATCTCTGATGCCGTGAGGATTGTTCTCAACCTTGGCCTTCATAGAGAATGCACTGAAAACATTGACCTTGAGCATCGCCGGCTCCGTGCGGAATTATTTTGGGTCACTTATGGGATGGAGCGGTCATTATGTACTAATCTACGCCTCCCTCTTTCATTCCCAGAAGAAGCTATCACAACAAAGGTAAGCAATAGTAGCCTTCATCTCCCTTTTCCAGTTTTAATTTTTTTTTCTCGCGTTGACTGTAGGGGCTGACTTGTTTTAGCGTGAATTGTTTGTCGAAGAAGGATTCGACTCTCTTTTTACGAACGAGGACTTATTGAGAAAGTCCGCATCCAGCCACATTTGCCTTTACCGAGCCTTGGAGACGGAGGTGCACAGGGTCTTACACCTCGAAGACAACCTTCTCGAGAGTAGTGGCATGAGTATCGAAGCCTGGATCATTGACATTAATACACGCCTGGGGACTTGGTATGAGGCCGCACAGGTTTACACTCAATACGGAATGCTGGAATTCAAACATGTGCAGTACCACCATCTACGTGCGAGAATTCATCGCCCAACGCCACGCCTTATGAATCGCACGAATGAAGACCGCGAACAGGTACTTCAAGCGGCGGTTGTTTTGATTGATGACTACCATGGTCAGGAGAGTCGACGAAGACTATTTTACCCCTGGCATGGTGTCCACATACTTTTCGAAGTTGTCATTATCGCCTTGGACGCTTGCTGGACGTTGTACAATTGTCACGTAATACACCCACTGGCCGAGGAACTTCTCAAGAGTCGCATTCCACAATGCCTACAGATGCTTAGAAACATAGGAGAACGCTGGAATGAGGCAACAGCATGTGCTTGGCGACTTCAGCCGCTTCTGGAGAAAATATCCACGTGGTATTATCCAGGGAGCGATGATATTGCTGATAAAACATCCATATCAGAGGAGATACGGAATCTTCTTTTATCCGATGGCTCACTTACGTGGAACCAGAGAGTGGCATCAGATATTCAGTTGCCAATCGAGGCATTCCTCTTTGATGATGTGGAGCTGGATAATTTCCAATTCTTGGAATGGGCACCTGAGTGGGATATCATGCCTACAGACTTTGAACTAGCATGAAATTGCAGTACCTGGGGTGAGTTTAGTTTATCATGAATAGAAAATCATGTATTTGCGGGCAAGTTGAATAAGGACCTGGAGATTCAGTACCCTTCTCGACTACAAGTCTATGCCTAGCGGCAAAACATTCCAATATCACTGAATTTCGAAATGAGATTTGAATTTCTTCATTATGATGCATTTTTATTCATGGTAAATATGTGAGTTAAATTCTACACCTCTAAAATTCGAACTGGAGGGTTAAGGCACGGCTTGCCGAAAGATACCTCAGCCTTCATAGCTTTTAGATCAATGATGATTGTAGCTAGAGTTTCCATGCGCTCGATACCCTTTGTATTGGGTGGCGTTGATCGACAAATAGATGTAGGTGTGCCAACTTCGTCGGAAAGCCACGTTCGAATTTTGGCAATGCTTCCTTCCTGGCCATTGCTCAAGGTCTTGATTCGTTCCAGTCTCGAGAATGAGTTAGGAGATGGATGGTCTTTGATTCCTTGAGGGACGTTCGGCGACCAAAGGTGATTCGTGTGAAAAGTGGCAGAGGAGCCTGGATCGGGGAAGATTGGTGCCAATCCCTTGGGTGTACATTCGATGGTGGCTATCTTGCCGCTCTTGTCTCCAATCACAAGATTAGCACAAGAGGCAATGCCTTTCTTCGAAAGCATATCGAAAGCTTCGTCGAATGAACGACACTCTAGAACACGTCGCATGGCAAGATGAACTGGAAGCTGAGTTTTCGATACGGTGCCGCATCTGATGGCATTCATGCAAATGGCCACTCCAGCATCATTGATACCAAATTTGGCAACAATTCCTGCTTCTCCCATCATCCGAATCCGAGGCTTGCCAGTTTTTGAGATATCAAAAAAGACGGTTGACAGACCTGCCTCGCCAACCCAGTCCCAGTTCTGGGCGACAAAAACCTCTGAAGTTGACTGATTCTCCATGCAGATTGAAGTGCAACCGTCAGAGTAGTTGGTCAAGGAGATCTCGCTACGCAGGTTCAGGGCAAGGATATCCAGGAATTCCACACCCGCACCAGCGGCAATTCCCTTCATTTCCTCAACCAGATCAGGTTCATTTTGCTCAAGGGAGGGAAGGTATGTTGCCGCGCGGGCTTTTGACTCGGGCCAGTCAGCTTCGGCTGTCTCAAGAAACAGACGCTGGTAGTTCTCCATGCAGACAGCGATCCTGTCTGCAATCTGGCTCCCATGGGTGAAGCCGATTTCGTATGGAGACCCGCTGGCTATAATCTCAGGAACACCGTTCCAGAGAGGTGGAGAGGCTGTTGGTTGCGTCATGATGGCGGGTTTTCAGGAGGTTTCGAAGCTCAATGGTCATATTCGCTCATGCATTCAATAGAGCCTCGTAATCTTTCTCTATTTAACTGTACTACCATCCATCAAATGGATTTGACTCGGTGCTAGTAAGCAACTACTCCTAAACTAGAAGCCGCCATCGGCGAACCGCGCCCAGATGTGAAGGTTCTTCGGAGTTTCCCGCAAGATGTGTGGAGCGATTACTCCACCGCTACCGGCAAAGAGAGATATGATGAAATCCCTCCAGTGCTATGGCGACATCGGAGACGAAGTTTAGCCAAGCTAGCGTTAATTAAGCAAGAAACTCATTCTGTGGACATCTGTCTACGTTTGGCTATTGTTGTTGGATCAACCATGCGTTCACTCATGCGTCAGCCTTGATTGACCTTGCATACCCTAGAGCCATAAGAGGTTGACGAAGTCTCACGATTAAAATGTTGGTAATATTAAACTTATTGCCTCAATTGGCAAAAGAAATTCTAGGATACTGAAATCATGAGTTCATGATGTCACAATGTAAGGATGTTAAGCGATGACCAGGGTTGAAGCAGTTCTTCACTACATTCATAGTTAAGCGTAACGCAGTTGGCTATTCTGAATCCACGGTTAGAGTCCCAGTCTTTTGAATGAGATATTCCTCGATTGCGACATCCTTCCCAGCTTCCTTGCCATATCCAGACATCTTTATGCCTCCGAAGGGAGACTCAGCACATGAGGAGTTTCCTGTCGAGGACTGTTAGTTGACAATTCGAGATGTGATGGTAGGCGATTCTAACCTGTGTTCATGCCGATCATTCCAGCTTCCAAATTCTCGAGCATTCTCCATGTCCGGCTTGTATCTCTTGTGAAGAAATATGACGCCAGCCCCATTGAAGTGTCATTTGCTGCCTTGACAACTTCCTCCTCGGTCTCGAACTTATAGAGGCCAAGAAGTGGACCAAAGATCTCTTCCTTCGTGGTCAGCATATCCGCAGACATGTCAGAGATGATAGTAGGCTCAAAGAAATAGCCCTTGGCGAGATGATCTGGTCGTTTTCCACCACAAAGGACTTTGCCTCCCTTGCTTATGGCATCAGAAACATGGGATTCAAGTTTCTTGATCCCTCGACCTGTAGTGAGGGGACCCATGGAGGTGTCTTCTCCGGCCCCATGCCCAACCTTGAGCTTCTTGGTGGCATCGACTATCATCTCAGTGAACTTCTCATAGACTCCACTTTGAACATAGACTCGATTGGCATGAGTGCACGCCTGGCCAGCTGTACGCCACTTAAGAATCATAAGGGCCGCCAAAGCTTGGTGCAAGTCACCGTCGTTGAAAATGATGAAAGGACAGTTGCCGCCTAGCTCCATCGTGAGCTTTTTCAACCCCACACTACAGTGTCCGGCAACGATGCTTCCAACCACTGTACTGCCGGTGAAAGTGACCTTGCGGACAAGAGGGTGTTTGCAGAGTTTTTCACTGACATCTGGTGTGTTGATATTATCCGTTGAAATAACATTGAGGACTCCAGCTGGCAGACCAGCACGTTGAATGAGATCTGCAAGCGCCATGATACTTAGGGGAGTCTCGGGGGAGGGCTTAACAATGATAGAACAGCCGGCAGCAATAGCAGCAGCCACCTTTCGGATAATCATTGCCACTGGGAAGTTCCAGGGAACAAGGGCCACGCAAACACCAATAGGCTGCTTGATGACGATGATGCGGCGGCTTGAAACGGATGGCTGTGCTACAGAACCCCGGATTCGCTCAGCCTCACCCGCAAACCACCAAGCAAAGCCTAGAGCGTAATCAACTTCTCCAAGAGCTTCGCCCATCGGCTTCCCAGTTTCCCAAACGACTAATTTAGCAATATCCTCTCGGGAATTTGAGATTAATTCGTGCCATTTGAGAAGTATCTTTGCCCGCTCTCTTGGGTTTGTCTGACGGTACGAAGTGAAAGCTGCATGCGATGTCTCGACATACTGATCGACATCTTCGGCGGCATTGTTAGGACAACTAGCCCAAACTGTCTCTGAGCCGGGATCTATTGGAAATACATGAGTAAATAGGTTATGAAGATGTTACTGATGATCGCGATATTGGGAACTTGCCTTCTACATCAAACCGCTGCCCCGACTGCGCCTGGACCCATTCTCCGTTCAGTAGGGAGGCCTCGTGAAGGAGGGAGGGATCTTTGAGCTGAACATATTTGTTAGTATGTTTGAGGATAATACCTGCACCTATGACGCAAACCCACAGTAAATGGTAGAACAGACATATTGGGGAAACCGTACGAATCGTGTAAAGGAGTACTGCATAGCAGCGTCAAAATAGAGCAGATCTCGCGAATGTCGGTACTTAAAATATCCTTTTTGATTGTCCTAGAGACCTGAAAAGCTCAAACCATATTTAGCTTATCCCCAGGAACAGTTCTTCAGGCATCGGATATCTCCGTCGAGATTTGTCGTTACGGCCATCGCGTCGGAGGACGCCTGGGCAGCTCCACTGCCACTGACCATTCGGCCGTTCCCGCCAAGGCGGGTGAGTATTACAACTTCGCAAGGTGGCCATCTCGTTTATCGTAATAATTAGTAAGTTAATCTAGTGTCTTGATTCGGTGTATATCGTGACTTATGGTAAGTTCTCTTGGGTTCAGGACGCATAAGACAACACATAGAGCCCCGTGCTCTACCAATCTAGCTTGTCACGTATCGGTTTCTTATCCAATCTCCTAGATACTCAATCTTCTCACCACTTTGCGAAATGGCACCGACTGCCAAGGAAGTTTATATTGCAGTTATTGGTATGCTACCCCTATTTAAAACCAAGCCCCTTTAAACTTGAAGAAGTTGGGTCTAACTTAAATGAAGGCGCCGGAGGTGTCGGGGCGTGCTTTCTAAAGCAACTCGCTTACTTGGCTAAGAGCCGACCGTCTCCCCGTATCCGACTTTGCTATTTCGCTATTATTGATAGAGCTCTTTATCATGACGACTACTCCGATATTGATATTGATAATGCACTTCCGCTACTTGAGTCTAATGGTTTTGACCCACCGCAGATTCCTAATGTCATCAAGTATCTATCAACAGCCCCTGGAAGAGTCATTGTTGTTGACAATACCGCTTCTGGGCTGATGGCAGCATCATACCCAGAGTTCTTGAAAAATGGGATCAGCATCATTACCCCGAATAAAAAGGCTTTCTCGGGAAGCTACCAGCTATGGCAAGATATCTTCACCTCGGCCAGCGCTGGAGGTTCATTCGTTTACCATGAGTCTTCCGTCGGAGCCGGGATGCCCATCATCTCAACTCTCAATGAGCTTGTAGAGACTGGCGACCAGGTCACTCTGATCGAAGGCCTATTCTCAGGCACAATGTCTTTCCTGCTCAACAAATTCTCGCCACTGGAGGGACAAGGAGGCAAATGGTCCGTTGAGGTGAAGAAGGCGAGGGAATTGGGATACACCGAGCCAGATCCACGAGATGATCTCAACGGTCTGGATGTTGCTAGAAAGATTACCATCCTGGCTAGACTGGCTGGACTTCCCATCGAGTCACCCTCGGCAATTCCAGTCCAGAGTCTCATCCCTAAGGAGCTTCAGACAGCCACTTCTAGTGAAGAATTTCTCCAGAAGCTTCCTGATTTCGATCACATCCTCGAAAAGGAAAGAGAGGAGGCAAGAAAAGCCAACAAGGTTGTTCGTTTTGTCGGCAAGGTAGACATCATGTCCGGCGAGGCCAAGGTTGGCCTTGAGTGGTTCGAGAAGTCTCACCCCATTGCCAATCTCCAAGGCAGCGATAACATCATTAACTTTTATACTAAACGCTACGGTGATCTTCCACTCACAATCCGCGGAGCCGGTGCTGGTGGAGACGTTACTGCCATGGGGGTCACTGGAGATTTACTCAAGATTTTGAGACAGGTTTAGAGACTTTAGATAGGCAATTCATGATCAGTCTTTCAGATTCTCCACCCGATTTATAACTTTCATTTGCACGGAATGAGAACCCTTGAATTCAAGTAGCTTATCTCAGCTGAAGTGGGAAGCATGACGTATCAAACATTACTTGCATAGCTTGTCTAAAGTGGTCCTAATTTCAAGGGTGGCCTTCGAAAGTCAATAGTACCTCTTGCGGCCATCTGCTCGCTATCCCCTCTCCACAATGGATGCAATTTCCCGTGAGTGTTATTATGCCCCTGATTTCAGCCCCCAACTTGCACACCTCGTGATATCCGATGAAGAGATCTGAGGGTGGATACAGTGGGGTGCGAAACCTGGGGTTGGAGTTCCTCGGCGATACGCGATAGATTCGTCAAAAGAGACGCTCAACTCCGACTCCTTGAAGACGCGCGCGGGTATCCTAATCCACGGTCCTTTCACTTGGCAGCCGTTCACATGTAAACCGAAAGTATCTAACTAGAAATTCATGGCTAGGAAATAAATGGTCTTTGAAACACCAGTGATCCTTGCGAAGGTCACGTTTTCCCATATTGCGTGTCTTTCACCATGCCGCTAAGAACTGTGCATACTTCTTCCCTTTTTGACCCCAAAGAGAAAAAGGTGCTCCGCGATGTCTCCATAACGGTTGACTCTGGATCTGGATTGATCACGAGGGTCTTCAAGCGAGATGATACTCAAAGGCCGTTCGCTGAAATCTTCGGAGATGGAGATATTGATCTAAGGGGAAAGTTTGTTATGCCGGGACTAGTCGACGCACACACCCATGTATTTCTTCATTCTTACGAGTGAGTTTTTGTTTAATTGCGCTTTCGAAACATATGAAACGATTAATGGGCTCTCTGACTGTGATGTATTAGCGAAGCTGGTGCGCTCCAGCAGAAACGAGATGAGAGCATGACGGAGAGAATTGTGCGTGGTGTTAACCACTGCCGGACTGCATTGATGGCGGGCTATACCACGTATAGGTATTTTCTGCCGTAGTTTCCAGACTGCTTTTGACAGCATATTGGTATTGTAGAGCATTGACGCTGACTGGATCAACGTGCAGAGATCTAGGATCAGAAGGCATGAAAGAGTGTGATGCGAACTTGAGAGATGCAATTGCTCGAGGGTTAACCCCAGGACCCAGGCTATTTGTTGCGACACGCATCATTGCCAGTACTGGGTCCTTCGAGTGTCGCACAGAAAACTCTGAGGGTGGACACTGTCTCCCTGCTGGCGCAGATGCTGTTGATGGTGTCGAACAATGTCGCCAGGCAGTGCGTCGTCGTGTCGCCGCTGGGGCAGATATCATCAAATTCTTCGCAGATTACAGAAGACGCATCATGCGATCACCGCCAGCGCAGCAACATCCCTATATCCCAAGTGTAACACACCCGCCAAAGGATCCCAACCCGGACTACATGGTCTTCTCGCAAGAGGAGATGGACATGATTGTACGAGAAGCCGCGCTGGCGCGTTGCCCGGTCTCCGCTCATTGCTGCACCCTCGAAGGCGCACTTGGGGCGATCGAGGCGGGCGTCAACACTCTCGAGCATGTCTATTTTGCCACTGATGAAATGTTCAAGAAGATGGTAGAGAAGAAGGTGATCATGGTGCCCACGCTGGCGATTGCTGAGAAGCTGCATGCCAGGCGTTTTGACCAAATCCTTCATCAGGTGAAAAGAGCTCACGAGCTTGGGGTTCGCCTTGCCTGTGGAGGCGATACTGGCACATATCATCATGGAGACAATGCTAGAGAGTTAGAACTGATGATCGAGGCAGGTATCCCCATTGCTGATGTTCTAGAGTCCTGTACCGTTGGAGGTTGGGAAGCATGTGGGGGTGATCTTTGCGGGAGACGGTTTGGCTGGTTTGAAGAAGGATTGCAAGCGGACATCATTGCTTTGAACAGTGATCCGCACGAGGATCCTTCAGCATTGCGAGGTGTGAATTTTGTGATGAAAGATGGAATGATTTTCAAAATGAACAACGAACAGCATAAAGAATAGATAAGTTATATAAAAATAATACTTTAAGTGAAACCAAACGGAATGATGCACAACAAATCAGCACATGCCCCAACTCGGTTCACGTCCCACCTTATATCAAGCTTTGAGAGCCTTAATAATATGGAAACCAAATTCACGAAAGACCCTTTCGTATATTTTGATCACAATTCTTTTTCATCAGAAGGAAAAGAAATTCCTACTCTATGCTATGCCAGTATCCTCTATGAGGGCTGCAAAAATATCTCATCTAACAACTTTTGGTGTACCTAATAAAGTATCTATTTTAATACTGTATCATCATAACAAGTCAATTAACCTATCTAAGATAGGAGGGTATTTAAATACACACTTATTAGATAAACACATTTTGCCCGGATAAAAACCTCACCCGCGTTTAATACTGTATAATGTGGTAAATCTGAAGAAAAATTGTGTCTTCACAATAAAGGTTCGGAGTCGTCCCCAACATTGAAATCAGCCAAGCGCTCATCAGCTTGGATGAGACACCTCTCTAGCACGTCTCTATCTCTTGGAGTGAACCTGACCTTAAACTCTGAGGCGATTGAATTGGATTCGGTAGGATCGCGTTTGTAATGGATGTAATGCGTGTTGGCGGGGTTGGTTTGGCTTCCAGTAATGCGGAAAGAAAGAATTAATCGTGCATATATTGTGTAGAGCACCCGGTTGGAGAAGTTGACGGCGGTACACATGCGTCCTCCAGCTCCAAAAGCGAAGTGATATGGTGCTGGTACGTTATAATCCTTGTTTATCCATCGCTTCGGGCGAAATCTATCGGCGTCAGGCCCATATGACAACTTGTCTGTAGCTGAAGGTCAGTATGCTAGAAGTAAGGTTTCATGAAACACAAGGGAAATTACCATGATTGACAGCTTGGGTATTTGTGTAGACTAAGACACCTTTTGGAATCTTCGCTCCGTTATATTCAAACTCCTTGAAGGTCTGCCTGGCAGGAAGAATCTTAAGGGGCGGATAAAATCTCAGAGATTCCTTGACCATTCCAGAAATGTAAGGACTTTTCTCTTCAGATATACAGTCTTTAAACGCCTCCTCGGGGGAGCTGTAAGCGCTCATGAGGTCATGGTATGCTTCTTGCTGAAGGATCTGCCCCTCAGGGGTTGACAAAAGTCCGATCGTAATGATGGCTGTTGAAAAGACAGTTTCAAAGCCCCCGGACATCAACCCTCCCAAGATTGTCTTGATATCCACTGCATCCTTGTCAGCTTTAAGAACGCAATTGTGGACGGGATGGAACTTACTTTGTGTCAGGCCCTCAGTGTTGTCTTCTAACAACATCTCCGCAATCGGTTTCTTGTCACTTTCACTGGGCTTGAGCGCTGACTTCACCCTATCCAGCATAGAGTTGAGCCAGTTGTCACGACGTGCGCGAACTTCCAGAGCTGTAGCAGTGCGATCGCTCTTTGCCAAGTAACGTAAATGGGGGATGAAATCCTGGGGATTGGAGTTGGTTGATCGGAAGCTTCAAGCGAATCAGTCTCATAGATCTAATGCATGAAAGTCGAGTCCATTACCTGGCAATTGTAGTGGCGTCTTCAAGAATTTGCAACAGGAGTGGATTTGTGACCGAGTTCATCCTGGTGCCATAGCAAAATTTGAGCATCATGTTCAAGGCAAGACGCTTCAAATATACGTGAGGGACCACTTCTTGCTCGCCTTTTCCAGTATCGCGGTACAGTGACGCGATGACGGCTGAAGATTCCATGTCAATCATGGGACGTGCCCTCGCCATTGCAGGTCCCGTCGTGAATGAGCCAACAACACGCCTCTGCTTCTTTGTCCTTTCATTCCATGGGCTGGTACCAATGGTTGCAGCTATCGTATGCCGATCGTAAGTCTACGAGTACTTGGAGGGGATTGGGAGTGAACAACGTACCAGATGTTGCTGAAACGACACCATGGAAGGTATAAAACCAAGGTCGATCGACAGTAGCTGTGCTGTTCTTCACCAACCATTCTCGGGCAGACTCAAAGGAGTTGAGGAATATTGCCCGGCGGCGGCCCATCCGGACTTGGAAAACTGGCCATCGATATTCTGCAGACCAATTCTCGGCAGTGGTGGCATGATCAGCCCCAAGTTGGTAAAGGTGGCCAGCCAAAAGCTCTCCATTGGGAATCTCTGGAATACCATCGATCTTGGGAATATCAACATAAAAGTAATTGAAATATACCAACAAAGAAACAACTATCACCACGACCAAGGCGACAAAAGGTATTGGCCAATTGAGGCTATGGCCAATATTGGCTATCATGGCGGCGATGGGTTTAGGTTGACAACATCTAGACGCGCTTAGAGAGTGGGAAAGGATGACAAGACACGCGAAGATATGATAAAGCATGCATCCTTTAGAGCCTTTCTCGAACGCGACGATTAATATTCTAGAGTTAATCGCCCTATTCGCGCATGGCAGAGCAGTACCGCGGAAGTTACACTTGGAGTGGTATCTCCACATGGGCGAGACGGCGATGGCCGTTGATTTCCCAGATTTTCTCGCGATACACCGATACATATGGAGTCATGCTGATCCCTGTGCAACACACAACACCGTAAAAGATTGAGCAACTAGCGGGGAAATGCGATCAGCCGAAAGACTGATGGAACCGTTTACCGGAAGTGTGCACTTTGTAATTGGACGTTGTCTAGGAGGATCATTGGTTTCCCCTTGATCAGGTCAATAGGTCCACAGAGAATCCAAACAATCACTACCCCAATCATCCAACATCATACTATCAACTATGGCTGAACACCTGCAAATTGGATCGCTGTTCGATGTCAAGGGCCGATGTGTGGCGGTCACTGGTGGTGGTGAGTCGCTAGAATCTCCCGGGGCCCGAAACTGCTTTGTACAACCCCAATGCGATACTAATACTGGCTTTAGCATCTGGGATAGGGCTCATGATCTCGCGAGGTTGCGTGGCTAATTCATGCAGCGTCATTCTGATTGATGTTAATGAAGAGGCTCTTTCAAAGGCAAAGCTCGAGTTGGAGGAAATAATCAGCTCTTCGACCTCTAATCGTGCTCAAGTCCAAATGTGAGTGCACTGTAAACTTAAAACAACAAAGGAATTAATAGCTTACTGGTCGTTATAGGATCCACGGAGATCTTTCTACAGAAGCTGGAGTTCAAGCCGTGGTAGAACATGTCAGGTCAAAGGTCCAGTGTCTGGACACGCTGATTCACTGTGCGGCTATTCGGTACATGAACAGCACCACCTACAAACCCGGTGACACTCTAGAACAGCTCGAATCAGCGACATTATCTGCACCTTACAGCGGCTGGGAGCACACCATGAGACTCAATGTTCTCGCACCATACTTCCTGACGGCTGGCCTAATCACATTGCTCGGCAAGGCTGCCGCGAAGGGGGAGGGAAGAGGAAGCGTCATTCTATTCAGTAGCCCCGCGAGTGTACACAACAATCAGTTTGTCCCATGCTACCAGACGTCGAAAGCGGCAGTTGATCACCTAGTACGCATTATGGCGATGGAGTTCGCTGCATTTTACAGTAAGCAAAGAGTACCGAGATCTAGAAGACAGGAACTTCAAACAGAAACTAAATGCTCCGCTAGTTCGTGTTAATGGCATGTCGCCTGGGATTGTGCCTTCGGGGATGACAACCAACGACAGCACTTCCAACATCCATCTCGTTAATGAGACCCCGGCAAAACGGGCGGGAACAGAAGAAGACATGGTCAGCTGTGCGCTTTGGCTCATGAGTAAAGCCGGAGAGTTCATGGACGGAAAGATGATTCGTATTGAGGGCGGGCGCTTGCTCGTTCTCAAGGGTGTAATATCAAACTCAGACTAGACATATATAAAGTATCTTCCTCTTCCAAGTGGCCCGGAAGCACGCAACTGTCCGGTACCCTCCAGTGTCCTAACATTTCGCGGAACAAGTGATTTCGCACAGATCATTGATTACAACTTTGATGGATGGGATCGTACACCAGTACGCAAGAGCTGTTGATGTTTTAGGATTTAACAAAAGGGGAAGCCAACAGAGATATCGAAAACCTAGCATATCAATTATTCCAACGACGCAATTCAGAAAACTAGTTTCCATCCCACTATCTATTCTCAGACATATGGCTTGACCTGCTCCTCACTCCAGTCCCAAAACGCTTTTGCCACCCCGGTGCCCCCCTCCTCTTTTGTCTTGGCCGCATCCAGCATATCTTGCTGAAGCTTCCAAATCTTGCCCCAAGGCGCAACTACTCTATAGTTAGTGTCTGATTACTCTTGGGGTGCTGGATGGGGAAACGGGGAAATATCATACCATAGCTTCCTGAATTTTCAGAAGTTATTTGAGGAGTAAAGCCGGCAAAAAGTGCAGTGTAAGCTCCATAGATTGGCGGGTGTAGAACAGTGCTGCGGAGAAGAGTCAACGTGACTTTGCCTTGACTGCGCCAGAAGTCAGAATCCAGAGCGCCAGGATTGAGAGACACGGAGAGGACGCCACTCTCTTTGTACTGTCGTGCAAATTCGCAAGCGTGAAGATAGTTGCCCATCTTGCTGACGTTGTACTGATCCAGCTGGCCCACGTCGTCAATCTTAGGCAGTGTCTCCATAAAGAGCTCGGGATCAAAAGACTCGGCAGCGGATGAAGAAACCCATACGATGCGAACCGAGTGCTTTGGTGATATCTTAGCAGTGGAAGTCAAGGCAGGCATCAGAAGCTTAGTGAATAAGAAAGGCCCCACGCAGTTGACACCGAGCTGCAGTTCATAGCCTTGCTTTGTCTTAGAGCCTTTCTCAGGGTATCCCACTCCTGCGTTATTGTAGAGCAAGTGCAGATTCGGCTCCTTCTGGAGGAACTGGTTGACGGAGGACTTGATTGTAGTCAAGTCAGAGAGGTCAAGGTGAATGTACTGGAGTTCGCCCTTTGAGCTAGGGTTATTGGTCTTGATGCTCTCCATGGCTCCCTTAGTCTTTATCTCGGAACGCGCCATCATGTATACCCGCGCATTCTTTGAGTATAAGGCTTGAGCGATCTCTTTTCCAAGACCTGTGTTAGATCCAGTAACAATTATGACCTAGTAATGTCAGTGACTTACTGATACCAAACGGCGACATCTCAGCCGGGAATTGAGTTACCTTATCCGTCAAATCAGGGAGATGTTCAACCGTCAGCTGTGGCTTGGACGGGCAGAAGAACTGCTTCATAACACTGGAGTTACTAGGCATGATGGCAATTTCTGAAGTACTTGCAGCGAGGTGAAGTAGAGAAAAGAGGTTGAAGAAGATGGGGTTCGGAGCATTCAGAGTAGTTTTGCTAAAGCTAATGGTAGTCTTCTGTCGAAGGCAAGCTTATCAAGTTGATTCGGTTTGGAATATAACATTTAGAAAGCAGCGGGGGGAGAGTCTTTTTATAGCTGGACAGTCGTGGAAGATATCACCTCGGGTCCAATGGGGTTTACGATCTGAAGACTTGAGGGACAGCCAGTCCCGAGTTTCCAGCAACAACCTGAACCCTGAACTACCCATCCCGGCAATTAGACTGCTAGGGCTGACAACCAAGCAGGGGTTGATTCTCTTCTTCACGCTAGCGGCCGCATCACCGCACCATAAGCCGCGTTGCTCCCACATGGCCGCATCTCCCGCATCAAGCAGGCGATCTCAAACTTGAACCAGGCGCCTCCGTCTTGATCCACTAAGGTACACAATTGTTTGTGAATACACCAATTCAAGGTCTGGGCGTGTATTCAATTACCCGCAAGCAGGGCTCAATTCATGGCGAGGACTCACTAGCTGGCTCCCGATCAGCCAGCCGAAGTGAGACGAGGAGGTGTCAGTACATTGGCACTTCCATCCAGCATACATGGGCCACCCTCCACTGCGTGTGTTCTAGGCTGGATTGATATTTCCGGCCATTCCCTTGCCCCATCAGCCGCACAGCAATTTCGACCCCCCCAGAAGGCTTGTCATATTTCGCATTGACCAGGCGAGCGCAGAATTGAAACAAACACATCCATGGCCTCACTAAGAAGCAGGTGGTTTACAGATGCCACCGATTGGGTACTTGGCCCACGCCAGCTCTTCAGTGCTTATCTGTTTCAGAAATTAATCTCTGAGCGAATTTCAAAAGCACCTGTGGCCTAGAGCACTACTTTCTCATGTAAGAATTTCAGTATGTTCTGACAGAAGAGAAGAACACAAGACGCGGGTTGAGATCCGCAATGATCGCCGGATAAAACCCATCCACGCGGCCGCATGGAGGATCATCATCAGACCCACAACTACCATCATGACGATGCCTTTCTGCGTAAATCCGTTGTTGAGGCCGACTCGGGGAATCCTTTCGCCCATCTCATTTCGATCGTGGCGGCAGCGATTCTATTATAAATACTGCCCATCATTCCCATAGAAGTCTCACTTCATTATGAACGAAATCAGCAGCCTTAATTATTACTTCTCTGCGCCCAATAAGTACACCCACAGCTTCTCCACCTCACTGCCGCCATATTCTATACCGGAACAACATTCTCGGAACAATGTCCAGTTCTTTCTCTCCTTACGCTGAACAATATGCGAATCCCCATGGCCCCAATGATGGCAGGCCTACAGGCTCCCAGATCGTCAAGGACTACGGGCTCGAAAACAAGTTCAGCGGTAAGGTCGTTCTAGTGACCGGCGCCACCTCAGGCATTGGGCTAGAGACAGCGCGTGCCATGCACGAGACAGGTGCAGATGTTTACATCGCTGCGCTTGAAGCTACAAAAGCTCACAATTTGATCGAAGACATTAAGAAGTCATCCAAGGGTACAGGCAAGATTCAACTTCTTGACCTTGATTTGGGTTCCTTGGATTCTGTCAGCCACACGGTGCAGAAGTTCAAGAGTCTGTCCTCAACTCTCAACATTCTCATCACGAATGCAGGTAGGTTTCAGACTGGTTAAATTGTTCATTTTTAGTCTCGCATGTATCCCACAGCGCATAGAGAATGAGTATTAATATCTAAATTATGGCAGGCATTATGACCGCAGCTCCAGGCAGCAGGACCAAAGAAGGATTCGACATGCGATTTGGCATCAACCACTTGGGCCATTATGCTCTAACTGCCCAATTACTGCCGCTTCTTATTCGCTCCAGCACACCGGAATTCAACTCAAGGGTTGTGGCCATCACTTCAAGTGCACATCGGTTCTCCTCGATCCGGTGGGATGATTTGAATTTGACCCAAACTGACGACGTCTGGACCGCATACGGACAGTCTAAAACCGCAAACTTGTGGATGGCAAATTACATTGACCGAAAGTACGGTCCACGAGGGGTCCATGCTAGCGCAGTCAACCCCGGGATGATCTGGACTGGCATTCTTGATGACTTAGACCCTATCACTAGCGAGCAATGGAAGAACGACAAGAGTTTGATGGATGTCATGCAGTCGCCTGCTCAAGGATCGGCAACAACTGTGTGGGCTGCAGTTTCTCCCACGTGGGAAGGAAAGGGCGGGAAATATCTCCTCGCATGCGGCGTTGGTGAATCTTTGAAAGATGAGAACTCCGTTGTGGACCCAGGGTATGCTGCTCACGCTTACGATGAGGAAGGGGAGAACCGATTGTGGGAGCTCAGCGGTCAGCTGACTGGGATTTTTGTCCAGGAGACTTAGTTAGGGAATGTCTACTTATTAGTTACCCTCATAGCCAACAATGGATGAAATTTTGAGCAAGCAACTAAGTATACCGAGGTAGAATTGAGAATTACTCGTTACAGAATAATTATATCCTCCTCAGGTCCAAACCCAACCGTATGCGGTCCCTTGTCACCAAGCTTTCGGCCATATCGAAAGCGTTTCTTCCTCATTGCCTTGGATAATTCATCCCCATCCATTTGTGCCGCCTTGGCAGGTAGCCCGTCAATATCAGATTCTCGGATAGCAGTAGAGACATAGCCTAGGACCTCCGGCCCATGCCCTGAGTGTACAAATCCCACTCCCACGATGCTTGCAAGCGTAAGAATTAGACAGGAGACCAGACAGACGACCATCCAAGGCCAGTTTATCAAGTAAACATAATAAACGTCTGTTCTGGTGGCATTGCCAACAGTCCAAGCCGAAAAGGGAGCGTCAACCTCGTATGATGGCACTTGCAAGGGGTCCATAAATTCGGAGATCTGGTGCACCAGATAGAACGTGTTGATGGCCTGACTTAAACGTGTACTGAGATCGGTTGCTGAAATTATTGTTAGATTTGCCATGTTGAAGATGTAGCTTAGAGTTCCTTTCCCAGACAGTAACACGGAGGGGACGAGCCGTGAAATGGCGCCGAATATCTGGGGATGAGAAAGAATCGACAGATTCTCAGGCGGGTGCGGTTTGAGAGACGGACGCTGAGCTACCGCGTGACAGTCTGGTTGGAGCTTCTGAGGAATAACTGAACAAGAGAGTCGAGTCTCCACATGCTTCTGTGATACGCGACACTCACTCCTGGCGAAGAAATAGAAATCTTCTTCGGGCTTCCGCTCCCATGCAAAGTCAAACTGAACGAGCATTTTGGTCAAGCCTGCCTCGATTGCGGTTTCATTTTGGAAAACATTGAGACTAGACTCCCTGAAGGCGAGCCAATCTGTGCCAATGAAACGGTTCAGGGCAATATTCCATCGGTGTGCGCGTTTGAACGTAATCTCTAAGTCCTGCTGATATCCGTACCAGCTTCCATTGGTAATCGCTCCAGTGTAGTTGCGAAGCATTCCTTCTGTGTAAGAAGCAATTTCCTCCAGAGCTGTTTGATTCAGCTTTGTCTCGTACAGGGAAGAATTTTCAGGCCGCAATTTCGTTTCAAAAGGCTCGCATTCCAAATCCACATATGTTGTTTCAATGGAGACCATGCTGTTCCCAGGGAGTAAATGAGAGATCTGGACACCAAATAATGCTGAGTATGACCTCGTCTGATTGTTAGCCATCTCATGCCAAGATTGGCTATCCTTTAGATTCAGAGCCGCCGGCTCTAAGAAGGGAATTTTAGTATGCCCCCAAGGATCAGTTGGTCCAGTCGCGATATTTACATCTAAGTTCAAGCTCCGAATGTATGAATCCCCCATCGAGCCTTTAAGTATCTCATTGGGATAGGCTTTCTGAGTGTTCAGATAGACAAAGGTTGTAGCGTCCGACGGCGTTTCTTGGTGGAGAATCCGTAGTAACGACTGACTGCCGAGAGGAGAAAATGACCATAGAGCAAGAATCATAACAGCTAGAGGGTTGAAAGCTGCTGTTTTGAGATGAATAGCAGCAGCCCCGCCTACTGTTTGGCTCCCAATGAGTTGCTCCAGAGTACCAAGTGAGCTCCCCATTTCGAGCTGCAGCCGTGCAGAATGGTAAAAAAGTCTTCCCATAATAAATGCATATACCATAGGGAAAATTGGGGCAGCCTATGGCATATCAGTATTCTGTATCTCTGTGCTTTCTTATTCAAACGAACCTACCGTGGTTAGGATGGCCTGAAATTGCCCATACCTGAAATCCATGGGACGGCCGTCGTATGATGCTACTAAACAGACAAATACGAAATGACCAAAGCCGAGAGAAAGTGCAAAAATATCTGTGATAATTATCATGACCCTTGACAAGGCGCTCGGCTGGTGATGAAATCTGGCTTCATCAGGAGTCTCGTGAGCGAAAGCCTCGTGGATTGACTCATCAACACTCGACTTGAGGAAGCTTACAGCACTCGTCGCTGTGATGCTCTCCTCGCAGATGGACTGGATGGGGGACACAGACCTATCGCTTTGACTCTCATATGCCATCTTGATGTATGGGCTTGTACGCTGCGACAACGATCGGAACACTGATTAATATTACAGGCAACACAAAACTTGCTCCAGATGAAGGAAATACTCGAGTGGAAATGTTATCATCGGACACTTTTTCAGCCGAAGGAAATCAGGAGGGACTTTGAAAAAGGATTCACAGGTGTCAGCCCTCCATTGGCTGACAAGTACCGTAGGATATTGTCCGACACTACCCTTTTGTGGCGGGCGCCGTAGATCATTTCTAAAACAATATGAGAACGCCTTATGCGGCGGGTCTTATTACTGCATTAGAACTGTTCTTGTAGCATTGAGGTGTCGCCTGCGTCTCTCCTGAAAGTTTTAGCCCCCACAACCTCGGGTACAGAGGATCGAATGCTACATGTACGGTCGAGGAGCCCCCTGATATGCCAATCCACGTCAGACGGGATAAACAAGAACGCAAATCCTTTCGTAAGCCATAAAATTGTTGAGATCGCTACCTTATTCGATAGATTCCTCGTGTCTTATAATCGTAGACCCTTGTGTGGGCCTCCGGAAACTTCGCAATCGTTTTTCTTCAGCCAGTCACGAGTGAATTTCAATCTAACGAAATTTACTCTGCTCACTAACTGACACTTTCCTGCATTAAAGAACATGAATGGATCTAGTGCATGCTGGTTTACCTTTTGAAACCAATGACAAGTAAATTATCAATATCTATACTATTAGATGGACGAATGTAGGGTTGTTTTAACAACTTAGAGGGTACTCTTGAATGTTTTACGTGACTGAAAACTCATATTGTCCTATATAGCACAAGATGCTTGTCAACAAGTGATGAGCTTCGTATCTCAGTGGGATACCAGTATAAAACGTCGTCGAACTCCAGCTCGATTGATCATTGGTGAAATATTAGATATGTCTCTTGGTAAACTGGACCCGGGACACAAAACTCCTTGAAGCACTGACATGGACATTGGGGGGTTGGATACCAGCAACGTCGTCAGAGCCCATTGCCTAATAAGGAATCATTCGTTCTAAATCTGTTCATGATAGCCTCTTCCCAAGTCAAGTGCCGTCTACGACTGTGGCGGGTCCAGAACAGCCCCAGTGACGTGGGTTGCTCTTTCTATTCGTTGGGATATGATGCTGGAGGGCCTAATACTTCAGCCCTAAAAGTCTTCCCCGCATCCGTGTTTTATTTTGGTTCCTCCTTGATCCATAAACGGCTGTCAAATATCTTGGCTACGCTTAATTAGATCAGTCTAGGCCAACGGAAAGTTGACACTAGCGATCTCGAGTGCCGGCAGCCGAGATAGCATGCGTGGCCGTTATAGATATACCAATGCTGCCTTTCATGCCGCCATTCACGCATTTGTGTGTTGTCATCGGAAATTTTACTCATCCATCTTCTTTCTCAACTATGAGTTACGGCCATAATCTGCCCATTCATCCGTCAGAGAATTTCCCTGAAGTAGTTCCCGAACTACCTCAAACCTCTACCGATCCAGGTCAATCATCATCACCGCATGGTTTCAGTAATAAAGAAGTATCCTCACAAGAAGGCGAAGGCAAAGAAGTGAACCCACTGGAAAGCAGCCGACCCAATGAAAAGATATGGTCGCCTCCTCCCCCGGTGCTTGAACAGGGAGCAGCCTCCCCTCCACCGAAGAAGTGGTGGAAGACGCGCAAGGGAATATTAATCCTCGTCGCCGTCGGTCTAGTCATCATAGCGATAGTCCTCGGAGTCTCTCTAGGAGTTGTACTTGGCGGAAAGAGTAGCTCGTAAGTTCCATTCAATCAGTAGGATTTCTTAAATCTAACGGTGCAATCTTCTCCCAAACAGAACAGGAAACTCCAGCCCGAGCAAGGCCACAGCAACAGCGACCACGACAGCAACGCCAAACAGCTCTGGTTCCGTTTGCCGGTTGACGGTATGCCCTTCCATGATCGCCGTGGTTCAAGACTCCTCTCCATCTGCGTCCGCAGAGTCAAAGCTCTTTTTCGGTCTCGGATCCGACAGCGCGGTATGGTATCGGCAGTGGGATGGCTCCAACTGGCGGAATCAGTGGACGAGTCTTGGTGGCCAATTCGCTAGCCATCCCGCTGCTGTTACATTCGAGAGCCAGCAAACCAATGTATGGGTCGTGGACAAGAGTTATGGTATCTCTTCGATAGCTTACAAAAACGGTTCGTGGGATTCCTCTTGGCTCGGTCTCGGGGGGTTCGCAACATCGCCACCAACAAGCTGTTCCCACGACTCAGGCGTGCTGGACGTCTTTGTGCGCGGTTCTACAATGGCTCTCCACCAGATGAACTGGAATACGACGTCATTCATGTACTCCGGATGGCAACCTTTGGGGCTTTACCTATCGAGCTCGCCCATGGTCTCCTGTTCGCCCGGCCGAATGGATGTTGCAGTCTACGGCGGCGGGGCCAACGCACCGCATGATCTCTGGGTTGAAAGATGGGACAATTCAACTTGGGAAAGCTGGAAAGGTGAGGCAGGGAGCTTCAAGGGTGACCCGTTTGTCGTATCCTCAAATTCTAACAGGAGTGATTATTTCGGCGTCAGCCCTGATGGCTCCATGTATCATCTGTTGTGGACGACCGCCGGTGGATTTGGGAATTGGGAACATATCGGTGGAGCTTTTGAATCAGTTCCAAGTGCACTGGTGGTCTCAGACTCCCGTATTGATGTAGTTGCGGTGGGAACGGACGACCGCTTGAAGCATAAGGCACTCATTGGCTCCACCTGGAGTGCGGACTGGGACGACCTCGGCGGCAGCTTTAATAGTGCCCCTGTGGTCGTTCTTGGTTCTTCAGGCAAAGTGAGTGTCTTTGGTTTGAATAGCAAAGGAGAGCTATTCCATGGAACTTAGACGGTCGTCAATAACAACGTGGCGTGGAGTGGAGATCCTGCATGGACGAGTGATGGCGGTACATTTTCCCTACAATGGTTCAGGCCGGGGACAATGAATTCGTAGCCAGCGAAAAGCCTGGGGAAGTTCAAGATAGCAACTGATATATGTTTAACCATCCTTCCTATCCATCAATTATTGTTCCCACTGAGATGTGATACATGATAGAGGATGCTACTATTTCACGGGGCGCAACAACTTCGAATAGTCGTTTCTCATCCAGCGGAAGCCAGCTGCTTCACCAAGGAGATATGAACCAACTCTTTAAAGAACGAAATTCCACCAAACCCATCCATGTATCATTCATTTCATAGACTCATTGTTATGTCTTAGTTTCAGCAGGCTGAAGGCCCCGAAATTTCTCCAAATTCACCCTACCTAGTTATAGTTACATTGTGACAATCAACACATATCACTTTCACTTGAGGCCCTGCCACTTTGCATAGCCTATTCTTCCATGATAAGCTCCATCTTCGCTCAAGTCTAATATTCGTCATAACTGCCGTGCCTCATGAAGTAATCCTTAACTTTTAGTCCAACGCCGAAGTTTGGTAGCCTGTGATGATTTCTTGACACGTAAGCGTCAATACAAGTTCCATGTTCCATCTATTGATTAGTCGCACCCGAAGCCCAATGAAATTCACCATGTATCAACTTCTGTTGAAGCATTAGCTTTCGAAGTAGTTCTTCTTGTGTGGCACAATATCTAGGTTGCGAGATCAATCTCCATTAAGCTCCATCCGTCTATCAGCGGGAATATGGCCCGGGACCTGTAAGCTATCTCTCATAGCAATATGCTGAGTGTCTCCACCGAGCTCTGCGGGAGTTGAAAACATTTTGGTGGGTTGTAGTCGTGGGGTCGCTGATTTCAAAGCGGATGATGATCTATCCAGCCCGGGAGAAGAATTTGGGAGCTCATGGTGTTTCTCCGTCTGTATCCTTTGATATTTCCAGAAAACAAGGAATGTGGCTATCACTAGAGCGATGACTCCCGCGACTGCGCCAATTGATATGCCAGCAATAGCTCCGACGGAGAGACTTTGATTGCTGGACTTTGGCTGAGAGGGAGTTTTGTTTTGGTAAATGTCTTGGACTCCGTCACCCCAAGTTACAGAATCCACTCCCCTATAAGGCCATTAGTTGGTTTCGAAATTCGTCCAGTATCTGCGCACCGGCGTACTCACCCATCGGCATACCACTTCTTTATAATCTCTGGAGTTGCATATGGTTCAGCACCAGCATCATAGGTCTCCTTCCATTCCATCTTCGTCATATCGAAGATTCCCAAGCCTTGAGGCAACGAGTCCTTGGTACTCATACCATCTGAGTCTGACGTATTTACACCACCGATGCTGAGAATCTGTCGGTTTCCAGCACGTACGCAGGCATGATGTGTTCTCGGGTTGATTCCTGCGCCATCTGCCCGGTGCCAAACGAATCCTGGGAGACTCAGCACCCACACATCACCAAAGGCCGAGCCCTTTCCTTCCTCGTTGCTGCGATCCTTGGCCCCGCCATACATGAAACTAGATAACCAAATATTTGAAGTCAGCCACTCTCGTTCTAGCCCCAATCTTCTTTCAAGTTTATCTTCTTGTCTTTGTTCCATTCCACTCACATTTCGTAGGTATTGTTATCTCCCTGTACGCCTACTACACAGTGATCCATACGCCGCGTGGGCAAAGAACTCGAGACAGCACCCGAGACTGTTTGACTATACCACACCATAGTCACCGGGTCCATAAGGTAGATGGTTCCGAAATTGATAGCAACAGGGGAGTTCGCACTATCCAAACCACCAATGAGAGCAATAACCCCATTAGGTCCGAACGTAGGAACAAAAGTGGCTGAAGCAGCCCATGGACTCTTGACTGCATCCGGTACATTGGTGTGGTTCGTCCATGTCTTCGCGGTGAAGTTATAGGAGACAAATCCAGGAACAGACGTTCCCACCGCCGCTGCGTTCGATGTACGTTCAGTCAGTTCATTTGTGCTGCCTCCAAACCAGAACCCCAAGCCATGCGCTACAGTATGAGCGCTAGACTCGGTACTGACCACCCCAGCAATACCCGTGGTGATTTCGGAACTCCATGTGCCATTCCCTTTGCCATCGGGCAAAAGTTTCCAGAGCTGGCGGTCCAATGGTTTGATATCTCTCCTACCTCCCCAGAGGTAGATTGCTTGCGTGTTTTCGTCGGCAACTAATCCGCTTCTATAAACGCCTTTCTTTCTCGTTTCACTAGCAAGTTTGAGAAATTTAGCGTCTTTCGGGTCCCAAGACTTAGATATATCGATAGCGAACGTGTCCTTGGTCGTCGTGCCTAGATGCCTCCATTAGCCAATGTCTAGCGCAACTTAGTATTGAGCAAGCGCGTACAGCACTTTGTATTTGCTGGCCCTGAAAGGTAGCCTCCGTCGAGGTATAGATACTTGCCTAGGGTGACGGCTGTGGGTAGGTTCGAAGCATTACAGTCAGCTAATCTAGGAGTGAGTAAGACAATGAGTTCGGTCTTACCTCGTAGACCATTTCGACGAAAGACCTCCTCCGAAGGTGAGGGATCTGAAAGAACGCTGCGTATTTTGAGGGCAGCTAGCAACAGTACCCGAAACTTCATTATGGCGCCTGGGGATACCTAGTTATATGAGCACTCTATGTCGCTGGCCTTAGTCTGTGTCTATCCGCAAAGTATCAATGTACAGTCTTAAGTATCATCACCTTCGGAGAATATTTATGGTTAACGTAGGGTGGCGTGGGAATTGTTCCTATTATTAAGTCGTGGGACAGGAACAGGATGCCTAACAGGCTGTAGGCTCCGGACGTGTGGTAGGACAAAAAGGCAAAGCTAGCCACCGCACTTACCAAGTCACCAATAATAGTCTGGCTATGCCTGAAACCTTCACAAACATGAAAATCGTATGATGCCAAGAGTAACACAAAATATAAAATGACAGCTGAGCTCTTACTTTGATAAGCAAGACGTGTTGGCCTCCTGGCCTATAGGAAGTGATATTCGATGGAAATGTGTGTGGCGCCTGCAAGAAGGAGGGGCCATTGTATCTGCCAAGAGGAAAATTGGCCAATATCAACTGTCATGACTTGCATGTCTTACCCATGGGCGTAATTCAGGGGCCCGTTGTCTCACTTGCGCACTCGTACAGTCATCGTGATGAAGCCCACAATATCAAATTCTAGAACGGGCTCTAGAACCCCGATAAACGACCAGTCTATTCGATGAGGCCCTCCAAGCATAACCTTGGTTTGGGGCTCAGCTGCTTTGCCAATAAAAAGAGCAATAGCACGGAGCTTTGACAGCTAGTAACTGTGAATCTGAGGTATCCTACATGTACGATCGATATGGAAACAGATTCAAGCGCATCTTTGAGTTATTAGGGCTTTACGCAATTCTATTTATGCCTTGACGGGGCACGTAGGGAGGTGAAAAGCCCAAGCGCGTACGCAAAGCACAAATCATCTCACCTGTCTCAGATATCAGCCAGTCTTACCTATATCCGGCCGTTAGCCCAATCTGTAGGCGAGGCGACAGCCATGTTCGTTTCAAAGACTCCGTGCTCCGCTTCATATTTACCCGGCGCGTATGGCTGTACTCTCCGCCACTTTCGATACACACTCCATGAGTGACTCTCATGGCAAGCAGCTAGTCTGGTGTGTGTGCCGTCGATCTCACGGATCGGGCTGACTGCGAGGCGTGCCTTACCCATAAACCCTGCATCGAGCCAGTCGGCTTTAAGGCGAACGCTTATCTGACAACCTTAGGTATATTAATAGCCCCTGAAAGTACGTAGTGAGTGGGTCCCCTTTCCGCCTTGCGAGGCGAACATATTCTGCAGGTGGATAGAGCTCGCGATACGCCATCACGGCCATGACTCTGGCGGACGTTCGTAGTAGGCTGCTTTCCTTCAGCGGGAGAGGTGAGACCAGCCGCCAGTCTTCTCCAACGACTAGTTCAATTTTGGCGTAGAGTACGTAGCTGGTGGTCAGCCAGCTTTTGCGAGGTTTGTTGGATGCAGAGTAATGCACTATCTCGGCGGAACGTGGTGGACTCGATTTGTCAAAAGTGAATCGCGTCCTGCTCGCCAGGCTCTCGCCGCGTGATTCGAGTCCCCCCTGAGATGCTCTCGAGTACTTGACGAAGTTTGATACCTTGACGTTACAGGAGCGGGATAAAGAAGGTGGCGTAATATTGAACGCTGTTGTGAATAGAACATGTCCCTCTATCTAGGTAAGATCCCCCAGCCTCCCTTTCTTGCGTATTTCTTTCAAACAGGCTTGAAAAGCGCTGTGACATGATACCGTATCGGGATGGTCTCGACCTAGTACCTTTATATAGAGCTCTAATGCCTGCCGATATATCTGATTCGCCTCGCTGTATCTTCCTTGTCTCATTATCACAAGGGCCAGGCTTTCCATACCGTCGAGTGTATAAGGATGCTCTCGGCCTAACGCCTTCTCACGAAGCTCTAATGCCTGCTGATGCATCTGCTCTGCCTCGCTGTACTTCCCTTGTCCACCCAGTACTTTGGCCAGGTTATTCATACTGATAAGCGTATCAGGATAGTCTTTCCCGAGCACCTTTATTCGCAAGTCTAATACCTGCTGATGCATCTGCTCTGCTACGCTATAGTTCCCTTGTCTAACCAATGTGTCAGCCAGGTTATTCATACTGATAAGCGTATCAGGATGGTCTTTCCCGAGCACCTTTGTTCGCAAGTCTAATGCCTGCTGATGCATCTGCTCTGCCACGCTATAGTTCCCTTGTCTAACCAGTGTAGCAGCCAGGTTATTTATACTGATAAGCGTATCAGGATGGTCTTTCCCGAGCACCTTTGTTCGCAAGTCTAATACCTGCTGATATATTATCTTTACCTCGCTATAGTTCCCTTGTCCAAACAGTACTTTAGCCAGGTTATTCATACTGCTAAGCGTATCAGGATGGTCTTTCCCGAGCACCTTTTGTCGAGACTCCAATACGTGCTGATGCATTTGCTTCGCTTCGCCATATTTCCTTCTCCTTTCTAGCACAATAGCCAGGTTATTCATAATGACGAGTACAAGGGGATGCTCTCGGCCTATTATCTCCTCATAACGCTGCAGTACCCGTCGATACACTTCTTCCGCTTTCTCGTACGTGGCGGTTATTTCGTATGTTGCTGCGACGCAACGTAAAAGGATCCCAGTCGCGTGCTCATCTGTTGACTCTTCGCACACCGCCGCAACTGTCAGTGTATGTGGCATATACCTCGTCCATATGCTTCGATTCTCATGCCAAGGAAACGGGTATATCTTGGACAAATGTTGAACGACACTAGTAATTGCTTCTATCCTTTCTTCTCTTCTTAGATGGTTGCGCATCGCCAAACGCACGAGACGATGGATATCAAAAGCAGCAGCATTCTCTCGCTTCGTGATAAATGCGTACGCTTTCAAGGCCGCGGTTGCTTTGTCCCTTTCTATTTCGTCTTCTTCAAACGGCAACAAAGACTCTGGAATGTCCTTTTCTGCTAAAAAACATATGGATCTCAAATATCGCGCCGCGAGTGGTTTATCTCGCGAAAGATGGGTGAAGGAGATCAGCCAAGTCGTGGCTACTGGGTTTCGAGTATGTTTATATCTGCTCCTATCTTCGAAATCTTTACTCAACATGGTGATCGTTCTTCCATCACTTGATTGGCAGTAACTGAGATATTTCGTAGTAGTGATATCGTGTTTCCACATATATGCAGATGCTTGTCGAATAGCCAGGGGTAAGTCGGCAAGGAAATCAAGGAGCTTGGATGTATCGGCGATATCTTTCCGCTGGCTTTCCTCTGTATACCTTTTCAGCATCTCGAGGGCTTCGTCTCGGCTCATTTCCCCGACTCTTTCCACATGCCCCGGTGCGATATCCAGGCTAGTTGCGACGATATGATTCCTTGTCGTAAACAGAATAGAGCCTTTTGGGCTCGAAGGAAGGAAGCCGACTAAGCCGGCTACTAACTCGATATCATCCAAATTGTCGAGAATCAAAAGCCATTCGCCAGAACTCTCGTTATTCAATGCCGATTTTACCAACATTTTAATATCTGCCTTCTTGTCTTGTAATCCTGGCACCTTAAGAGCGTCACCAATCTCTCGATACGCATTCTCGAAGGAGGTTATGCTTAGCACTGGGACCCAGAAGACGGAGCAGTCGGAATGAGTGTTGCGAACGCGGTAGGCGGCCTCCAAGGCGATCTGCGTCTTGCCTGTTCCTCCTAGGCCTTCAATGGCGGTTCGCTGGCAGTCGTTCGGTCTTGTACCGGGAGGAATTCTTTCGAGCAGCCAGTTGATCGTCTCCTCTCTGCCGACAAATCTCTCGTTCTGTCCAAATGGGACGAGAAAGTGGCGTTTGGATTTTTGGGAGATAATCTCGAGTAACTGAGCTACAAGATCATGGCTAGAGGCGTCTTCCTCTTTCAGAGGGCGAAGGTTCTTAGCAAAGTGTTCCAGTTTCGTAGCAGAGTTATAGCCTTCTTTTTTGAGAGCTCGAAGGATTGGAGGTAGATTGGTAGGTTTGAACCTCCATTCCTCGGCTCCCTGCGCAAGCTGGATGATATGAAGTACGTCATATTCGGGCCTGGCCTCGTTGCGATTCTCCTCCTCTCTCTCTTTCATATACTCTGCACCAACTTCCACCATAATCGCTGCTGCGTGTATCATATCCAGGACTATCTCGTCCTTCCTTGATAGCGGCCCATGGGCCTTTTTATAATACCAGTCATGTGCAAGGAGGTTGTACATCTGATCTCCACAAGTAGTGACTTGGATTTCGAAAATAACACCAGGACCACCAGCAAGATAGTTAGAATCTCCATACAGTGTGACATGATGATTATTTGATTCGTAGCTTCCAAATAGCGACTCCCAATGGACACCAGGCTGGCGATCGCGAGACCAATGCGTTGGCTGCTGGATTGCGTGAAAGCTTTGTGCGATAAACTGGTTCACTTTCTGCACATCACTTCGACGCTGTAGGATAACCATAGATCCGGCTAGATCATGTATCGTTTCGAGAATGTCTCCAAGGCCTATACAGGGACGCTGGCGGTGTTTTTCGCGACGATCGAGTGATTGCTGGACCGACTCGGCAGTTTTCGCTCGGCCAATAACCATGCAATTCAGATTTCGAGTTTGCAGCTCTTCCTTAAGGTAGCGTACAACTCCATCGACAAAATCTTCATATTTGGGTTTCAAACTTGGCCATGTTTCGGAGCAAAAATTGGTTTTGAGGCTCGAACTTCCGTTCGCAGGTAAATGGATCGATGCGTCGTGTATCGCCGCTTGCACCTCTCGATGCAGCGAATGCAAGGTAGTAAGCCGCGACGCCATAACTCTTCACCAAGCGCTGTCCTCAATACGAGACTCCGGCCTGTGTTGTCGAGATAGGTTCAGATGCGAGAAGTCGGCTGTGAAAGGACGAGACACGATGCAATTTTATCGTAAGGCCCGTTGGGTGCGTTGGGTAGCAAGGCAGTCCGCGAGGCACCGCGTAATACGTGCATACGAGGTGTGCCAACCCACACCCGCCTAATGCATGTAAGTGTATCCAAGCCAATCATGATCTGTACTGCTTATCACGTTAGCTAATCGAATCCTACGCACCGCCCGTTTATTGTCTTATTGCGGATGAGTACTACCCCTCGAGGATGTCCATCCCTATTCGGTCGAAAAGCTTGGCAGGTATTACTCGCCATTTGCTATTAAAGAGCCTCTATGCAAAGTCAAAAATCCAAAAGGGTTGTCATTTATATTATAACTCGTCGCGGGTTCCAAAAACACTTCGTCCAAGAGCGGGATCGACTACATCAAGTATTCCCAACTCTTCGTGGTCTGGTTGAAGCTTCAAGATATCATCGGTAGAGATCCTAATATAGCCTGCAGTAGATCTAACAGTACATATTCTGATTCTATCGCCGTAGCCTCAGTTTCGCCATCCCTGAATCTCATCCAGCGTCAGGACATATTCGTGGTTGAAAATCTACCAACTTGTCAGTCATCACCCCTACCAGATAGGCCAAAATCCACGCGACATCAATGATCCCACTCACAGTTTTAAGGATGTCAATAGGGTTATAGACAGGGTTGTTGATGAAGGTATCTCCCCAAACCGCAAACCAAAGCCAGTGAGCCTCATATGCAATCAGTTGATCCGGCAGCGGAGCACTACCAACTTCCGATGCTGCAATAAGCTTCTTGTCCTTGCCGAGCTCAATAAGCTGTCCGTATTGGGTCGACATGGGCTATTCGCGGTTAGATCTGATCACTCAAGGGGGACTGTAAACACTTGCCCCATTTCCAGTGCTATACACATCTGCACTGAGAATATCAACAATGGAGTCTCCTGGATACCAACTCTCGGCGATCGAGTTCCAAACCCAAATCAAATTATTAAGCTTGTGGTAGTTAGTCAGCCTATCGTAAAGCAACGCCCATAGCCTTTTAGATGGTTCCGGGCCTTGAGCTCCCCACCAAAACCAACCGCCTTCTGACTCGTGCAAGGGGCGGAAAAGGACTGGGATATGAGCTGACTGGAGCCTCTTGAGTTGGACGGCAATAGCATCAATATCGCGGAGAATGAGTGTATAGTTGGCATTTGTTGTGTCTGCAAGAGCGGTTGCGATGTTGAAATCAGTAGCACCTGCGAACATGTCAACCGAAGTAAACAAGAACGAACATGTGATACATACGTGTATAAAATCCGCTCCACCACGGGTTCTCCTCTGTGTCATACAGGCCTGTAGGCGCGTTCCAGTGCCACAGAATAGAGATTATACCACCGTTCTTGGCATGGCCGATAGCCTCCTCAATGGCAGTCCCAGTGGTGCCGTGCTCGACACGAGATGGGCTGTAGTCCATAAGATCAAGTGAGACAAGAGCTGGGAATTTCCCCGTCTGCTCTTGGATCCAGGTTGCCCAGTCGAGGCCCTGCTGGCCAGATAAGATTTTCTTTCCATAGATGGACCGTAGATAGTTGTACAGCTTCCTGGTATAAATATCTGCCCTCTGATTGATCAAGCGAGAATTGATGTTGTGTGGTGGACGGGATTCGGAGGGTGTTAGAGTTATGGAACCGATCAAATACCTAAATCATTAGTTCAATTTGCGTCTCAAAGACTAGGATAGCTCACCAGCCCCAATTGCTAACAATATCGATTGTGTTGGAACCTTGGTTTAGGAGTAGTTGACCACCGCTCGCAGAGGCCCACGTAGTCGTTTCCTCAAATTGAACCTCACTACTTGCACCCCCATTAAGAACAAGTGTTGTTCTCTTCGCACCATATATGCCAGCATATCGAATGCTGACATCGTACAAAGTCAAGGCATTACTGTTGACGGTAAAGGTGATCTTATCGGAGCTGTCATCAAAGCCGCCCACATAGCCAGTGCCTAGAGTAACGGGCTAGTTAATACAATTCAAGTCGTGGCAATACGGCATGTCGCCAAGCAGGTACCTGTATATCCTGTAAGCTCGGTGAGAATTTGCGTCCCAGTAAGAACCGCATCCTCGGCTTCAAGTGTTTGAGCGGCGGCAACGCTTGCTCTGTCTGATACCGGAGCCGCAAAGGTTGCAGCTGCAAGAGCTAAAAAGCTCAAGGAGGTGGCTTTCAGAGACAACATTGCGGATCTATTTTTCAGGGCTTTGCTCGATGTCGCCTAAAGAAAGGCCGACGGTATGTAGGATATTTATATACCTTTTACCATCAATTTGGTATTGACCTTGAAATCAACTACTTGAGTCCCAATCGAGCAATGATCCCCATTAAGGTCACGGGCGGTGATCATCCGGGGGGGATTGAAAATCGGCAATACGGAGCTCCTTACCGTCTACTAGCAGGGTTAAGTTCAGATTCTAGCAGCTCAGAGGCCTCATCGATGGGCAGGAGGGGTAATGCCGAATCATATCGAGACTGTCTGATGTATACCCACGTTTTCAGAAAAGACGAGTGATGGATTTAATCACGTCATTGGCAAAATCCAAATTGCCGGGTCGACAAACATCAGACTGTCATTGTGCCAAGAGACGACGGAAAAAATAAAGCCGTCTGGTGGAAATTATGCTATGCCAGGTTAGTTTTGAAACATATTATTGTAGGCGGTGTATTAAAAGAAGAGAGTGGGTGAGGAGTCCCAGATAGGCATATATCAATGAATAAATTGCGTAAGAGTTTATTTATTGGTCAGGCAGAAATGATGTGACGAGGAAGAATATCACCCTTCGAAAAAAGTCCATGATGACTCCTTCACCTAACACCATCTGTGTCACAAAGCCCCCCGATTTCTGTCATTTATGGAGGCTGAGATAAGAGGTGCGTGACTTTCATAGCCTTGAGCTCAACATCCGCCTCATTATTGATGATCAGCTAGGCTACCTCGTAGTGGCTAGTCATCCGGGCTGCTGCTAATAATCCCCTCGGATCTCTATTGCCGGCAGTAGACGATGCTCTCCTCTCGAAAATAAGACCTCAACATCTATTTAATACACCGATCTACCTTCAGGAGGCATTCACACGCCGAGTTTATACGATAGGATTCTTCCGGCTCTGTTGAAAGGTCCAATAATGAGGGTATTTGGGTGTCAGTTCGGGCTCATGCATCAACTTTACCAAGCTTAGCGCTACCCTCAGAAGCCGTCGGGTCCTATGCTAAAAGAAGCCGGGAATATATTTATTTCATTGATAGTATAGGCCAGGAGAGTAAAGTTTCGCTAACTTGTCTTATCCAGAGAGGCTGAGCCGATGGTTACCGGCTTCAGCTATTGATTGTCAGATCGGAGTAATCCATGCTTCTTAAGCCTTCGCCGGGCTCCTGCTTCTCAATTGAGCTCCTGAAAGGCTTTCCCAATTTACCATGTGTTATTGTTAACTGTTCCGATATATGACTCCGACAAGTTATTAAGGAGATAACGTGCATACCGGCCAGACAATTGATTCTCAGCAGTGAAAATGGCTTCTTCTCTGTTATCAGGTACTATTGGGGATGCAAGGGTCACCCTCTTAGACATAATATTGCATGTGTAGTGACTCGTGTGGTTGGTTGAGGCCGGTTGATGCCCAAACCCTGGTCAAGGGCCATCCCTAAAAGGTTTAAAAGGGAGAATATACTCCCCTTGCACACCTCCAACTCAAAATCCCAATATACGACAAAAAGAAGTTGGGAAAAGGAGAGCAATCAAGTTCATATCCTCCGGGTCTGTACTAGTCATTTAATAACTCGCAATCTAGCCCAGTTCGGGTAAGTTGGGAGTTCATACTATTCCGTGCTAGGTTTTAATCCCGAGCCGAGGCACAGCTTTCGCATCCTTATTTCTACTTCTCTGTCACCATCAAATCAACCACATAAAAATTTCTCAGCCAGGCGTTCTGTGCATCTCTCAACCAGCACCATGTCTCAAATCATACAAAATCTATTTCCCGAGACGAACATCTCAGTCGCATCTCTCCCAGCGACACTCCTTCTCTCCGCCTTGCCACATTGGTACAGTATCTACCTAGCACAGTCCAATAGGGTGGAGGGCGGTTGGAAAAACCAGAATCCACGAGCCTTCGTCGCGCGATTGAACGCCAAAGCTGGGAGTGGCAAGAAGCTGACTGACTTGGAGGAAACCATCCTGCGAGGACAGAGTGCACAACAGAACGGGTTCGAGTGGTGGCCAGTATGGGCAGCTGCAGTCGTAAGTTGCTTCTCCATTGCAATAAAGGCTCAGAGTCAAGAATGCTAATATTTTTCCAGGCTTTTGGGTATCTCAGCAACGTGTCGGTAGATGATATGAATCAATATACACTGATTCATCTATCTATGCGCATGCTGTACAACTATCTCTACGTCACGACAAAGACTCGCCGTGGGAGCTACTTGCGCACAATTGTGTTTCAAGTTAGTTTATATCCAGCGGTGGCTATTTTCATACATGCGGCCCGTGCGATGAGGTAGCGAGCATGCTATTGCGCAAATTATCTAGGCTCTTCAGTGTGGAATTAGGTAGGAAAGGTATAGGACTATGGAATTATGGCCAAATTTACAATCTTATGTAGCCTACTCTCTACTTTGGGTCTATCCTTTAGAATGCTTATTCCCTCTACTACTTCTACTCCCTTGAAGACAATTATAAGCCTTTTGAGAGCAATCTGTAAAACATCTTCCGAGTGAGCAAATACAAGCCTGAAACTCTCCGGCTTCTCGGCTCCAAGTCCAATGCCACCAGCTGGCGGTCCGACACGACCTTCGGCCATTATTCCAAATAGTGCTTCTTCAGCCTTCCATTTGTCCTCAAACTGGGGCAAGAACTCACTACAGTCACTTATTCATATTCATGACAATTCCAATGTTCAAAAATCCTACTTTGATCTTCCAGATTTGCAGTCAGTGGCAAGACCTCGAAAGTTGCATCATTCCACGCTCAGTTTCATCGCGCATGAAGTAATAGTCATTTATTCAATCTATCTTATTAACCATTTCAGACAATCAGTCTAATGTCGCAATATTCAGCCCGCTAACACCTCAAAGGTCCAAATCACCCATAAGCATTTTAGGGTATCGATCTCCAGCAGTAACAAATGTCTCGAGGATTGCATCAATTTCTGCAATGTCTGCAGGCGACAGATCGATGATGGTCGCGTTTTCCTTTACCCTCTCGGGATTGGAGGAGCCCGGGATGGGAATGATGACAGGCATGCCAGGGCGTTTCGAAATGCTCAGGAGCCAGTTAATGGCAATCTGTCCAGTTGTGCAGCCCTTCTTCTTGGCCAGAGCCTCGACCTTGTTGACCAGCTCGATGTTTTTCTTGAAGTTCTCTCCTTGGTACCTTGGAAGCATGCGTCTAAAGTCGTTTTCGGGAAGATCATCCGGAGACTTGAGTTGACCACCAAGGAAGCCTCTGCAAAGAGGTGCTAATATCTTCTGTCAGTCATTTCATTCGTCAAATCAGGGAAGCAATCGACTTACAATAAGCTATAACTGGAATGTTCAATTCGGCGCAAGCCGCAAGCAGCCCGTTGGTGATTGGTTCAGTTCGGAATAGCGAGAGTTCGATTTCAAGCGAGGTGATGTTGAATTGTGAAGCAGCCTTGCGTAGAGTCTCGGTTCCGAGCTCGCTAACGGAGATGCCACCGATTTTCCCAGATTTCACGTAGCTGTCAATGGTCTCAAGGGTCTCCTCGTATGGGACATTCTTGTCCTTTCGTGCGGGCTCAAATTGGTCAATCCGGCCCACGGGGCCCAACGTGTTGAGGCAGTTGTCGATACTTCGGATGACGCCCTCCTTGCTTGCATCGGGAGCTCGCTGGGGACTCATGGCACCCTTGACATTGAGAACAACCTTCTCTGCATCCTCGGGATACTTTTCAAAATACTTGCGCAGCAGAGCCAGGCTGTTTGCGTTGGGAGGGCCGTAGAACTCTCCGCCGTTGAGGTAATTGCAACCGGAGTCGATGGCCGTCTTGATGGCAGCAATTTGCTTCTCTTCAGGAACAGAGCCGCTTAATGTCAGGCCTTTATGCGGATATTATTAGCGATTGCGGGTGTAGTGTGAACAAGCCGTATAGGACTCACCCATCAGGCCGTAGCCAATTGGTCCGACTTTCTTTCCAAGAATGGTATGAGACATGATGGATATTGTGGTATTTACTGGAGTTTGAAGTCCAATAAAATTATTCTTGTGGTTTGGTATTCCAAGTAATGCGAGTTAGGATGGTGTTGGGGAAAAACCTTGTTGTTGGTAATTGATTGTGATGGTGATGATGATGGCTGTATGATTCCATAGACCCAAGGGCATCATGGTCCTTATTTATGCATCTCATTTCAAGTTCCATTACAACAACGCTCTTGATAGTAGCGGAGGTAGGTGATTGAGGAGTCCGAATTGCCGGAGACTCTTGACGGTGGAGGCTGAACTTTGTGTGGGCAACTCCATCGTGTGCCGTGAGTTAGTGGTGATGCCGCCAACTGCCGAAGGTTTGCTTATGTCCGATCAAGATCAATGACCGCAAACAGGCAATGGCGAAGAAACAAAGTGGAGAACTCGAGCAATTGGGATTAGCCGAAGTCCAAGAGATTGATTTCCTAATCAGCACTAGCGCAATCTCTAGGTTCCTCTCAACGGAGAAACGAGAGTGAGGCGGATTTATCAAACGCGAATCGCCCCTTTCCCAATTGAGGTAACAATCTGCCCCACGAACGCGTCGTGTCTACCCTACCATATCATTTCGCCTGCAGATTGGGAGGGGCTGAGGACTTCCTTACATTGTTGCCTTCATTTGTGGCTTGATAACAACATTGATGATGTCATTTTATGGTAGATGATTCATTGTTGTGGTGTTCGTAGAGAATAAGGCATCACAAGTACTGTGCCCGAGTATTCGCCTACCCTATACCATAACATCATTATGCTCTAGGAGGGCCTTCCTACAAACACAATTATGATGATTAGTAAGAGGCGCTTCTTGAGATCTGTACCTTCAATATGAATCCTTGATTATTTAATCTCAATGGTTTTCTTTTGTTTCATCTGAGGTAGGAGTCAATAAAGTATTGCGTTTGAAGCATCGATTAAGTACCTAGATAGGTGGGAAAAAGGACAGGAGAAAGCCGGTATGTCACAAAAAGAGAGGAAAACCTACCAACTATTGCCTAGCGCTCCCTTGACAATTTTCGATTCATTTTCGCATTGTTTGAATTCATAGCACCTGAATTTCCTACTACTGTCAACGACGAGCAGGAGGTTGTTGCGACAGATTGGTTTGGTCGTGGTCACATGACATGAGACCTCGGCTTCCTCCCGACCACCAATCGTATTCGTATTTAAATTTAACCCAGCAGGGTATCTTAGCGGGCAAAGGTCCCCGGAAAGGAGCGAGCATGAGAAGAATGATCATCTGTGTCAGGTTCAAGCCATTACAATGAGCGACTATGCCGCTTCGGAAATTTGGGATCAAGGCGATAATTGGAGAGGCATTACAGATCCAAAGGAACGACGACGGCGACAGAACAGAGTTCATCAAAGGGCCCATCGTGAGTGTCGTCATTATCGTGCGCTGGTATCCCATCCCAGCTAACAGACTCCATTTACTAGGCAAGAAGCGACGTGCGTTCCCTACGGCCACCAATGATGAAAACCAGGAGCCAGCGCCTCAGACAGCGATGGCATGCCATCTCGCAGTGCTGACCAAACAAGGCCCTTTGCCTGCCTTCCAAAGTTTACCCGATTTTCTGGCTTTCATCAATTGCGCTTTGCTATCCCAGCAAGTCCGGATCTTCCTCGATCGTGCCTATCAAGACTGGTCACTCAGCCGTCCTGTCCCAAAAGACTTGCCTACCCTGAGTCGCCTTAATGCCTTCGACGCACTGATGAGGAACGCACAGATATTGCAGATTCCTGTAGAGGCTCTGGGCAGCGATGATGACGATTCACCGTTGCTGCTCACTAGTCGTCACTCGGCAGGTAGTCAACAGCTATCAAGACAATTCCCTGACCATCTCAGGCCCACAGAACTCCAGAAATCGGTGCCCCATCATCCCTGGCTCGACCTATTTCCGTTCCCTAGCTTGAGGGATAGGATTCTCCAGGGCCTCCAAGCAGGGGAACTGGATGAAGACACGGTGTGTGATGAGCTATGTTGCGACTTATTGAACCTGGAATCGAAGACGGAGACACCCGTGCTGATCTGGGGAGACTCATGGCAGGCTTCTCAATGGGAATTCAGTATCTCTTTCATCAATAGGTGGGCCGTCCTTTTGGAAGACTGCCAAGAGATTATGGCGGCGACGAATCATTGGCGTAGGCTACGAGGAGCCGAGGTCATCTCCTTACCTCCAGACCAGCCTGGGAAATAGTGCTGCATTTGTAATTTCTACGACAAGACAAGGGGTCTCATAGTGTTTACAGGAACTTGAAGTTTTGCCATTCAGTTTCTACTCAATATTTCAGATTTTAATGAATCCGCCTACGACTGAAAATAGGTTGAAAGCAGTTCGTTGTTCTTTGCCACATCTCGGGTGGAAAGTGACCGCAAACACCCGGCCTCCGAGGTCAAACATGACTATCAGGGACATTTACAGGCTCTCCCTTTGTGTGTAGGACATCGGTCAAGCCTACTGGAGGGATAGTGACGCGAATTACTCATGTAACGACTAGTCCCGGCATTACTTCTTGCAGAGGAATCTGAATCATGGCCAGCTCGAAAATGGCCGGAGCGAAAGGGAAGGCCGGCTTCATCCCGGGAGTCCCACACATGGGCGGGTCACCCCACGAGTCATCGACTCATGTGTGGTTGATTCCGTTGATTGACAGGGGAGTAAGCAACTAGTTTGGCTGGATGCTCGGCTTGGCCCACCATCCGGGAGGCGCCCGAGAACTAAGTGTACTCCATGGGAAGGAAATCTCTACAACTAACGGCTGGAAAACATTCAGGCGTGTGGCGCAGCGTGAAATTGTTCAAGTTTCCCGATCATATCATTTGATGACATCCAAATAGATCAACACTAAATCGGAAAAAGAGCCGTTAGTGATGCCCTCCCAACAGCTTAGCTTCACCCGGCACAACCATCGTTAAACTTAAACGGACGAACGACGTCAACATTGCTATGTCCAAGTGTAGGCGGGGTAGGCTTGTCCTCGGCTATGCTGTTGAAAATTGCCTAGAGACTGGCGCTAGTTCGATAAGGTGGTGTGAGCCGAAGGTGGTGTTGGATATGGTTGTTCGATGGGCCTATTTCTTTGAATGCCCTCTCGTAGTTCATCGTATGCAATCTGCTTATCCCCCTGTCAGAATGTGGAGAACATGATTGCTCTAAGCTCCGCCCACTTGCTGAGTGTATTCAACATCGTGGGTGGCAAAGGGTGTTGATGGTTATATATTGAACCAACTGTCCTAGGCTATGTATGAATCTGGCCCTTCTCATTGATTCCTTCTCCTACACATCTCAAGTTCTTTGAACACCATTAGTCATCATGGTTGGGTTTCGCGTACAGGACATTCCCGACCTTGATGGGCAAGTCATCATTGTCACCGGCGGAAACGCAGGTCTCGGCTACGAATGCGTAAAACAACTGAGCGCTCGTAATCCCACCCGCATCTACCTCGCGGCACGATCCAAGCAGAAGGCCGAAAAAGCTATACAGGACATTCAAGCGGAAAATCCAAAGCTAGATAACATCAGGTTTCTCGAACTTGACCTAGCTAGTCTGGAGAGCGTCAAGGCTGCGGCCGCCGAATTCCTCCGGCAAGAATCCCGACTTGATATTCTCATGAACAATGCCGGCATTATGATGACTGGTGAGGGACTAACAGCCGAGGGCTATGAGATTCAATTCGGCACGAATGTCATTGGTCCCGCGCTGTTCACTCAACTCCTACTTCCGGTCATGCGCGAGACATCGAGGACCAACAGAGAAACACGCGTCGTGATGCTGTCCTCAGCCTCACATTCGATGGCACCTAGCGATATCTACAAGTTTAGTCAATTCCGCTCCACTATGGCGGATCGTCAAACTACCGAGAGATACACATTGTCGAAACTCGCCGATCTTCATTATTCGAGGGCCTTGGCTGAGCGGGAGAGCGAGGTCAAAATAATTTGTGTGCATCCGGGCATGGTTGCCACCAACCTTCACCACGAATCCAAGGGCATTTTCCTCAGGCCATTCTTATATACGGCCATTAGGCTGTTCGCAACACCAGTGGACAAGGGTGCGCTATCCCAGATCTGGGCTGCTGTTAGCCCTGAAGCTCAGAGCGGTCGATACTATGGTCCAGTTGGAAAGGTCGAGCCAGGATCAAAAGCTAGTCAAGATCATGATCTCCAGGAGAAGCTTTTTGAATATGTTCAAAATCAGATCGATAGTTTTGTTCCTAAAATCATATAGGGAGAAAACAGTAATTTCTTATAGAGTTCATAAGCTCGAAGCTTTGGAAGTGACAGACACAGATCTGTTCGGGGTGTAGTATATATTGATAATCTCTTTGCATAATTAACAGACGGCAGCCCTCAAGAAAAAATTGTTCTCTTAGGTTGAAGCACAGACTCAAGGTACAAAAGGGGTTCCAATGGTGCTATTAGAAGTAGTGCTGGGCCACTTAAGCCGCACATGTCCACTTTGACCCTGAGAAGGACAAGAGAATAGAGAGATGAAGAGTAAAGAGAAAAACATAACATATAGAGCTAGTAAAGAAAAATGTTACTTGAAGAAGTCTTTATTCGATATTGATATGATATCCCCGATAACTCAATGTATACATAGTAACCGTCGGCCAACTTATTCAATCCATCTCGCCAGACGGAGCTAGAGAGAGCCGAAGCCGGGGCCGGAGAGCCGAAGCCGGTAGCATGGGGATGTGAATCTACACACACAAAGGTAATGTATTTTCTCACGGCCGAATGAAATGTCCTGACCCACGAAAACTTCTCATTATTGTTGTGTCAAAGATATTATATGTAATCTGATATCGCACTGATTCGTTTTTTACATCTTGGAGTGCAGTGACAGGATCAACGAGCAGGAGTAGCCGTTATAGCCCTCGCTGCCATGAGTTCCGTGGAGATTAGATTACTCGACCAAGAGAGGGATGAGAATTTGGCTCACGATCTTGTACAGCTCCAAATCGACTGCATCACCTCTGACGGTGCTCTACTACGATTCCATCCACCATTTGATGATGGAAAGCGGCAACAAATGCAGCTTTTTTGGGAAGACCGATTCCGGCAGTGTCGCCAAGGCTTGAGAGTCTCATTCTTAGCAGTTGAAATGACAGATTCCAACAAGGAAAACTTTTGCGGCGTTGTTGAACTCGGGTTGCCTGTGGCAGATACCGGCCCATTTCGGGCTGATGTAGAAATGCTGATGGTCTCCCCGCATCACCGACGAAAGGGGATCGCCAAAAAGCTGCTTTCCGCGCTTGAGTCTTACGCTGAAGAAAAGGAGAGAACACTCTTGGTAAGAACTTGGTAGATCGATTTTCTTGGGCGATGACTGACGGACTTGGAGCAACTATCGACCGATGCGGGTTCTACGGCAGCGACACATGTTTACCCTGCTATGGGATACATCAAGGTATGCAAAACTCAACCAATTTTAGGATAAGTGGCCACTGATCAGATGTTCAGTTTGGAACAGTACCAGACTATGGTATTAAGCCAGACACAGCGGAGCTGGTAGCCGGAGAATATTTTTATAAAGACTTGCGTAAAAGCAAAGGCTCTACTCGAGCTTAGGCAAAAGATGCTCGGTTTGCAGGGTTTTCAACAATGATCTCTTTCAGCATTAATGGGCCTAGTGAACATAGAAGAAGAGAGAAACAATAGAGGTTCGGTTGATACGATACGGGTACTAATCTTGATCATCAAAATTGGGCTGTGAAGAGCTTGAGAACGCGTCATGAACAGTACCACAGGACTGAAAGTGGTATCCAGGTGGTACACATGGTTAGTTACTCCTGAAGAGTAGGGTAGAAGTGTAGAAATGTCATTCCTCAGGCCATGCCACGCACGAGACCCTCTCAAGGCAGTCGTTAGGGTCATGCCAAGATCCACGATCGTCGTGGACCCCCGCCTAGACCGTAATTGAGATGACCAGATACGACACAGTCGCCTTTGAATGCTTTGGAACTTTCTTAGCAACTTCTTGTTAGATTTGGAATGTTAGGCTGAGCGTGGAAGAGCGCCAGCCCAAGCTCTTGTTTACAATCACCAATCCTCACTGATCTGGGGCAAACGTCATACCGCCGTTGACGGTAGCGCTGATCCCACGCGGTGGCGGTTGTCAACTAAATTAATTTACGAGGGACCATGCCAATTCCGAGGGCCGTTTGGTTAGCCATGTTGTTTAACATTGCGATCGGCACTTTCCCCTCGAATCCTCCATCTGCCGGAGCCACCAGAAACCCTGCATGAGCGACAAGCACAATTTGCTGAATAAATGGCCTACCCAACCACAGTATCTGGTACTCATTAAAATGGACCTGATTGTTGGGAGTGCAACTCTCTGTTTGGTGATCGCCAGTTCTTCAATTTGAGGTGGCAGGAGTAGCAGAAGGTGATCGTCAGGACTTACGGGGGGTTTACCAACCATCATTCGACGGCCCCTGAGCCCTCGGGATAGGGGAATTCTAGAATTAAGCATAGTGGGAATGGTCACTGGCCATATTAAAGGTAACGCAGCCGTTGAGTAGATGCCTTTTCTTCTTTTCCTTCAAGCGTGTCACGCCCAGTCATTCTTTCACCCAAGCAACCCACTTGTGATTTATCACGTCCAGTCATTCATTAATTACATTCCTTCACAATACACAAATAATGAGATCCTCTCTTCTCTTTGGCCTGGCCGGAGCCGCCTCCGCCCACTTGCCAAACATCGTTAATGATATCGTCAAGCCCGTTACCTCAGCCGTCCCAAACATCGTCAATGACATCGTCAAGCCAGTTACCTCAGTCACTCCAGTTGTCGGAGGGACCGTCGGAGGGATTATCCCAGCAGTCTGCGACTTGACCGACACCTGGGACAACCATGTTCTCTTCAGCGGGTGAGTAGAACTACGCTGTAGTTTCCACTGTCTAATAGAGGGTATACTAATCTATGTCTTAGCATTGTTGGTGCTGCGACCGAGACCTCCGCCGCCGTCTCACTTGAGCTGGTTTTGAACCAAGCTCACGTTGAGGGCCAGATCAGCTTGGCACCACTTGAGAACTTCCTCGAAGAACCCACCATTCGCCTCAACCTTGCCAAGTTCCAGGCCTACGTCGATGTTGATCTCTCAGCTTCGGCTAGTGTTTTCCAGACCGTCACCCTCATTGCTTCACCCGAGCTTGCTATCGACCTTGGTGTTCTTGAGATTGACTTGGGTGCTGCCTTTGCCCTCGATCTCGTTGTTGGTGTTAGCGCTGCCGTCGATCTGTCTGCTGGATTCTACATTTCCTTCTCCGAGGGCGACTACATCGATCTCTCCGTGGTGACCAAGCAGGTCCGCGGCAGTGTCCTTACTGGACTTGGTGTCAAGGCTCTGCCTCTCACTGTTGGTGCTGCTGTTGACCTGTCTACTGACATCGACGTTCTGCTTGGTCTCCGCCTCCGATCCCACATTAGCGTCGGTGCTGACGTTGAGCTGCTTGGCCTTGACCTCCTCAACGCAGGTGCTGAGATTGCCATCTGGGCTGACTTGGTCCAGCACAAGATCACTCTTGGCCAGACCAAGGAATGTGCTGTCTCTGTTGGCAACGAGTTCGGTCTTAACGTTGGTATTGCTGTTGAGGTTGGTGTCAACGTCGCCGATATCCTCGATATCAGCCTTGCTCCTACTGTCTCTGTTCAGCTGGCTCGTGCTGATAAGGGTGTTGCTTGCCTGTCCGGCCGTGACGGCAAGGAGAACCTCGATGCTACCGGTGGTCTTAACTCTCCTGCATCTCCATCCACCAGTGGTCTCGCTTCTCCTTCTGCTTCATCCAGCGGTCTCACTACCCCAAGCACCCCTACGCCCACCCCCAGTGCCTCTGTCACCAGCGTTGGCAACGGCAGTGGCCTCGTCACGAGCACCATCAGCAGCACCACGACCTACACTGTCACTAGCTGCCTCGCCTCCGTGCCTAACTGCCCTGCCTCCCACACACAAGTCATCGTCACATCTGTTGTTCACTCAACCGTGACCGTCTGCCCTGCTACTCAGACCTCTTTCCCTACCACGACTCCTGCTTCCGCTGCGCGACCCATCCCCACCATCACCGAGACTCTGACCACCATTGTGCCTTGCGAGCCTACTTCTAGCACCTTCACGCCCCCTCCTGGTGCTACTGCTACTCCCGTTCCCACCGTCACTATCAGCGACACCGTCACCGTCTGCCCGGTCTCTACCCAGCACCCAGTTCCTTCCGGTGGCCCCTCTGCTAGCCCATCAGTCTCTGTCCCTGCTTCCACTGGCGCTGCCACGACTGGATCTGCCGCTCCCAGCGTCCCTGCCGGTGAGGCCCCTACTGGCGGAGCCCCATCCGGCCCTGCACCCACTGGTCCTGCTCCCACCGGACCTGTCCCTACTCCCGGCGCTCCTATCCACACACCTAGCGCTCCTTACCCATCTTCAAACAACACCTGGACCAGCGTCTACAGCCCTCCTGCTTCGTCGGTTCCTCCCGCTTCGCTCCCTGGTACCGGTGTTCTCCCCTCAACTACCGGTGGCAACTCGCCTGTCCAGCCTTCTGCCACTCCTTCCGGCATCACCTCGTCGGCTGGATCCCTGAAGGTCGGAATTGCCATGGTCATGCCCCTTATCTTGGCTCTGCACCTGTAAGCCGCTATGAATATGCAGCACTGTCAATCTAGCGTTCATGTATTGATGAGCCCCATAATGGTCGACGGTCAACCTAGTGTTAATGGTAATTGGGTGGATCCAGCTAGATGGTTTGTCTGGATAGCTGGTGGTTTTAATGTATTATACTGGTCCGGGTTCGTGGATAGTGTAAGAGTGTATCGATATCACGCTTCAATATACTTCTGAATATGACGATTTGAACACAATGCATTTGTAGCTGATATTTGTGAACTATTCTAGCTCGAGAGTCTAGAACGACCCGGGCTATTTGTTTAATTAAGCCGTTATGATAGAACGGATGTACTTAACGCCATTGAAGGTTCTCATACTCCGTGGCCTTGCCGCCTTATTCCCCTGAATACTTGACAATTTTTGCATCGCGAGTTGGTATCCCGATTCGGCCACAACGGAGGAACCAATAAGAAAACAGCCACCTCACTGGGCACAATGATAGGCTAGATCGTTAATGAATCCCGTTTCTTGTGACTTTAGTAAGTAAGTGAGAGAGCTATACAGCTGTTGAAGAACAAAGGGAAATTCCCAACACCAATAACTTAACAACTTGACACCACCTTATTGTACTTTAAGCTCACCCGGCTTTGGATGTCCAAGCCATCTGCCAGCGTCGCAGGATGGTTGCAATACCTTTTCTGTACCTCTCGCAGTAGGACGTTTGTGTATCGATGGCCCATATGTTCATCAGCCCAGACTCGATGGCGCGAATGCCATAATATTTGAGGACTTTCAATGTGAAACCAATGGAACCAACGTCCCGGGATTTCGACCATAACCGTAGAAGTAAGCTGCTGATAATGCTCTACTTGCTATTGGCTACAAGAGACGCCAAGCTCGACAATCTATGACGTGGGTTGTGCGGGGAGTGAGCTTATAACCGGCTTGCCAGGTCCGGGCAATTAAGATCATGTCCTGAGCCCGGACGGGTGATACGCAGTACGACTGCAAAGGGCCAATTGGAGAGTCCAGTCTTTGGAAGGAGCCAAAGACGTGCTTACTTTTACCGCATGGGGTTAAAAAAATGCCATCGCTTATGCACAAGCAAACAAATAAGACACGTGTGTCATCATATAGTAGAGCTTGGCACCAATGACTGTAGTGCGAATTCTTCGCTGAGATTCTATATTTTGAGAACCTATTCCCTCCAAATCCTGACCACTGCTCACCGCTCTCAATCGTCCAAGCGCATTGCCATCTCGTTGCCGCCATGGCTTTGACTGCGTCTATTGTGGCTGCCGGAGCTCTCGGCTTGATCACAATTTACTTCGTCAGGTGGCTTGTCGCAAAACCATCGCTACCGTTGCCTCCTGGGCCTCCCGCGCTGCCAGTAATTGGAAATGTCCACCAAGTGCCAAAAGCCTTTGCCTGGAGACAGTTTGCGGAATGGAGAAAGCAATACGGGCCCATCTATCATCTCAATGTGTTTGGACAGCATGTCATTGTCCTCACCACCTCTCAGACAGCTCACGATCTTTTGGCCAAGAGGGGAGCTACATTCTCTGACAGACCAAAGATGTTTGTGAGTTATCATGCTACTATCACTCACCTGATACTGTTCACCTCTAATGAGTTAATTTTTGCATTTTACAGGTAGCTCAGGAGCTCGCGCTCAAGAATATGAATGTACTCTTAATGGACTACGATGAGCGTTTTAAGGTGCGCCAGAGATTGGAAGCGACAGTCCTGGGCCAGAACGCATCATCCAAGTACCTCGAATTCCAGTCTATTGAGTCAAAGCAATTGATGTACGATCTACTCATGAATGCAGGTGGAAAGGGGACAAATATTCACGGCTTCCTCGAGAGGACCACTGCCAGCACCATATTCGCTTTGTTCTATGGGTTCCGCATCAAGGACGCAGAAGCACCGGAGCTGGTCAACGCCATGCAGCTCGACGACGAATTTTCCGAGTTTGTCCAGCTTGGCGCGTTTCTGGTAGACACCTTCCCTGCGCTCAATATTCTACCTGGTCCTCTTGCCCCATGGAAAGCTAAGGCGGAAGCTCATCACCAACGTCAGCGCAAACTCCACATCGGTAATCTCAACCGAGGCCTCAAGGCGTCTGGATGGACTTTCACCAAGCAGCTTCATCAGACTGTGCAGGAAGAGAAATTACCTATATCGTTCGATGAGCTTGCCTTTGAATTCGGCACCTTGGTTGATGCTTCGCTGGACGGGACTGTGGAAACGCTGAACTGGTTCATCATTGCCATTATCACACAAGAGAACGGTTTCGTAGCAAAGGCTAAGCAAGAACTCGACAGGGTGGTGGGCCGTAACCGGCTGCCAACCCTGGATGATATGCCTCATCTGCCCTACATTAGTGCCTTGTTGGAGGAAGTTCTTCGTTGGAGGGCAGTGGGAGCAGGCGGCGTTCCTCACTTCACAAAGGCCGAAAGCGAATATCAGGGTTACAGGATTCCCGCAAACTCCGTCGTGGTCGCCAACCACTGGGCTGTCACGCGCGAGGAGGCCGTCTTTGGTCCTGACACCGACTCATTTCTCCCCGAGCGCTGGATGGACGGTGATAAGCTAAAGATTCTGCCAGTGGCTGGATTTGGGTACGGTAGAAGGACTTGCCCTGGAAGATTCTTCGCTCGAAATATGATATGGGTCTCCATGGCTCGCATTCTCTGGGCATTCGATATCACGGCTGGACGATCAGAGGATGGGGAATTGACAGTTGTTGATGCTGATGGTTGCACCGACGGCCTGGTGATGAGGGCTTTGCCGTATAAAGCTTCCTTTGAGCCGCGGGACGAGAACGCGCGGGAGGTTATACTGAAAGATGGTGATACTTATGGCGAGGACCTGGCTGCCATTCTGAGCAAGATTGGTGAGCAACTTAACAGGAAGAAATAATGAGTAGCATTCAACAAGCAATGTCTGAGATGCTAGATTCTTTGGATCGTGCTATGGATGTTCACTAGGTTTTCAATTGATTGCAAGCTCGTGAAGAATAGTGAAGGTGGAAATCCTAGAGGTTTTCAAGTTGATCCATGTCAAGATTCCAGCACTCAGCACCGTCTCCCAATTTATCTCCGTGAGACATCCGATCAAGTTACTCTCATCTGTTTGCAGGACAGTACTTTTCTTATTTTCCCCATGCTCTGCCAGGTCTAAATGACTTTGGGTACCACTCAGGCTCCTCCCCAGTGGTTACTAATTCAACAAGAGCCTCAGCGCTTCGGAAAGCCATGCCCACTGTGAGAAGGTCAGTCCGTACACTTGACGTTGATAACAAAACAACAGTCAGGAACAAGTGTTAGGATCATCACTTACTACCATGCCCATTCATCCCCACGGACATCCAAAGTCCCGCCTGACCTGGCATCTCGCCCACAAGGGGAAACGTATCAGGAGTGTAGCATGTAATGCCAGTCCAATCTCTAACCACGTCGCCCTCCTCTCCCCACACATCCTTTCCAAAGAATTTGGCTGGAGCGTGATGGAGGTAGGTTGCGATCTCAGGATTGATTTGAGAGTCATCCGTTATTCCATATTCCTTCGAGATAAAGCGCCCGCCTCCCCACAAGATGTCACCCTCACCCTTGAGGCCAGGCAGCCGCGTCATGTAATAGTCGCCGGTACCATTCAAATCATTGAGGCCCGCGCTTCCGCGAAGCGCTGGGCTACCGGTCATATTCTTCCCAGGTCTTACAGCTGCCACCTGACTCCTAGCAGGGGTCAAGAAGCCCGTCTCTCTCAGCCCAGGAAGCAGCGCGTTTGAATAGGCGTTTGTTGCTAGGATGACATGGCTTGCATGCACATTGCCTCTGTCTGTTTTGACTTCCCATCGGCTGGCAGTCCCTTGCCTCGTTATCTGGACTATCTCCAGTGCTGGTGTCGTAGTCTGCAAGTTGAGCCCCTTTTCAAGGGTAAGTTCTAGCATTTTGCACACAAGCATGTAAGGATTTTGTGTGTATGCTCGCCATGTGACTGCGCCAACTATTGATGGCATCCCCAAATGGTCCCTTGCTTCTTGGCCGCTCAACACAGTCCTTTCAGAAAGGGTGGCGGCATCTGGTCTTCGCTTTCGCAGATCTTCTCTAGCTCGTATGGTTCGGAGCGCATCGTTCCATTCTTCATTGGAAAGGTAGGCGTCCGCTGTTTCTACTTCTCGAAAATCGCAGTCGACGTTGTGCGTGCGAACAAAATCAGCAATATCCAATCCATTTTGCTCCTCAAGCTTCAGAAACTTGAGGGCTTCGTCTTCCCCAAAAGACTCGGTGTATTTTCTCTGGTTGAGCCAGAAGCCGGCACGGCAGTGGCCACCATTACGGCCAGAGGCACCTGAAGCAGCGGTACGAGCTTCCAGCATCAATACTTTGAGGGACGGATCCCGAGACAGGAGCTTGAATGCCACCGCGGCACCAGATATTCCAGAGCCTATGATGATGTAGTCAAATGCCGTGGAACTCGGGAGCGATTGCGTGGTGCGATGATTGGCAATGGGGTGAGGTGGGAGTTGCCAGTAAGAAGTCGTGGGGTTTGGCTGAGGGAACCCCGGGAGCACTACTCCTCCACCCATTTTGAATGATTTTAGATGAGAAAGTTGTTGTTAGCCTTCACGTCCAGAGGCTGCCAGACAGCTATAAATCCAATGGAGAAGATAAAAAGACACGAATTAGCAACGTCATCGGCCGGTTATCCATGCCGCTTACGTCACGTAGATGTTCATAATGTTGCGTTTTACTCCTCGATGCAACGTATTAGCTAGAAACACGGGAATATGTCCCGGACCAAATGAACGGAAACATTTAATCTATTTTACCTCGAATTGATAGGAATCAATGTTAAAAGCACCTATCTTGTAAATGGCTGAGGCTAGCACACGATGACTTTCCTCTCTTCCCCGTAGCTTCCCTTGATAAAAACGCCTAGTATTTGGGAAGAGTATGAGCGACTTTTATTTTCCCAATATATTTATAATAAAAAACAAGATTAGTATTATGGAGCTGTTACTGTGAATAGGTTAGTCAATCGACTGCCTTTATTGGAATAAGTGTTATCGTACAGGTGGCTATAGGTTAGGCTAAAACACATAGTAGGAGCTTGCCTGTGTTGTAGATTTCTTGGCTCTCGTTAAAGACCGCTAACCTCATATGGAAGCTCGTAAGAACGAGGGGTTGGCTGACATTGGAGCAATGGCTGGTTGCCGGAGTTATCACGCTGAAAGTCACGAGACCTAGGGGAGGATTCGAACGTTGCATGGTGCTGAAATTTACCCAAAGCTCCGTTAAACCACCAGCAAACTTATGGTCATAGGCTTCTTGAAGTTGGTCAGGCGTCCAGTGAGGTGCGAGATCACTCACAGGAAGTCAATGTATGCGCTAAATGCCCAACTGGACCAATTGGTGAAGGGTCATTTACAGCGCCCCATTGGGGAAGATGGACCGAGCCATTGCTTCAAGAAGCCGATCTGGCTGTATAAACTGTAGGAAGGGTCGGATTCGCTGCGATGAGAAGAAGCCTGATTGGTAAGTCTTCTGTGTCCGGGAGGTTCTGGCGCCTAAGAAGGTCCCCGAACCCTGGCAACCTCGTCGTTTAGCCGGGTTTGCTCGCGGGATAATTCTCAATTTGATGGCTGACAATATTGTATTGATATAGTACTACTTGCATAACCAAAAAGAAAACATGCTCATACAGCCCGGCTAGGCTTCCGCTTCGTGAGGTTAGAGCACAAGCATTGCCTGGAGAGCAAACTCCTTGGGCTCTCCCAGTCTCCCACCCACATCAAATATTCCCTTCGGCAAAAAAAGAGTCGAAAGCGTCAACTAGCAGAAGAAGAAAACAACCAACAGAAAAGGAAACGATGATACGTCGATGGAGATTGCCTCGACCAGACGCTGTAGATCCGTTCAACGTTCTCCCGATCAAGATGCCTTTCAATTCCAAAGAATTGCTTCACTATTGTAAGTTCAGATCCCAAATTAGTCCTCGCTCTGTATACACACAAAATTCTCTCCTAACGATTCATGATAGATCACCAAGCTATTGGGACTTTTAGTGGGTTATCACCACACCAGATCAATGCTTGGTAATAAGTCTGATTGTTACAAGGCACAAGAATATTCAACTAATATTCAGTCCCTACTAGTGTTGGTTCGGCGGTCAAGACACCAGTGGCGCTTCGAAACACGCTCATCGTTGCTGGAGTTCATCATGTTTGGAACACTGGGGAGCTTCGATCATTCAAAAGCGCCTTCCTTTCCCACAAGCTTCATGGTGTACATCAAGTAAACGGATGGCTGAAGAGAACACCGGATACAGCCACGTTTTTCAAGTGTTGTCAACTAATTGCTACATTATGTATCACCGAGGTAAGCCACTTTATCCTTACTTTGTGATGGACCGGATTCGCACTTACACTTGTTTGATAGTGTTGCGTTAAGAATTTCCCAGTTGCCGATGCACATTTAGCAGGTCTCCTGGCATATATGGATCATTTTGCGGCTGCCAAACCCGGGTTTGATCTCGCCGAAAGCATTGAAGGAGAACTCTTGAACAGATACTTTATTTTGTAAGCACAAACATCTAATTGAGTCCGAAGAGTTCAATTGTACAAACTCACATCCTGTTTAGAGCCTTCAACATTATGCACGGTCTGAAGAGTCAAGTAAATGACTTCATGAAAGTGATACCCAAATCAAGCGATCCTCAGCGATCAATAGACAAGAAAAAACTTAGGGACATGATTTATAATGCCCACACGGATGAAGAAGAGCGCCTATCAAGACTGAAGGGGGTATCGCTATTTCCATTCTTCTTCCTACCCCTCGAGGCTGTGAAGAAGCCATTCCGCCATATTGACGTCAGCACTATGCTTGATTCTCTCCGAGATGTCACAAAAGCGTACGATATGCGATTTGAACGGCCTTCACGAGAGGGTGTCATTGATTCTCTGTATAATCTATGGCATAGCGGCGCGCCTTCTAAAATGTTTGTTGCATCCATCGATGCGCACGCCAGGTCAATTTCACACAATACCGACCCCTCTACCCATGGGAATGATTCGTTGCTATCTTCGTGGTCGGGATTTAATGTCGCTGAGGGAATGTACCTTACCTCTGTGCTGGGAATCTGGAATTCGGGCTCACCTCCTGAGACGCCACTTCACTCACGTGGCCTTCTTATTCTTGAGAGGGATCTGCAGGCTGAATTAGCAGAACTTGACAAAAGAGGAGAGCAAGAGCAGGCGCTGTGGCTTTGGAAATTGTTTGTCGGGATCCTCAGCATAGCCCACGCCGATGTACAGTCGCGGAAGAGCTTCTTTCAAGAGTTAAGTGCGCGATTCTCCCAGCTAATCCGCAAATGGATTGATTTCAGAGACATGGAATCAATACAGTGGGAAAATGCTAGGGAGGTACTCAGCAGCATCACTTGGCCGGTGCATTTTCAGAAGGAAGAAATAGCTCGTCAGCTCTGGTGTAGTGCGATTTTGGGGGATGAGTATGTAGGCAGCGGTTTCTTCAAGATCCCGCCACGTACAAAATAAATGAGAGTAACAATAGGTTTGCCTTCAATCATAGACTGATCCATACTTTTTTAGGTTCTATTTGGACCTGGAACTGTAAATAACTACATCATGTGATCAGAAAGTACCGTAAACCATAACCCAAACCCAAAAATGAGGGGGAAAATGATACAGTCAAATGGGTACATTGTGTAATCCTCGCGGTTCATTTTTGAGAAATGGTAAGAAGAATAGATGTTCTTGGGCTTAGATCATTAGAGGGATGAAAAATTGAACGCGGATGCTTGAAGCCAGCATTGTCTCAATTGGAGTTGTTTGCGACCACAGGTGAGACAATGAATGTTGAATTTCTCTCGCATCTCTGAATCCGGCCCAGCACCCCACGAGGATAGAATAAACAATTAGCATGTGTTGGGATATTCTTTTCGTCTTATATATAGAGATAACTGTGTAAACATTGGCTTGCAGCCTTGCAAATGAAGTCGACAAGGGGCTCGTCAAACTTGGATCTAGGGCTGGGTCGGCACACAAGTTGGGATTTTATTAACAGCTGTGAGTATTTTGATAATAATGTGTGTAATCTATGGCATTACTAGAAAAATGCTCCAACCGAGCAATTTATCTGATAACTTTTACTTCATCGCCCCTTGTAAAGTGGAAATTTCTGGGTCAAACTGGAGCTAGAGACCGGGAGAAAGGCTCCATGGCCCTTCTAGAAGCAGCTGCTCAGCAACTTTGTGGAGCCGGTTGACCCTAAATCCATCCATGATCCTTGGGAAATGCTCCATCTCCTCAGCCTCGATGATCCTGTTGACAAATATCTTGCTATGTTGTTTTTAACCCCCGCCAGGCGCCAAGGAGGGCAATGGAGAAACTCTCATCTGGGATTAATGCTCCATTCCCCTTTGTTTTTCAGTTTTAAGTTTCTTATCATCACTTGTTGCTACCCCGTGGAGAGGAAGTTAGAGTTTCTGCATGCGTCGAGTTAGAGGCCTGGCCCATTCCACCTTGATCCATTCCACTTGAACGCAGTGCTTCCCCCCTCGTTTTAAAATTGGGTAAAAGAACTTACTCTCTTCTCTGTCCCTAAATCTCCTCCCCTCGCTCCCACATCTTTTTTTACCCATCTCATCTTCCACAATTCTGGTGATAATTCGGAAATTTGCAGCCAGCCTAGTGGACGACTACCCAATCGATCTTCCAGATTGGCCGACAAATAGAAGAAAAAGCTGACCAGGGACACTGTATCCCGGCCGCCATGAATCCTCCCAGCGATAAGGATGTTTCGGGTCACGATGACGTCGAGAGGGCCTCCCAGGATGCCCTCATTGATTACAAGACTTTGACCTGGTGGTAAGCATCGCCTTGTTTCGTTCACCCCATCTCCCTCCTCTTCAACGAGGCTTTGGTCTTCTGACACATTCTTCCGCTTTAGGCAAGGCGGTATTGTTCTCGCCGCCGAGACTGTCTCACTTGGTATTCTCTCGCTCCCTTCAGTCATGGCCAGTGTCGGCCTCGTTCCCGGCATTATCCTCATCCTCATCCTGAGCGCTCTCTCTACGTACTCGGGTCTCGTCCTAGCCGAGTTCCGCGAGGAGTATCCCCATGTTCAGAACTTTGGAGATGCTCTTGAGGTCATCGGGCAGCCCATTGGCATGGGTGCCCTCTTCCAGGAGATTTTCGGCTGGGCTCAGGTCCTCTTCCAGATCATGGTCATGGGCAGCCACCTTCTGACCTTTACCATCTGCATGAACACCTTGACCAACAGCTCTACGTGCACCATCGTTTGGGCCGTGGTCGGCCTCGGCGTCTTTTGGGTCCTCAACCTCCCGCGGACCCTCAAGTATACCAGCTGGATGTCTCTCGCCTGTAAGCTGTCTCATCTTTCCGGTTCCTGCCGCCCGCTTATGAGCTAACCATGGCACCATCAGCTTGCCTGTCCATCATTGTCGCCACTTTAATGACTGTCGGTGATGTCTCGGTCGGGCACTCCATCGCTGGGAGCTGGACCATCGCTCGATCGCTCCCTTTCCCCACCGCGTTCCTTGGAGTCACCAACATCGCGATTGCATTCTGTCAGTTATCCCAAAAATACCCGTTCTGGGCCATGAAGTTTGTGTACTGACTCCTTTGTAGCAAGCCACTCGTGTTTCTTCAGCGTCATTAGCGAGTTCAAAAAGCCTGAGGACTTCCCTAAAGCCATGTACCTGCTGCAGTTCATTGATACATCTCTGTACATGATCGCCGCCGTTGTCATCTACCTCTACGTTGGTGAAAAGGTCCCTTCCCCGGCGCTTTCAGCTGCTGGAACCGTAGCCATGCGCAAGGCGATCTGGGGAGTGGCTATCCCAACAATTGTAATAACTACCCCTAACCCCCTGTGCACTACTGGGACCTGTCGATGCTAACAATCTCATCTCATAGGTCATCGCTGGAGTCATCTACGGTCATGTGGCCGCCAAGTACATCTTCGTCCGCCTGTTCCGCAACACCAAGCACCTCGAGCGCCGGACCAAGCTCTCCACCGTGTCTTGGTGGGGTGTCACCTTCGTGATCTGGGCTCTGTCCATGATCATCGCCGAGTCCATCCCTGTCTTCAACAGCCTGCTGGGTCTCATCGCTGCCGCCTTCGTCAGCTGGTTCTCCTACGGCCTGCCCGGCGTTTTCTGGCTGTGGATGCACAAGGGGAACTGGTTCAGCGACCGGCGCCAAACATCGCGCTTCCTGGCTAATGCGTTCCTGCTTGTGTCTGGTATCATGCTCTGCGTTCTGGGATTGTGGGGGTCGATCGAGGCGATTGCGGGTGAGAAGAAGACGAAGCCCTGGGCGTGCGCGAGTAATGCTGCTAAACAGTGGGATGAGCTTTGATTATTTTTGTGCCATTTGATTGTTATTTTGATTCAAGTTAGCCTTTGCTTTTTGTTTCTATGCACAAATTTGATGTAGTGCTGGCTTTCAGCTCTCGCTGGCTTTGGATAGCTGATCATTAATCTAAGCCAATATTGCATTTTCCCCAGTTTATTATGGAACTATTTCTTTATTTATTGATTATTATGCTTTCAAATGGACTGAAGAAATAGAAAAAGCGTGCGTGTGATGAAAAATTGGCAGCATGAACTAATGGCGTGAGCCCAGCCTCGTCGATTTGGGTTTATATGCAGGGGGATGGCCTATCAGTTGGCACTATTGGAATATCTAATGAAAAATGTCTTATATTATACAAGATTCATGCACCACCATGCCTTTTTAATAATGTTAATACATGGAGACCAAGCCCTTCTACTAGAATTCTCTAGTTTGAGCATAGCCAAGACACATGTCCCCTGCTCAGCTGCTTTGAAACTACTCATAACACACAAGTTTTACGCAACTAAGAACGCCAACACGTAATATACAAGGTAGAAGAACTTTTTATGAGTGTAATGCCCAATAATACTGTCAAGTGATGTCAATGACGCCGATTACTGCGCGTGACCACGTTGCAAGACAAAATGATTCAGTGGCTTGCTTACACGAGATCCGCCGTGAATTTTTTTTTTAATGATATAAGATAGGCATCTGCCACTCTGGGATACTTGGAGATTTCATAACATGAGTTGATCTCCGCTGGAAAACTTTCGAACTACTCGCTGACTTTTGGTCTCAGCGATTTTGATAGCACAAAAACATAACCTTAGTCAGTCTCAACATCTGGGCCCTCGGACAGGTCTCTGCTAAGCTCGAGACATATGTGGGTTACCTGAAATCGAACATCTGCAACTTAGCTTCTGGTTTAAACATCTTGCCTTGGTTTCAAGATATTGGTATTACTGTGGCAAAGGGGTCAGTAGTTGAGAAGTGGTTTTGCCTATAAATGTTGCCATTCGCCTCCATTTCTGCGGTTAGAATCTGGCCCTCACCTCTAATTTGCGGTAATGGCCTATCCGAAACACCTTCTAAAGCAAGATGTCTGGTCCACAGACAAAGAATTGGGCTTGGAAATTTATCCTTCGCTTGGCAACACGGCAATTCATTATGAAAGAGCTCGGTCAGTGTGCCGTGCATCTGGTAAGCATCTCCTATTCCACGTTACACTGATACACGTCAGATTAACCCAAAATCAGGCATCACAGCCGAGGATATCTTGTACTTAACACCGAAGTTCTGGAGTCTGCATATGGATCGTACGTGTTCAGCTACTTTAAGTACCCCGATCACATTGCTGACATGGGGGGACAGCATTCGTGGCGCGAGATTCGACGTGCCTGACTATTCTCGTGATTCATTATAATCTATGCCTCGGCACCATCATTCCCTTCGCCAGAAAATCTCCAGAGATTGCAAAACTCGTCCAGAAAATGCTCAAATTTGATGTAAACGGACAGTTTATGCTCACAGAACTAGACCACGGACTGGACGCCCGCAATTTGGAGACCACAGCCACTCTGCAGCCTGATGGCTCCTTTGAACTGCACACTCCACATCCAGGTGCAGCGAAATCCATGCCACCAAATACCACGGCGTCGGGAATACCTCGAACTGCTGTCCTATATGCTCGGCTGATTGTAGACCAGGAGGACCGTGGCATCAGGCCTTTTGTTGTTCCTCTGAGCGAGGCAGGGCGATTGAAACCAGGCGTTACCTCCAAGATACTACCGGTGCGGCCAGGTACGAAACCTTTGGATCATTGCATCACCACGTTTGATAGAGTTATTCTACCACCATGGTGCTTACTGGGGTCCACGGAGAAGCCACATGATGAGCGTGCCTCATTCATGCGATCAATTTGGCGCGTCCCTATCGGCAGCATCAGTCTATCCATGGCGGGTATCACCGGCATCAAGATTGGAACGCACCTCCTTGCTGCATATAGCCTGCGGCGAACGGTCGGATCAACCAAGTCTGGAGATTTAACGCCGATCATGTCCTTCAGCACACAGTATCGCCCTATTGTAAATGGGCACGTCCAAGCCACCGTGCTTGAGGCATATGCCCGCTGGGCTATCAAACAGTTCATGAACCCGAAAGCTCATCTTCTCGTTCGATCTGCTATTGGAGTTGTCTTCAAAACCACCGTCATCCAAGCGTCTAAGATCCTGACTGAATTTTCAGAGAGATGCGGCTGGCAGGGCCTGTTCTCGTACAATCAAATGAGCAACATGTTCCTGAGCTTCCAGGGGAACGCTATCGCTGAGGGTGATACATTAGTGCTTTGCATCCGTAAGAATATTTTGACCAACTTTCTATGTGCTGTTACTAACCTCGCCGTCGTCTAGGTCTAGCGTCAGAGCTCCTCGGAGAGAAATATGGTCTTCCTGAGGCGTTGAACCCTTCTAGTCTACTGGCTAGACGTGAAATGCGAGCAATGACAGAAGCCAAGACCAAGCTTTCTGAGATTGGGGGATATAAAGCTCACCGCGGTGCTGATTACAACCGGCATATATTGCCACGCTCAAGGCCGTTAATCGAATCAATCGGACACCGAATGGCGTATGAGGCCGCCAAAGAAGAAGGAGTCTCACCAAACATTCTCACCCTCTACGAAAGTTTGTGCGTTGCGGTGGCACCTAGCAGCATCTCTGACACCATAGATCAAGATCGCTTGACGGACATGTATGACGAAGTGCTGGCAGAGGTCATGCCGCGGTTTGAAAACTTGGAAATGAAGGACTACTTCACGGCTCCCATTGCATCGAAGGAGTCGTGGGATAAATTTTTCCAGTCCCTCCCGTCCGAGGAATGTCTGAAAAATCAGAAGGCAAAGCTTTGACTTCCTTTAGTATATTGTGTATGGAACTGTAGAAATGCAACTCTATTGTCAAATAGGTGACCTTTCATAGCCTCTCGTCTGCTTAGTCTGTATGCCTTCATTTCCGTTCCGTGATAAATGGTCAGATGCAAAGATGAACGTGAGTTATTTGTGTGTGGACTTTTCCAACCACTTATAAAAAATCGACAACAAATACTATAGTATCAGCGACAAGCTGAATGTGTTCGATATGGCCCTTTAAACTTCAAGACTTTAGAAAACATAGGAACCATCCAAGCCGCACCCGTCGGGATCCCGAGCTCATCTTCGGAAGTGAGCTGGCACATTATCCGATTCCTCCTCGGCCTTCAAGCTGGTCAGCTGGTCCGAGTTGATTAGCAAGACGGTGGCTTAACAATTCTGCACCTGTCCAGATCGAGGAGTGTGGGTGACATCTGGCTTACTTCCGCCAATGGGCTTTACTCTATTTGCACAAAGGTCGCTTAGATGTATCCAGATGTGGTCTTCCCCGCATTCAATGACGGATGGCCGCTCATCATGACATATGACGCCGAGGAGTAGCATTGTCAGTGTTATTGTAGGTGCTATTGTAGGTACTGTTTTCTCCTCATTTGCTGAATCCTTCCATTAAATGTCTCGGCTTTGATGGATGTTTGAGAAAATATCTGTTCATTTCCCAGCTTCCATAAGCAAATTTCAAGCCAACATTACGTGAATACCTTCGCCTACGATATCACCGTGACATATCTATATCCTCAAGATGCAGAGGGACTCAGTACGGCAGAACTGCGCATTGTGCGGGTCTCATGCGCCCTCTTGGCTTCCTGGACCTATCTCGACGCAAAACCATGGCTTTGCTACACGTATGCATTTCATCTTGAAACGTAACTGATTCATTTAAAGTTAACCCATTAATCTGACCCCTTCTATCAAGTGCGCATGTCGATTTGTGGTCAAACTTCATTGGAAAGGTCGGGGGCTGTCGTTTTGCAGATGATGCCCCCCGATCATGGTATAACAAACCAAGCCCAAGATCAGCCCTCCATCACGACGACAGACCCCATTTCGATGTATTCTGATCGTGAGTATGTCATTCACGACTCATGTCTACTGTTCCTCGAAAAAACAGTCCATTCTAGCTCGTTTCCTCTCCGGCGGCTCTACGAAGTCCTGGCATCACTACCTTACTCTGAAATATACCAGACAGTCGACTGGGGACGTGACCATGGCATGCGCGATGTCGAGAACGAGTGCGGGTACGACCCATGGTTGGTGCGGCTCTCTCCTGATCCAGAACATCCGCTACGACCGTACTCAACGTTCGACCCTCTCCGGAGTCCACAGGTTGATGAACTCCTTTCCAACTCTGCGATGGGGCGGAGCGAAATAGTGCCAGGAGAGTCTTCGCGACTGAATACTGAAATCATTACCATAGGCAATGGCCACATTAACTCTTCGGACCGTTTCTTGAGGCTGCCGACCGAAATCTGCTGCTTGATTACCCAATACTTGCCTACGACAGACGTGGCAAACATCCGTCTTGTGTCGAGGGCTTTCCGATCCTCATTTGATCATCAGTCCTTCTGGGCTTCTAGATTCCATCAGTTTCACGAACGTTCATGGCTTTTTGAGGCTCTGGATAAGAAGGACCGTCTCGACTGGCGAAGGTTATATGACTTGACCCGATATGCGTCCATAGACAAGCACCTTAAGAACAGGCGAAGAATCTGGGACCTGGTCCCAATGATTCTAGGCACACTCCAGCTTCGTTGGCATGGCTCACTGGATCGCACTGCTCCCATGGATGCAGACCATAGTCTTAGCATGATCGCAAGGTGCCATAAACAACGCCCGGGATTCGATATCCGGGAGGTGTCCCGTATCCACCTCCTCCACAAAGTCCCCGTTCCTACACGCCTGTCACAAATTAGGGTAAGCTTTACGCAGCTCGGTGACGCAAAATATGTTTGCGGATTTACGTTTTGGCGAGTGGATGATCCGCCTTGCCATATGGGATACGAAAGTCATGACCAAGAATGCGTGAACTTGGAGTGTTTTGACGGGATAATTCTTACAACCACGAAGCGAGGCGTCCGGGCTGTGAGATTTCTCAGCCACAGCACTACTCCTTGGCTTGGGCAGACGGGAGGCTTTACGTCTTACTCAAAGCTTTCCACTGAGCGGGGAGTAAAGCTGATTGAGGGCGCTTTTGACGTAAGCCAATGTCCCAGTGAATACCCTACAAATTTAAGTATGTACTAAATGATCCGCTGAATCAATTATAGGGCTGTAAGATGATTTCTCTGGCCATTTCCGAGGTTGAGGCTGATACATGATTATCAACTTACGCGGATATAAATTGACCAGAGCTTGGATTACCGCAAATCACTTAAAGTTTTGCTACGGCTACGGTTATTTGCATCAAACACGGAGATGATCGAGTATGTTTCCCTCCAAGTGATGTATTCTTGAAAGTCATGCTTGGTTGCGAGTGCTATGGGCTTGGCCAACCGGGGGCAGAAGAGCCAACAGTGATTAGGCATGGCATTGTAACAATTGCGACCAAAAGTTCATCTGATTGGATTGGACCAGAACTCGCCGCTGCTGGACGCTCAGAAGGAGATGACCGATGCCAAAAATTGGGTTTAGTTAGGCTGAAGAGCTTTGTTGTCAGAGATAATAGCTGTAGTTTGAAATGAACCTTTGCTGTTGAGAAACTTTTCCTTTCCCACTTAAGTGGGTGAAATAAAACATGGCACACCAGATCTCTTTTCGCGCAAGGAAGGATCTTGTTCCTTACTTAGGACAATAAGGAGAGAATGAAGAATTATTCTATGCTACTTAGCTTGGTAATGTATTTATTATGAGATTAAATGTTTGATATTGTATTGGAATAACGTTGAAGTGTCTTCCCAGATGTGCCATATTTTATGTCAGTCGCTTGCCACTGTAGGTGGCCATAGTACAATGTTTTTTTTAAGACGAGGGAACGTCAATATTCAATGTTATAAGCTAAGATACTGATTATAATTATGATTTTCGAGAGTCATGCTTATGCTAGCGTTCACTGATGAACCGAAGGGGTGAGACTTCTCTGGTTGCCCAATATCAGTGGATTGCGATTACCCGGTGTTTACTGAGTCTGCTCGCGACTTGAGCCGTGAAAGGGCTTGCATACTTAAGTATATATTGTTCAACTAGACTTGATCAAGTACTAATAAGCAAAGGAATGTGGAAAAGGGAAAACAGAAAGAATTGAGACCAAAATAACAAAACAAACAAATAAATGGAAAGTAGAGCGATAGAGCGATGGAACCCGAGGTCGTGTTAGCAACATTCAATCTCCATAGGAACCTCCTAGGTGTGCTTGAGAAGCCAAATTGTACCAGTGGCATTGGTGCGGTAAAGGACCAAATGGTCAGCTTTCTTTGAGCCTTCATAGTCAAAAGCGAGCACCTTATCCTCGACACTGCTCAAGTCATAGCCACCAACACCATTTCCTGGGTCACCTTCGGCAAACACCGCTTTATAGGTAGTGCCAGAGCGCTCTATGACCCAGAGAGTACCCTTTCCAGGCCTGTGCGTGGGAGAATACGAATGATAAACTTTAATAACAATGAAGCTGCCAGGGCCCGACCAGCTTAATACAGTGAATACGAAAAGCTTAAAAATATAGCCTTTCCTTGTATACCCAAGGAGTTATACGGCTAGAAAACTCTAACTATTATACGAATAACTTACTTACTGTTAGGATAGCAGCTTATCGAATGATTATTAATACTATCTCTTTTACCTGGCTTCTTATCTTCGATCTAACTATATTAACTAATCCAAGCACTTAAGTTAAGCTCGAAGATACTAACTAACCTAGTAAGTACTATAAGCCTGTTAGCTAGAGTACCTATACTGATATATCTACAGCCTTTGAAATTATACTAAGGAAAGATATCTCAGTTCCTTCTCTTAAAGAGGGTAAGATTACTTAGTTAGATACTAAAATACTAAGAATTAATATTAGTAACTCTAAGTATACTGATTAAGCTTAAGTAATTCTAATTACTCTGCTTAATTAGTTATATAATAAGCCTGAGAAAACTATATTCTTTAAAAATCTTAAGCTACCCTAGTAGATTAAAAAACTAAAGAACCTTTTAGTAGAATATCTTCTGGGTATTCTGAATTTTAGCTAAGATATTCTTAATCGTATACCTGTAGAGGATATTAGTATAAAGACTACCTCGGAGTTAAAGAGAGGTAATAAGTTAGATTGGTAGAAGTTCTTGGTACCCAAGGCCAGATCGCTGCAATTATCTGCAGCTACTGATAAGAACAAGTAACCTAGTATAATACGGAAGGGTTCCAGGAGGTAGCATCAATAGAAATGCTTTGAAGCTTTTAAAACACAGTGGAAGTTCCAGGCCTGTAGAGAACAATATGATCGCTCTTCCCAGTCTTGTTCCAGTCAAAAGCGAAAGCGACATCATTAACGCTGGCAAGATCATAGCCCCCAATGCCATTGCCGGGATCGCCCTCGCTGTAAACAGGAGAGAAAGTACCACTCGAGTTCTTGAGGATCCAAAATGTTCCAGTGCCTGGTCGGTACAATGCAATGTGGTCCAGCTTGCCTGAGCTGTCGTAGTCCAGCGCGAACGCTCTGTCAGCCGTTTGGCCCAGATCGTATCCGCCGATACCACTACCTGGATCACCCTGCGCGTACACCGCGCTCCAGGTGGTACCAGATCTCTTCAAAATGAAGAAAGTACCTTTTCCCGGTCTGTAGAGGGCAAGGTGATCCTGCCGCCCGGAGTGATTGTAATCGAAAGCGAAGATGCGATCGTTTGCACTCTTAAGGTCATAGCCTCCGATTCCGCTTCCCAAATGACCCTGCGCATAAACGGGAGTCCAAGTGGTGCCGGATCGCTTCAGAATGTAAATCGCGCCGTATCCAGGACGATAAAGGACGATATGGTCCAGCTTTCCTGTGCTCTCGTAGTCGAAGGCAAAAGCAACATCGTTGACATGTTTGAGATCGTAGCCGCCAATGCCGCTGCCGGGATCGCCCTGCGAATAAACAGGAGAGAAGGTTCCGCCCTGATTGCGTATGATGAAGAAAGCTCCTGTTCCTGGGCGATAAAGGCAGAGATGGTCTAGTTGACCAGATGAATTGTAGTCGAGTGCAAAGACACGATCAGCTTTTGACTTGAGATCGTATCCTCCAATGCCGCTGCCGGGCTCTCCTTGGGCGTACACTGGTGTCCAAGACATTTTATCGTCTGCTGAGCGGCCGAGTAAGCTAATTAGCTTGTCAAATTGTCGTTCAAAGTTGGCAGTAGAAGCTCACTTCGGAGATTGCTCGTAAGGCGTAAAGCTGTAGGTTTGATCGAGGATTTGTGTTTGGTAGACTGGTCTGAGAATTTGATTGTGGGATGAGGAAAGCACTGAGCGAAGAGTAATGAACAATACAACGTTTTTTATATCTGAAACTATCACATAGAATTCGATTATAATGAGAAGAAGACATAGTCTGCCATCACATACGATCATTATTGCAACGCAGCAAAACCATACAAGGCTGGATCGAAGGCATCATGGACTCAGCTGGACAGTATTGTAACCGACGAGCCTCATGACCACAAAGAGGCGTCCCTAAAAGCCATCACTTTTACATAATTCTATCAAGTTTCCCATAATCAAATAATACACATGATAGAGTCAGACTCCATGATGAATCAATATATGTAAGACAAATACGCCGTCATGTTTTATGCTCATTACACGACGGTGATACTCCCAATCAGAATCGCAACCTCGTGAGATTGATACTGCAAGTCTCGCACGGTTGTTTCCGAAACTAGTGGTGCACGTGAGGTCGGGTAAAATGAAGGTTGTATTGTCGGATGGGAAGTCCGGCCGTGTCTTACGAATGGAAGCATGGATAAATTGCGACCGGTCTGCGATGAAACCCTCAGGGGGTAGTGTACAAGTATGCAATACTACACTCACGGTCTATGGCATTCGAAGTCTGAGCTGACGTGTGACCCAGATGTCCCCCTAAGGTGTGTTTTAGGAAGCCGGATGGTCCCCTTTGTAAGTAGGGGTGAGCTTCATTCGCCGGTCACACGATGTCTATTTTGAGAGACTCATTACCTCCCTGGCCTAGGAGACGACTTGCCTGCCTCAGATATGTCTCGGTAAAAAGGTTTCGTAATTCGTATTGCAGGGATTGGCGGTCGGCAAGAGATACCTGCCCTAGGGTGCCCGCTATGTGCAATCATATGAAGATTTATTTGCTTCTTTTGACAATCCACGAGATCCGTGGCGTGAGGAATCGATTCGAGTTGTTGTATCCATTATCGCAGCTTCCTGTTGAAGACCTCTTGTGAACATACTCCCGTAACTGGCATGATAGCGTGACAACTTCACCTTCGGAGCATGAGGTCAGTCGATGCAACAAGGTTGAGGCATCGCCAATAACTGGTGCCTAACCATCTAGGATTGTTGCTCACATGGCGTTCCGAGAAGCTTTGAGGATAACCGGGTAGATCGGTGCAAGCCACCTTAGGAATTAAGGAAGGCTTCAATCTAATGCGATAATGAAAGTAACTATAACTTACGTATGTGTGTTATAAAACTGTAAATGATCATCTAGTAGTCTACACAGACAGTATATATTGATTCGAGGCATTGCATCAAACTGGACTAATCAAATATGTTAATGTGAGTGATGTACTGCTTGGCCTCGAAAATCAGAGGCCGTAAGCTCTACAGTCATCCTTTTACTATGAAGTAAACTATATTTACATCTTTATTCTTTAAAATGTTATATATTCATGGTGACAGATGTTAGAAAATCATGACAAAACGATGTCATGCCCCCGAAGATCGCTACCAAAAGTGAGTGCATGGCTTCGCTTATTTGGACCTCCGCCCCAAACGTAAGTTGGGAATGGCCATGGAAGGCATCATTAGTCGCTGATGACCAGCCGGAATTGTTCGCTTTTAGCAGCTTTAGAATTAAGATGCCTGCTAGTTTCACTACCACAGCTTTAGGCCACATCTTTGCCCCCTGTTCACAGGGCGTGAACCCAATCTTGGAACATCTGAGGCATTCTACCACTCATAATCGATGTTCGCCTTTCTAAAATTACGTAGGCGTTTGGCAAAGGTTGTACCACGGCCCTTGTTCAACTCCCCGCCGCCTCTCTCCACCTTTCTTCGTACTTATCCGTACCCTTGTCATCAGTGATATGTCATGTCTGGGCCCAGGGGTGGTATGGACAGGATGCTCATTGATTTTATACAAGAAATCCATCGCATCCACCACCAGTCAGTCTTTGTGGGTGCCATGGTGTTTGATCCCATTTGCTACCTCCCGCATGAATCCAGCCACGTACGAGGAGGGGTTGAAGCAGTGAATCACTGTTGCAGAATCCTGTATTATTATGTAATGACGTCAGGAAAGTCAGCTCGTCACCCAATAAATACTAGTCTGGGCATACTGCTGCACTCAAGCCAAACCCCTCAAAATCCCCAGCTCCATCATCTCCCGCTTAGCTCAGGTGTCTATCTTGACTAGGCAGCTTCTGTTGCGCCCATTCTTTGAATCATTTTTTAAATTAATTTTTTTATTCTCCTGTAACCTTTTCAAGCGAGCATGGCTTCTCTCGTCGATACTTTGACTGCCTCCCGAGGCGCGGAATCCGCAGGTTAGTCGACCCCTCTTCCAGGGCTCTCCATGTTCTTCGTTTGGTATCGCTCAATGTGATATTTGGCGAGACTTCGCCTGAATAAATGGATACAATAATCTAACTCGCCAGCCAAGGCTTTCTTAACGACATCATTGCGCATCTATGGCCCAATATCAACATCGCTGGAGGTAGAATGCTCAAGCAGGTGGTTGAGCCTATGCTAGACTCAATGCTGCCCGGTCCTCTTTCATCACTACGCTTCACCAAGATAGATTTTGGAACCACCCCGATCAAGCTCTCAAATGTGGAGGTTCACAAGACCAAACTTGAGGGCATCAAGCTTGACATGGACTTGGAATGGGATGGCCTGTGTGATATTGAGCTCGAGGGGAAAATGGTGCCTAAAGTTGTAAGTCCTCGCCCCTCACCTTCTATCAATCTGAGCTACTATCAGGTTCTGACAATCTACTATTTGATTAGGGAATCGAGCATGTAAAATTACGAGGAAGGATGGCGGTGCTGCTCTGTCCCTTGACGGACATTATTCCTTTGGTATGAAAGATTTAATAAGATGCGCCAGTTCGGCCACTGACATTGATGTGTTTTTATAGATCGGAGCTGTGCAGTTCGCGTTCATCAACCCGCCAACTCTTGAACTGGACTTTACTGACGCCGCCAACATTGCTGATTTTGCCCTGATCAACAAAGTTGTCCGCAAATCCATCCTGAACATCATTGGTTCCATGACCGTCCTACCCAACCGATACCTCGTCAAGCTCGATCCTTCCAACGACTACTTCAAGACTTTTCAACACCATCATGGCGTCATTCGCCTCACGATCGAGAAGGCTACCGGCATCACCGGGCAAAAGAAGGGCAAGGTCAAGCGATTTATCGACAAAATCGTCAAGGACATTCCTGATTGCTATTGTCAAGTCAATCTCGGTGCCGAGCCGGAGTGGCGCACTTCGACCCAGAAGGACACGTACGAGCCGGAGTGGAACGAGACGCATGACTTTCTTGTTACGGACTACGAACAGATCATCACTCTTGACCTAAATGACGCAGACCCCGGCAGCGATGATGATATTGGTATTGCTACTACGACTGTCAAGCAGTTGATTGTAGCTGGTGGCACACAGGAGCTCAACCTTGTCCACAATGGCGAGCCCACCGAAAGCAATCTGATAGTGCATGCCAAGTTTTACAACTTCACCGAGGACTCCGGCACGCTTTCGGCCCTTGAAAGTCAGAGCGAGGGAGAAATCAGCGGACTTGCAACCGTGCTCATTGCTGGTGCTGCCGGACTGACTGGCCAACGAGACGAGCTCAAGCCCAGCGTCAAGGTATCATGGGGCGACGAGGAGTTCGCCACACCCATCAAGACTTACACCCCGGGGACGGACATTTTCAGCCCCTCTTTTGATACCGCCTTCCGGCTCCCCATCGGAGCTAATAAAATCGCCGGTAACCCCCCAGACTTTCAGCTGTCGCTTTTGAACGGGACCGAGGTTTCGGGGACCTACACGGTTCCATTTTCAAGTGTACTTGGTGCTCCCAACATGGACCTTGAGGATCAGTTTGATGTAGGATCTGGTGCGACAGTGAGGGCTCGGATATCCGTTCGTGGGCTGAAGCTCGCCGACTGATCTGCGAGTCTGCTATCATGAAGACTTGACTTGGAAATCATGAAACTTGCGAGTAGCTCTATGTAAAGAGCAAATAACGATCATCAACATCATAGCTTATAATTTCAGGCATTAAGACAGAACGAAAGAAAATTCAATTTGCATAGTTTCTAATTGCTGGGCTTCGCCACCATCGGCAACCCTTTCCGGCGTGATTATTTTCATGACTAGTAAGAACTCACGCTACTCAAACTCATTCTCGATATATCAGGACTCGGAGAGCGGATGCAGCCCATATTTTACCCAACAAGAAAGGATTGGCCGCCCTTTCTGAATGATACCATGTTCACTCTTAGCAAACTACATTTAAGCCAAAGGATTTGATATCTGGTATGTAGTATTTGCTGATCTACCCATTTATCTACGGCAAGACATACCCTCCGTCGATAAGGACATCGCTCCCTGTCATGTACGTACTTGCATCACTAGCGAGGTACAAGTATAGTCCCTTGATTTCCTTCACATGTCCTTGTCTACCCAAGGTAGACATTCGATATGCTTCTTGAAGGCCTTCTGGGCCTGCGCCCATCTTGGTATCAAAGAATCCAGGAGACACAATATTTACTCGTGCAAAGTCGCGCCACTCGCGAGCAAGACATTTGCCAAAATGGGTAACGAAAGCCTTGGTTGCATTGTATACAGGTTGATCAACGGGTACATTAACAATGTGCGCGCTCATGCTCGATGTGATGATGAGATTCCCAAAGCCTTGTTGCTTGAAGATGGCGCCTACTGATTTGGAGCAATAGACGACGCCATCAACTTGGAGCGATCAATATCTTGAACGTTGACTGGAAGGTTGGAAGAGATTACGTACCGTTGACTGACATTTGTTTTCTGTATTCATCCAATGTCTGCTCTAGGATCGGCTTGCAGAGTGCCAAACCTTTGACGAGTCAGAAAGAGAGCCATATATGAACTTGATCATCCTTACCAGCATTCGCAACGAAAACGTCGATTTTGCCGAACTCTTTGACAACGGCAGCCAAACCGCTCTCAATTTGCTCAGTGTTCGAGACTAAGGGCACACCAGGCGTCAGTCTAATCATCTCCGCCTCTCACAATTTACATACCGTCAACCTTGAATGCTATTGATTTGATTCCATGCGCATTCGCCAGCTCCTTGGCCCGAAAAATAGCGGCATCATTCCTATCGATGTACAGTCAATTTCATGGAATGAACCTTCAGTGCTAGAGGACAAGATACATACGAATTGAACCAAAGAGCGACATGCCCGCCAGCCTCAGCCATGGCTTCCGCTACTGCGAGACCAATCCCATCGGCTGCCCCAGTCACGACAATTACTTTACCCTTGAGGCTAAGCTGCTCAAGAACATTGTTCGGTGTGTTGGGGAATGGGCGGGGGAACCCCGGGCGAGTTTTGGCAGCATCCTCGATGGACATAGACATGTTGGCTGCTGTACTAATGCGTAGTCTTAATGATAAGGAAAAGGTGTCGATACGTCTCGCAAATGGAACGTGACGAGGGTTTTGAGACAATAAACGAGTGGGTAAACAGTTAGTGCGGTGGCTTGTGGCTTCGTCATCATGAAGCAGCGTCTTTTGATATCACGGCTCGACGCTTTCTCCGCAATAAAAACCTCCTCTTATGCGCACCAATCACAAACAAGGCGAGATGGAAATACGTGTTTCCACCAGAACATGAAGAATGTGCTTAAGAAAAAGGCGGCATCACCGTACCTAAATAGCTTCCATCCGCCAACAACTATAACATCAACTAAATACAATAGAAACTCACTTTAATTGAACGTCGTCTTATCTCCTGGTGACCAAATTTAAGAGTTTTGTACGGACTCTGCTTCTTCGGCTTGATTCACCCAGCAAAGATTCGCCTTGGTTATTAAACCCACGACTGCTTGCCCTGGGGCCGGGATAATCCATTGAGGTGGTCCGGCCGTCGTTGTTCGGTCCGGGGCCACTGACGTCGGAATTTTCTCGTGGGCGCAGTCTTTCTGACAGATGTTTATATTGCTCACGCAAGCTGGTGGTGTCGTGCCCCCCCTTTTCAAAATCGTCCATGAGGTTAGCCCAGCTGGAATCTGACTGCTTCGGCAGGCCCCCTGCCTTGAGTAGAATGCCACACATTCTAAATCTATACTCCAGGATCCATTCCCTGGATTTGAAGTTGGAAAGATTGTATGGAGGGTTCACTACCCAGTCCATGGGTGTGCGACTGAGAGCGTCAGTCACGTTAGGGTCTGCCCCATGCTCTATTAGCTCAGATGCCACCGAGATCGTGGCCATGTGCAGGGGCTTTCCGGAACGGACATCTTCTACAGCTTCGGATACGGAGATGGACGCGTTAATGTCCTGGCCGTGCTCCAACGCAAGCCTGAATAGAGTGTATAGAGCCGACTCAGAAAAATATACTCGCGATTTATCTTCCCTCATCTCCACAGTCCATAATTGTGTCAGAATTCTATTGAAGAACCCTGGGTCTTTATTGAGATCATAGCCATTCCCCAGCAGCAAACGGACAATGGTTAGGTAACTCTCTGACATCATGCCATCATGCGGCTTGAAAATTTGTCTGAGTAAAGGCATTTGATTGGTAGCTTGAAGCCGTCGCATCCTCAGGGAATGCTCCACAAGCCAGTCTCGAAGGCAGAGCGCTAGGCCGCTAGACATGACAAGCAAGAGCAGATTACTTTCCGCGCTTTCGAACTCGTGGTAGTTGCTGACTGACAATTCTTTGAGTGATTGCCACTGGTGCTGAGGTATCGTATCGAAGAATTCTAGCTGACTATTGCCTGTGGTCAGCTCCGACCTCGTGGCATGATAGAGGAACTCCTTTCGGTGTTGCTCTGAAACGTCAAGTTCGCGGCTCGCGGACATCAGAGCCAGATACTTGGCGTGGAAGGAATGCCCATTCTCTACCACGATAGTTGCAATGTCCCCAAGGACGATTGTTTTGAAACCCAAGCCCATGACGAATTCGAGAACAGTTTGGTGCATTAGTTGTGGGCATTCGCCTTTGATCTCGACTAGGCCTCCGCTCCAGGTGACGAAATCATTTTGCGCATCACGCTCGCCGTTGTGTAATGAAGCTAGCAAGGTATACGATAGTTCATCTTGAGAGCTGAAACCAGAAAAGAGAACGGCCCAGTGGATGTAGGAGATGCTGGCCGGTGGGTCTCGTTGGCGGATGATAAGTTCCAAAAGAGCATAGGTATAACGACGGTTGGGTTTACTGATGCGCTCGATGATAAGCTCATAGAAATCGAAAAGGTCATCCGGAAGCTGCAGGAGCCTTTTCTCGAGAGATTTGGTCGAAACGTCTGTCTCGCTACTTGAGATTGTATCCAGCAATTCCTTGACTGCCAAACTGACCCACAGGAACACACCCTGTGCTCTTGATATGATGAGTTTTATAATTGAAGGGCTAGCCACTGGTGAGTTCGCTAGCTTACTCGTAGCATATTCTTCGATATCACTCCTCGTTTGTTCGTGTAGTCTAAAACCTGGAAGGCCAGAGAAGTGTGACTGGAATATATCTGAAGGGCGGCTAGAGAAGCAGATTTTAATCCGAGAACGTCTTGTTGGGACATTTTGAGTAAGGCCCTTGAGAAAACGACAGATCACGTCGGCATGGCCCGCAAACTCATCAAGTGCATCCAAGAAGATGATCATATCCATCTGGATAATCTCGTGATCCAGGAGGTTATGGAGTGTTCTCTCAAGTTTAGTTATTAGGCCGTCACCACATTGGTGAAATTCTTCAATTGCTCCAAGGAAAAAAGACGTTCCAGGCGTAGATTTTGAGGTCTTGAGCTCCTCGATTAGGGAGGGCAGCTTTTCTTTGGCAGCCAGAAACTCGGCCTCCAGACTTTTCAAGCTTGTTTGAATTGTCGTTAATTGCTGGTCAGGGGATTCTTCTGTAGAGCCAGTACTTGTTGTGCTTTCCACTGGAATTCTAGACGTGACCACCTTTGACTCACCAATAGACTTGTCGATCTGGTTGCGAATCTCTGTCTCTTTCTCTTCAAGAGTCTCCTTCCGTTTCACAAGCTCCAGCCATTCTTGCTCAAAGATGCGGGTCCGTTTCCAGAGGGGTTGAAATTTTTCATAATACGGAGCCAATATTTGAATTATGAGGCTTCTTAAAACACCCTCAAACGATTTTTGAAGGGTAGTGCCTCGATAATGAAAGAAGAAGCCAGTGGCGACTTCTTCGATGGCATTAGAAGCTCTCCTCCAATCATGCATGAGTTCCCACGTTTGCTGACTTCGATATATGTATTTCATCAACGTTGACTTTCCAGATCCTGGCTTTCCGCTGATCCAAAATAAGCCGGATCCTTCTTGGATCCAGTTGTAGAACAGTGGCAAGTCGAAAATCCAACTAAACGTATTTTGGAATGGGTCCTCGATCTGGTTCACGCGGAAGTCCAGCTCTGGTGAGTGCACCTCTAGGTAAAACCCTGTCTCGTCTCAAGTTGATTAGAACGAAAGCCACGGTTTGCTGGACGAAAGGGTGTCTAGATAAGGGTGTCTAGAAGTAGCATTACCTTCAACGGACGAAAAGGTTTTACACATATCTTGCAGTGTCTCTTGGTCTTCTGTTAAGGTTTTGATCCTGCCCAGACCAGTGTTTGCTTCCGTAGCATTATCTTGCGTGATTCCTGGAAGGTCCAAGGTAAGTGGTGAGCCGCTTGAACGATTCTTGGCAGACAGCTCTGAAACATAACTTAATATCGACCCCAAGTCTTTGTCCCCCCTTGAAAATTTCACCATGTTGGAATGATTTTTATTGATGGGAATCGTGGATAATTTGTTCTTGGTGTTGTTATGACAGGTTGCCGAGTCAGGATTGACCAACACTGCTGGAGTGCCATTCCTGGACCAAGAACCATCATTTTGCAACTAATTCTGGTTAGCGATGGAATAAGAAGAAATGGCCTCGTGCCCTGGAACCCACAACTGCCGTTGGTGTCTCTTGGGTCTCATATGCCCAGTATATGCACGTGGTCTTCAAGAAAGATAGCCCATCGAATGCCTTATTGAGTTGCCGGAGATAGCTGCTTCCATTTTCTCGGGATAGGTCTTGAACGAGAGTCTCATTTGCCTGTCCCTCGACCATAGCCTGAAGATGTGATTGATGCATTCCCAGACTCGGCACACCAAACATCATAATACCTTTGATATTGTTGAGAATAGGTGAAAAGTTTTCACGATCAGCCATTAGTACTATAGCATCTTTAAGAACAATACCGCCTAGACTGTGGGCGAGAAAGATAATTGGCTTCGAGGTCGTCAAACTCCAACCTCCGGCATGGAGCTGCGGCAGCAGTCCGAGGGAAATATCACCAATAGTCTGAAAAGACTGGCTACCAAGAAGTTGAGAGTCATAGCCGTAAATAATAGTTCGAACGCCCGGAATAGACCTTGGAAGCTCGTCTCGGATCCACATGAAAGTCTTGTTGTGGCCTCGAGGTTGCCAGGAGCCAAAAGGATGACTTGCCAGACCAGAAATAGCAATCAAGCTGGATAGTTGTAGTCAGTCAATTTTCCCATATGGAACGCAATGAACGATCGTAATTATAGCGTACTCTGTATGGTGAGTTCCCAGGTCGGCGTCATGCAGAACAGTCATGCCCTCGAAATGTGTGTCCAATATCAGAACGCCACCGGGAGCATCTACCGACGGAATTTCCCATTCTTTGGCCTTGAGGCTCCCATTCAGGGAACTGGGCACTGCCGTGAATTGGAGAGTCGCCACTTTTGTCTTCGGGGATTCCCATCGGTCTGCTGTCTCAGCAACCGAGTAGACTACCACGCTGCCAGGCGCTGTGCTTAGCGCCCCTTCAAGCAACACGGCAGCCTCTGACGGCGCTCGAACCCGGCTCGGGAGCTTACGCAGCCGAAATACCTGCCGAGTCCATTCCGAATAGTCCATGATAGCTAAGCGATAGGCTTTGCGGGATCGGGAACAACAGACGACAGGTCGGTTGTCGCTCCAAAGCCGTGTTTCGCGAACCACTCTCCCGCGAGGCAATTGAACGGACAAGGATGAGCCAGGAATGGCTGGCTTAGATAAGGTCAGCTGAAATGTTTTAAGGACCAGATGTGTGCTCCACGAGCCCACCTTTGATTGGCTTAGAGCACCGCCATGTTCTATTCAGTCCCCATCCACCTCCCTTCCTCTGGGTGTACTCCCTAATCCAGACACTACTTATTATTAAGGAGGCTGTGTATGAAAGCTACGTAAATGAAGAGGTGAGGATAAATAAAGGCCTAACAAGAAACTCATCAAGAGGATAAGTGAGACATTGGCACAAAGTTTTCTTAGAGTTCTTCATGTGTGAAGCTCAACGTCTGGTTTTGTAAGCCCATGTTTTTTGCCTTTCATATTCATTATTTTAAAATGTTAGGTTAGGAATTTCCCATCGCTGTATTATCGTGTACTCTCATGCTATGCGAATGGATAATGCGTTGAGATTCTGGAGTGTCATGATATAATGCGTCTAGTCGCAATTGCGTGTGAAATATAGGGTAGCTAGTGAATCCTCGGTCGGTACCTCGCCCAGAAGCAGGCTTCACGTTGGCGATATCAACTTTGATGCTCTCCTTTGCACATATATGCCTCGTACTCTAGATCAGGCTGCCCTTCCCAATACAGAGTCTCTGGGTCGCTGGAGTTCTCGAAAGTATATTTCGCACTTTCATCGGGGATGTATACTTTTGGTATTCCATTAGCTGCCGCAGCCTCTGCGAGCAGCTGACATTGGCAGCCAAGCTCCATGAGAGTCATCAAGAAGCAAGCCTCGTCGACCGTTGAGCCAACTGTGATTAGACCGTGATTCTGCAAGATCATCCCCTTTCCCCTGGGACCTATAGAACGGAAAAACAAGTTAGACTGCATGCTGGAAGTTCGTTGGACTTTTTTGACGCGTACCTAATGCGGCTCCAATCTTATCACCTTCTTCTTGGGTAAGTACAACGCCTCCAAAATCCTAGACAGCCTTAATATTTTGCTTGTATAAGTAGTCTTTATGAGATCAAATAAACACACCTTGTATACCGCTTGGGCGTCACCGTATAGATACGCAATATCCTGTGTCAACATCTCCAGAGGCCGACCAAACGCACTCCACGCCATACCATGAACACTATGAGTGTGGCAAGCGGCAATAACGTCAGGACGAGCCTGGTGGACGGCACTATGGATTAGGAAACCTGCTGCGTTTGCTGGCCGGCTCATGTTTCCTGTAGCATGATTCAGCATTAATCGACTTTGATATAAAGACGAGGATCAGAATTACCGCCAACTGGCATGCCCTCGTAGTTGACGAGAATCATGTCGCTTGCCTTTAGCATGCCGAAATGGACTGCCAATGGGTTCTGTGACGCAAGTTAGCCCTGCGGAAGATAACCGAGATGAAGTTTCGAGCTCACAGTCCAGAATGTATGTGGGTTTTCTGGGTCTCGGATAGAAATATGGCCAGCCATCCCGTCGGTATAGCCCTTACGGGCAAAGACACGAAAAGCTAGAGCCATTTTTTCTAGCATCCATTGCCTCTGTGCCGCAAAAGATGGATGCTTGGGAATGCCAGGAAGGCATGCTCCTTGGGAAATGAGCTGCAGCGGCGTCTTCTTGGTCTCTTGGGCCACAACAGGGTCAGCGCTCGGTGCCATAGCTGCGCTCGGTTATCTGTCGCTATGTTACCCCTGGAAGTCTAGGAGAGATCAAAATCAATTCGAAGTGAAACGCTGATAATCATGGCGAGATTGGAGGATCGGGAGCATGGTATTGCTTGATTTATATATTATAATACGACGCCGGGGATATGACTGTCATGGCTGTCCTATGGGCCACCATTTCCCTCCAACGCAACCTAACTGTTGAAGGCACTTTAGTACGAATCTGTTCGCCTCACCAGATCTGTGGCAACGGTTTCCACATGAACACCAATAGTTGAACGTCGAGTCATCTCTGCTAAGTATGCACGTCGTATTATTTCGCCTGATATGGTCTAGCTGCCCGCAACCGAAGCTGTGTTGATCAACCCCACAACGGGGCTTAGGGAATTAGATACGATATCATTGGAGGCATCACTTCAAGTTATATTTTTAGATAAAGAAGTAGAGCTAAAGGGAATTGCACCAAGGAATTGGTATGCATCTCGCATCGTCCAACTCCCGATTGGTTCAGGATTACCGAGCCAGGGGGCTTTGACGTTGGGTGATATCCTTATGATTTCATGAAGTCTCCATTCTGAAGTACGCTACAAAGAGGTCATCTTCAGGTAAGGTGATGTTCGTAATATTTTCTCTTAATTAGTTAGACCAATTTTCATGTGAGAGGCTTGCACGACTTGCTTGTACCTCGCAATAGGAACAGTATTTATTAGCCCATCCGACGTTTAGGTAACCTGGGAAATCACTTACCTCATTTGACTTCTAAGCAAAGCCTTTTCAAGTCAATACAATGCAAGTCTTTCTAAAGCTCGCGGTGAAAGAAGCGGCATATCCATGCCGCAATGTATCCTTCTATGTCAGACGATCACTCTCAACAATTCACCAACCTCAAGAGAGTCTGCTCGTCAAACGAAAGGGATACACAACCATGCGAGTATGTATATTTGCTCGTATTTATGTATTCCTGAATTTCTAACTGACCCATCATCTGGAAGGTGCCCCCGACGATAGCTTATCACCCTCGCCCAACGCATCGTTCATATTCCTCGACCCCTGAGCCAGTCCTCACACAGCAAGGTGCCTCTTCTCATGGGAAAGACATACCGAATGGATACTATTCCAATACTCCTATTCCAATCGACCGCCAGACAGTCGATATTTCAAACGTTTTGCTGCGTGACTCGTGCTCTTGTCCGGCCTGTGTCCATGAGTCGACCAACCAAAGGCTGTTCTCCGTCGCCGACATACCGGCGGATATTAAAAGCCGAACGGTGAATTATGATGCCGCCTCTGACGCTTGTTCCATTACTTGGGAGAACGATGCGCCGGGTTATCCCACTGATCATACTACGAAGCTAAGTATGACCACCTTGAGGAACATCAGCTCTTCCGGTTGCCATACCGGCTCTCTCAAGGAGCCTGTTCCGTCTCAAGTCTTATGGACTCAAGAACCACTCAATCTTCCCGACTACGACTATCAACAATACATGAAAGATGACCAGATATTGCATCAGGTCATCTGTCAGCTTCGAACCCATGGAGTTGCTTTCGTGACTGGCATTCCCGGCGTGGAAGAGTCTTTGGCTACTATCGCAACACGGATTGGTCCGATCAAAGATACATTCTACGGTTACACGTGGGACGGTATGGTGATCTGTTTCCTTCTTATAGTTTTAGCTAACTAGAAGGATAGTCCGAACTGTCCCGGCCGCTATCAATGCTGCATATACATCGCATGATTTGGGTTTCCACACGGATTTGCTCTACTTCCAACAACCACCTCATATCCAACTCCTTCACTGCATCCAGTCTGCGTCCTCTGGAGGAGCTAGTGTGTTTGCAGATGCCTACAAAGCCGCCGTCGACTTGTTTCACACGGACATCGAGGCGTTTGATATTCTTGCGACAGTTCCCGTCAACTACCATTACAATCATCCTGATTCAAATGTGTACAAGACTACCAAGCCTGTTATTGACCTGAAGGAGCTCCGCATTGGGGAAACCGTTTACACTCACATCCAAGACTATGTGAAGGACATGCACGCACTTCACGGTCGAGACGGGGGATTTGAGTGGAGTGAGGCCTCACTCGTGAACTGCATGGACAAGATCAATTGGGGTCCCCCATTCCTCGCACCCTTCTCTCTGCATGATTCCTCTACTCATCCAGAGCCTTCGAAATCCCCCGTCTCGGATCTGAATAGCAAAGTGGACAGATGGCATCAGGCAGCCGTAAAGTTCAACGCATTACTGCAGAGGCCCGCGTATTTGTTCGAGAGGAAGATGAAACCTGGAGAGTGCGTTTTGTTTGATAACACAAGGACACTCCATTCGCGCAGGGCATTTGACATGGCCGACGTTGGCAAGCCACGATGGTTGAGAGGCACGTATGTGGATAAGGACGCGTACTTTAGCAAGCTTCGTGTGCTACAGCATAAGATTCGAACGCCTAATTGATAGCTGTCTCTACTCATTACAAAGGAGAGCAGCTGACCTTACCTAACTACCTATCTTCGATCAAGTTCAGAAACGCTCGTGTTGAAAATAGACATATGGAAGCCAATTACTCTTAAGATGAAAATGAATGTGATCCCGTGATGTTTATAATTAAGGCGATCCGTACGTTTTAATAGGATCTTGGCCTTATTGCCACCTCCGACTTTCGCAAAATTGTCCTTCGATGCCTAGCAGGGCGCCGACAAGATAATTAATAGACTGTAAGTTCCTTAAACAGTTTCTATTTTCCAGCTGTCCTTAGTTTATAGCACTTATGCTATTATATAGATTTATGTATAAGTTCCAACGGAAGTATGTACCTACATATACATGACATATGAGCGTTAAAGCAAAAGTATACACAAATTCAGCACTGATCAGTATGACATTACTCTTCCCATCATCTTGTACCGTTTCTTCAAATCATGGAAATGGCCAACATTGCTCAAGAAATCAGAGGTTAGCCCATGCTTTACGATTATGCCTCCTTCCAAAATATCTTTTACGTGATAATGGCCCAGTCTATTATTCGAATAATTTGTTGTGCGACACGAACCTAATTCCACAACGGGTCTTAGCGGAGCACAAGTAGTTTTGGTTGGGCCTTCGACTATCTGCTCACTCCTTCGACTTTATTCCACCGGTGACAGTATTTCCCTCATCCGTCTATCCACCTCGGCGGCTGAAGAGCGACGTTCAGCCCGGACGAGCATATAAGTCTCAACGAGATCCAACATGGGGCCCGTCCATACATCTCCATGCAATATGTTTTGTCTCAAACGCTGGTGCCATTCTGTAACCTCGGGCGATGGTTCCAACTCATCATAGAAGATATCTGCAGCAAATCCGAGGCGTTTCTTAACGCCCTCAGCACGGCTTTCGGCAAAATCATTTACACCTTGCTGTCCGAGAATTATAAAAGATGCTACTAAAGAGAAGACGCATCCCAATGACCAAATATCGGCTTTTTGGCTAGTTGGCTTGGCAGGGCCTATCAAATTGTTTGATTCGGGTGGAGCTTTAGGTACCGGTTAGTGATTGATTAATGATAGGAAAGGCAGAAATGGGTTTATATATGCAGGCTTGTGTATTCAAGGTTGAGTCATGACTTGGCCAAACACGAACAGATTGCAGAAGATAAGGAATACTACATACCATACGTCACAGTCGTGCTAAACGCTACGTTGCTGTTGCAAGTTCTAGGATCAGGTAATGGTAAAAGCACGGACTCTCCTACATCGGTGATTTGAAACTGTCTGTCGACCAATATGATGTTCTGCGGCTTCAGGTCGCCATGCCAACTATACGGGGAACTGATTAGCAAAATCCACAGGAGTAAAGTGAGTGTAATCGTTGATGCTGACCCTTGATAGACGATTGTCCCTCTAGCAATTTGATGCATCCGTGACAATGCACCCGGGAGAGAAACGAAAGACTCCCAGAAGCTCCTGACTGCGGCAGGAGACGGAAAGTGTAAATCGCGCTGTAAAAGCCTAGACAAGTCTATGCTCCCTAGCTCAAAGAGGATGTTGAAGGTTTTGGACTGCAGTGGTCCGGATGTCGCGTACCAACCAAAGCATCGTACAAATCCAGGGGGATTATCTAGTAACTGAAGGTTTTGGAGTTCTTTTCGAAAGCCACTCTCCAAGTCTTGGGGAAATCTCTTAATGGCGCATTCAAAAATTTGGTTATTGGAGCTTTTGTTTGTTGCATTACTTATGCCGAGCGACCAGGCAGTGGTCAATGCTTGGCTACTCGTCGCGCGATGGAATAGGTCTTTACTGGCCAGCTGCAACGGGATTTCAGCTCTCCAAACTGTTGAATTGCTCTCTTCTGATTGTGGCAAGGTCTCCAGATGACCTCTGATAGGCCGTATGCTAACAATTGGTAGTATTTCATCATCAGAGAGCAATTTTGCCAGTTGATTGTCGATCTGTACCGGAAACCACCGAGCCTGCTCAGAACTAAATTCGTCCCAAACATGGGGAGACACAGAAGCGAGGACCTTTTCTAATTGATCCCTGGTAATTGGCAAGTCCTGGTCAAAAATCCCCGCTAGAACGAAATCCTGGATCGATGTATAGATATTCAGCTGAATCAGAATACACAGCACCCAAGTCAAATCGAACCTTGTCGAAGGACTTATTCTGATGCTTGGTAGTAGGTATATCCATAAACTCTCTAGGTCACTGTGGCCAGTCAATATAGTAGACTCTTGTAACAATTTGGCGACAGAGAAGCGCAGCACGAATGACCTGCCATCATACGTGGTCCGCGTGCATTGCTGAACAAGTTGCCGAACCCGCAATAGGCCCCTTTCGGTGTTTTCCATTTGAGTGTTATAGGATTGCTAAGTGGGTTTCCATAGGATGCCAAAGAAAACGTGAATCAACAAGATGCAAGGCAGATGGCATATAACGTAGGTTTGCTGTTATGCGAGTGTTTAGCTTAGACATGGTCCAACGGTCTAAGCTTTGATGACTGAATATGAGGAAGACATGGCAGTAGTTAATACCGCTCATAAAGCGAAATGAGAGGGCGTTGCAATGCAACATTGATCATTCTTCGCCAATTATGTTGCGACGGATGATGTCCTCTCAACTCTCGTCTGAACAACCCCGCTTCAATTGGGCCGAGGGTCACGTGGCTGCTGATGCCTTATTAACTCATACAAGAGACGTCCCCACTATGGGCTGATTCTTCTGACACTCATTTCCATCTTACTTGTTGCTCCGACGAAGTCTGCTCTCTTTGCCTTGCTACTAAAGATATTCTAGACAAGAATGCCTAAAGAGGTGGTGCATATTACATCCTATCGCCTGTCGCGCGAAAGATTGGTCGAGTGGCTAAAGATCAAATTTCCAAATGAGCATACCGAGCCCATAGCCTCAATCCGACTGCGAAATGATTATTGGACTTTCAATTCCCCTCGTCCGTTAACAGATGTACGTGCTACTTCATCTCTTCCCTTCTTTCCCTGTTCCGAGTTCCACCTGATCGTGATGGGTATCGCTGATGATGAATTTTAACTCTATGTCCAGGCTGATCGCAGCGATCTTGCCAAATTCAGGAATATGAGTGAAGATGATCTTATGAGACGAAGTGATAGGCGTGAACTCACAGATTCGGAATGAGTATCTGGTCGCTTCGGCGCTGAGCTCAGAAATGGACACGTGGGATGCTGCTACGTCAGCATCTCAATCCCCTGTGGTCGTTGGTAATTACCTACGGTACCTATGTATGTACCTACTTGCCTGCATGTCGTTTTCAGCTCTCATGTACGAAGTAACCTTAATAAGTGCCTTGAGCTGCACATCTGCCCAACCATACTACCTTACCTAGTCCAAAATGCTCTCACCGTAAAGTTTTCCTTCGTCAATCACTCTCTCCACTTCATTCTCCTTCATTGCCTCAAACTACCTAACCTAAGCGTCGCCACCAACAAGATGCCCACGCCTTTGTTTCTCCCTCAAAGTTTCTTTGATTCGTGTCGCCAGTTTTTATCGTATCCGTCAAATCTGACGGATGTTCACAAATATGCTCCATCCCTGCTAGATATGCACCAGGACCGGCTAGCCGACGGTGTAGGCATACAATTTGAAGATGAAGATATGCTCAAGATTCCCGTTCGAGACATCGACGACAATGGCACTGCCACCAAGAGAAACTTGATTTCCATTGATGTTTTGAGAGATTGGATTGGCGATACGTTTGAACCGGACGCGACCAATTTGACTGAAGGAAATGGCCATGTAGCGACGAGGCCTGACCCTCGTTGCCGCTTCATGTGAGAGCCTTCAATTCGCCGTTTGACTTCCCAATATCATGCCTTCTGTGAATAGGTGCGCTAATGTGTAGTCTTCCTCTTCCAGTTTTCTCATCACACCGAGCAGTCAAAGGCCTCTAGAAACTACAAAGCCCGCCCTTCTCAGAATACTAACCTACCACCAGGTGATGCCGTCACTCCTCGAATTTCTGCACGCTTACGGCTCTGAGTCCGGGAAGCGTGAGGTTCGGTTTAGCGGATTCCGCACCGAGATCGACTTGGGAAGCACCGCTATTGCTATTCACTCACTTGGTCGCAGCTCAGACCGTTTCCAGGTCGTTTATAACCTCAAAGCAGTAAGCTACGATCTGGACCTTGACGAGATTAATCGCGTGGTCATACGGCAAGCCACTATATATCACCAAGTCGATATCGGGACCGGTAAGCAGCTGTGGATCCTAGGAGATCCGAGCGCAAAGCTCAAATCCATCGTTGGTAGCAAGTATGGCACAAACAGCAACCATCGTACGCAGTTCGAGAATCCTTTCAAGGCCAGTCTTGATATTCACCTGATGTGGACCACATGGGCCATCTCACAATGGTCATTGATTATCCAGATTATGGATAAAAAAGTTGATGAGTTGGTAGGGCTATGCTCGCACTTTTCTTACCTCATCTGTTCTTTAATGCTCTGCCGCATAATGACTAGAGTATGACTGATAATTTTGACCTTGAAAAGTCTATTGCAGCGAGTATGAATCCTAGCAAAGAGGTGGCTCGTCTTATCGAGGCATACCAGAGGGTGATGCAAGAGACTGCAGCCGCCGCCAACGCAAATTGCACAACCATGACTTCTCTGTCACGGTTCTACGTCAATTTCCGTCGAGCTCAGAACCGCCTGGCTACATTCCCCAAAAGGGCTATCAATTCCTTTGTAACGGAAATTGACAAGAACATTCATGATATGAAACTCCACCATAGCCACTTGCTCATGCTTGGCAGTATCCTTAAAGATTCAGTTAATCAAGTTGAGTTTTACCCCTTATCCCTCTTCAGACTGCCAGCATGCAAGGAACTAAATGTCACAACGACAAGATCCGCGAACATCTCCACATGCAAGCAACGGAGGAAGCAACGAAGCAACAAGAGACCATAAGTGAAAAGCAAAAAAAGCTAGCCAAACGACAGGAGGCTGTTAGTAGGAGCATGTGGGAGCAAACGCTTCGCAACTCCCAGGAAACTTCCGCTATGCGAATAATTACCATCATCACATTAGTCTATTTACCACCGACGTTTGTTTCTGTAAGCGCTAGCTCATTCACCTACCCTTTGAAGGAAGAGGAGGGCAAAAGGCCTTCAGAAAATAGCGCAGGCGAAGCTGACTTGGATTACTTCTTCCGTTTACAGACATTTTTCAGCACCGACATTGTGAAATATCAGAATGGCGAGAGCTACTCGGCCCTTGCATTGGGACGCTGGTGGTCTGTGACAGGGCCTTTAATGGGGGTCACATTGCTCATCGTGGGTCTATGGTTTATGGTAGAGTCTCGCTGGAGGAAAGAGGAAAGGAAGCAACTTGAAGCACGGTATCCGGGTGTTTTCGTGGAAGAAGTCGAGGAGAGAGAGTAAAACTCGCTTTATCCAGTGGTACATTCAAGGGCAAGTGGTCAAGATACTACGTTAGAATCCAGGCCAGCAGCAAACTTATTCATCTCCAAGTCACCATTCAAAGTCTTTAACATCTGAGCGTAAATAATACCGCCCTTGAATTCATACAGCAGTAAACTAGCCTTGGGGTTGCTTGTTGGAGCAAGTTATGGGTCGCACGTTTAGTGATCGACCTTCGTCTCCTCAGGGTCGTTAAAAGCAAATCAAAAGAGCTTGATGTTTGGTGTAGGGGTTGGCAAGGCAGCAGCCAATCCACAGGGTCTCAATGGGTGGGACGCTGAATATTTTCACAAACTCCACAGGGGTGTAGGACACCTCATCGGGGCACGATCCTAACCGGGCTGAACTTCTGCATTACTGCATGCCAATCAATAGCGCTATTTTCAGCCACTGAATCACGAGTTCGAACATAATAGTTTATAACAGGGCTATCCACCTCGCGACCACTAGAGGACCAATATTGACTTATCCGGGTTGATGGCATGCGTGTCCACTCCCGCCTAAAATCTAGAACGGGGTGGTGTCTTTCAATAGTTTAATTGCTCGAATGAGAGATGAGCGAATGGCGGGCAATGGTAGAACGTTGCGTTATCGGTTGGAACCACGAGTTCATTCAACATCTCAAAGCTAAAATGGCGCATATCAAGGATATCTTCCACGTCAGGTTGGCTGATGTCAGCGATACGAGATCCTTTTTCAGCGAGCGTTGCGACCCTTCCCATCTCAGCCGCACTCAACCGAGTCTAGATCAAGGTGGAATGTGAATAGACAGATCTGGACCCGGTATATGACCCTCACAACAATAGGGATATGTAACCATGTCTGATTCTCTCGATAAGTAGCACCATGGAGAATTCGTCGACTACGAACTAAGATATAAGTCAACCAGACATCCAGCATTGGATGAGACTAGAAAAGGTCTGATTTGTCCCCAACACTCTCTTCTTGACAGCCATTGTCATAGTTGCGAGTTCAGCCCGCGTAAAGGCAGATCTGGTTGTCGTTGACCCGTCTTCTCAAACCGTCCTCTAAACTTTCTACTTCGTCACGTTGCTATAATGGACGAGGTCCCCGTGGCGGTCGTAGGCCTTTCATTCCGCTTTGGCGGAGAGGCCTTATCGACCGATGGTTTTTGGGATATGATCACAGCGGGCCGTTGCTCGAGAGCACCAGTCCCCGAGTCGAGATTCAACGCCAATGCGTTCTACCATCCAGACACAAACCGGCTAGAGACCTTACCAGTCAACCAGGGAAATTTCATCGCGGAGGATATTGCGGCGTTTGACGCACCGTTCTTCTCAATCCGTGCTGCGGAGGCGGCAGCAATGGACCCTCAATCCCGCAAGCTCCTGGAAGCAACTTACCGCGCTCTAGAGAATGCCGGCATTCCCATTGAGCGCTGCGCGGGAACTAAGACGTGTGTTTTCACCGGTGTATCGTCAGACGACTACCGCCTGATGTACAACAAGGATACCAGCCATCCGATCCGCCACGCGGCGACGGGTATGGCCTTGTCCATGCTTGCCAACAAGATCAGCTGGTTCTACGACTTCAAGGGTCCCAGCGTGCAGTTGGACACCGCATGCTCCGCCAGCTTGAATGCGTTGCATCTCGCCTGCAGGAGTATCAGGTCCGGCGAATCTGAAATGGGCATCGTTGGAGGAGCCAATCTCTTCTTTGCGCCGCAGTCCATGTCCCCGCTTGCGCACCTTAATTTCTTCTCACCAGATGCGGCATGCCATAGCTTTGACGCCCGTGCCAACGGCTACTGCCGTGGCGAGGGTTTTGGGGTGCTCGTGCTGAAGCCTCTTGCGAAAGCGTTGGCTGATGGTGACCCGATCCGGGCTGTGATCAGGGCGACAGGGTCAAACGAAAATGGTAGATCGGTAGGAGGCATCACCAAAGTTAGTTTCGACGCACAACAGTCCCTCGTTGCGTCAACCTACCGTTCAGCCAACCTCGATCCCAGTCTGACGAGATATGTGGAAGCTCATGCTCCAGGCACAGAGGGAGATCAGGTCGAAACCAGAGCACTTGCATCCATATTCAAGGACCATCGCTCGCCTGATGATCCTCTCTACATGGGTTCAGTCAAAGCCAATTTGGGACATTTAGAAGGAACGAGTGGTATTGCCAGTCTGGTCAAGGTTGTGTTGATGTTAGAAAGAGGCATAATCCCCAAAATCGCAAACTTTGAGACACTCCATCCCAACATCCTGGGAAAGGAATGGAACATGGCCTTTCCCAAAGAGAGCATTCATTGGCCTCAGGGTGTCAGGAGGGCATCCATCAACTCATTTGGCTTTGGTGGCGCAAACGCCCATGTCGTGATTGAGAACGGCGACCATCATATTCTTGCCGCGACGGTCTTGAAGCCTCACTCTTCTGGAGATGATGCTCTTGTTAATGGTGTATCAGATGGCGTTGATGATAAACCATGCAATGGGACGAACGGAGTGGCAGTCAATGGCATTGGAAAGACAAATTCCCTCCTCCTTGTGTGGTCCGCGGCAGATGAGCAAGGACTGGAACGAATGCGAGTTGAGTATACCTCGTACTTGGAGAAGAACACGGCCGCTGATATGAGAAAACTTGCTTTCACTCTTTCGGCACGGCGGACGCAACTGCCATGGAAGGCTTTCATGGTTGCCCACGACAAGCCCAGTTCACTTGAACTATCCAAACCAATTCGTTCAATCAAGGACCCAAAGCTGGCATTTGTGTTTACTGGCCAAGGAGCACAGTGGGCAACTATGGGCACCCAGTTTCTAGGAAACCCCAGCTTTCGTCAAAATCTTGCCCGGCTTGGACAATATTTCAAGGAGCTTGGCGCAAGCTGGGACCTGGAAGGGGAACTTTCGAAGAAGGCCGACGAGAGTCGAATCGACAGTGCAGAATTTTCTCAACCTATTTGCACTGCCATCCAGATTGCCTTAGTTGATCTTCTCCGGTCGTATGGCGTGCAGCCGTCCCTAGTTGTTGGCCACTCCTCGGGTGAGATCGCGGCAGCATACGCAAGTGGTGCCATATCTGCTCGGAGCGCTTGTCGGATCGCTTTCTACAGAGGCAAAGTTATTTCAGAGCACTTTTCTTCACTGGATGAAGTCTTTGGTATGCTCGTGGTTGGGTTGCCAGTACCGGAAGTAGAATTGATTCTGGAACACAATATGGAAACCTTGGGTCTCTCTCGTGTTACCATCGCTTGCATCAACTCACCCAAGAACGTGACCCTAAGTGGTCCTCTGCGTCCATTGAAGGCGTTGAAGAGCTTGCTTGAGGTTGACGGTACATTTCTACGGATTCTGGCTGTTCCGGCGCCATATCATTCTCCAATCCTCAATGATGTTGCAGACAAGTATGCGTCTCTTCTAAGTGACCTTGAGCCAGGCTCACAGGGCGCTGAAAGTCCTCCAATGGTTTCCTCAGTCACAACTGAACTGATCGACCGTGATACATTATGCCAAGGAAGCTACTGGGTACAAAATCTTGTTTCGACGGTCAAGTTTGAACCGGCTGTGGTCACCCTTCTTCAACAGCAGCCTCTCCATGCGTTAGTTGAGGTAGGGCCTACCGGAGCTCTTCGAAGTGCCATCCGAGACACCATGTCTACACATCTTACTACACCCTCACCAGTGTATTTCAGTATCATGGACAAGAACAAAGCTTCATTGGACCGTATTCTCGAAACTCTCGGCTATTTGCACAGCATAGGTTTCCCTATTGATCTTGAAGTTGTGAACGGCATCAGCGACAATGACAAGGAGTGTCTGGTCGATCTTCCCGAATATCCATTCGACCATTCCAAAACATACTGGCACGAGAGCCAAGTGAGCCGAGACCACAGATTTCAGAAGCATGCAAGAAACGATCTTCTCGGATCGCGAATCCTCAATTGGAACCCTCTAGCGCCTCGCTGGCGCAACATGATTCGCACTCTTGAAAATCCATGGATAGAGGATCACAAGATCGCGGGAGCGTTGATCTATCCTGGCGCGGGGATGATTGTGATGGCTATTGAAGCTGCTGCCCAGTATGTCTCCGACATTGACGTGAGGCGTCCTGCAGGATTCCTATTAAAGGACGTGACATTTTTATCTGCTCTGAATATCGCTTCGCCTGAAGCAGGAGCATCGACCGAAATTGGTCTTATACCGATTGATCCAAACAGCAGCAACAGTGCCAACTCTCGGCAGTTTTCATTCCAGATAACACTTCTGGACGGAGAGCAGTGGCGCGAAGTTTGTACGGGCAAAATAACCGTTAAAATGACAGACGAAAGCTCCTCAAAGCACATGAAGGCGGAGAACAAGCTTTTGGAGGAACGTCGGCGACAACAGACCATCGACCGGCTCGAGGTCTGCCGAGCGGAAATCCGAAGGCAGAAGCTCTATGGTCGGTTCAGAGAGACCGGTTTGGAATTCGGGCCTACATTCCAAGTATTCGATGATGTCAAATATGACTGGAGGGGTGGCCTGGCCTCAGCGCGCATTCGGCTTGATAACTGGAAATTGAAAGGCAAGCCTGAGCACGCTACGCCGCACTTCATCCACCCAACAGCTCTTGATGGCGTGCTTCAACTTCCGGTGGTGAGTCTTGGGGCAGGTGTTGGCCGACCTGTGCCTACAATGGTTCCTAGCCAATTGGAAACCCTCTGGATTGATGCGGACATTCTGTCCCATGCTGTATCTTCAAAGCATGTCCAAGCTGTATCCAAGGCAGACTACCTGGGCTTCCGTAACACCAAGTCGGAGATCTCAGTTCTCAGCATGGAAGACTCACGCGTGGTGTTGTTTGCCGAGGGGCTCGAGACTATTATTATCGGAGGAGAGGCGGCTAGCGACGAGGAAAAGAAGGGACAACCCTTCTACAACATGTCATGGAAACCTGATATCGAGAGCATAAGTTCAAAAGAGTTGCTCAAGTACTGCACGTCGAATTTGTCAACAACAGCCGCTTCCAAAGCGCATAATCCACTTTCAAAATTCTTGAGCCTGGTGCTCCATCACAATGTCAACACACGGATACTTGAAGTGGCTCCTGAGGAATCTGCGGATACTTCTAAGCTCCCTCTTTGGAATCTACTCAAGGACTTCGAAGGCCCGGCTGGGTACTACGACCTCGCGACGCGAAATCCAATCAAAGATCGGCCGATTGAAGACACGGCCAAGGGAGGGAGTATGAATGAATCGACGATACTTGACTTTGAAGACCTGTTTCAACGTGGTCTCAACGCCATGCCCAAACCACGTTATGACCTGATCTTTGCCCCCCGGCATGGGCCAGACCTAGATAAGCATCTGTCGGAGTTAGCTCCTTTTGTCAAATCCGGCGGCAGAATCATTATCCTAGCAGCTTCGACATCAGACACTATCAACCCCCAAGCTACGACAAGGTCATTCGAGAAAGAGCTAGAGTTGGAATGGGACGGGCATCTTCTGACGTCCTATAAATCAGTCGCTGTCCCGTCACCAGTAACAGAAGAAAGGCCAATTTCGGTCGTTCTAGCTCCGAATCCATCTTTTAGGGCGTCAAACCTAGCAAAGGCAGTTTTTGAGTCCTTCATTAAAGATGGCTATACTGGAACGAAATTCCAACTATGGGATGAAGCTCAAGTGGCACTCTCGAACGATGAGCATACTATTTTCATATCCGGCTCCGACTCTGATTATCCTTTTGACACTGGTCTAGGGGTTTTCAGTGCCCTTAAGTTTCTCTGTGCGACGAGAATTAGTATTGTCTGGGTATCGTCTGAGTCCATATATCCATCGGGCGCAATCGCCGCAGGTCTGACCCGAAGTGTTCGAAATGAACGTCCAGATATCAATATCACTACGCTCACTCTTGATGCTTCAGATCTGGGCGCTGATCAAACGGAATCAAGTGTCTTGGAGGTAATTAGGAGCGTATTCAGGAAGCACAGCACGAAATCCAAGACGAAAGAGACGGAATACTCCTACAGTTCAAATGGGGATGCCAAGGCTTTGCTGACCCCACGACTCTTCTTTTCGCCAGCCATCTCTTCCTACGTGAACGAAAAGTCCAAGGAAAAAAAGAAAGTGCAAAGAAAATTCAACTGCGCCGATGCAGAAGATATCAAGTTGACAATTACTACGCCAGGTCTTTTGGAGACATTGACGTTCGTGCCAGACCCAACAGCACAAGTCGCCCCTCACGTTAATGAGGTTCTCATCCAGCCCGCATACACCGGCCTGAATTTCCTCGACGTTCTTACAGCGCTGGGACGTATTCCACAAATTTCGGTTCTTGGAGTAGAAGCAGCAGGAACTGTCACAGCCGTCGGCGCATCTGCCGATCTTCAAGTTGGCGATCGTGTTGTAGTACTAACCGACGGCACAGTGAGGTCCTGTGTTCGTGCAGATCACCGTACAGCAGTCAAGATACCTGACGCCCTATCTATGCGCGAGGCGGCCAGCATGCCAGGGACCGCTTGTACTGTTTACCGTGCGCTAGTGGACGTCGCTGATCTTCAGCCAGATGAGAAGGTCCTGATCCACGCGGGAGCTGGAGCAACTGGACAGATGGCCATACAGCTGGCCCAGCATATCGGTGCCGAGGTGTTCGTCACGGTGGGCAGTGACGCCAAGAGACAGCTCATTTCGACGACATACGGGATCTCGGACGATCATATCTTCCACACGCGCGATGCCAGCTTTGTGGCGGGCATGAAGCGTGTCACCAATGGTTATGGAGTTGATATTGTGCTGAACAGTCTCTCTGGCGAGTTACTCGAAGCTGGTTGGACCGAACTGATGGCACCGTTCGGCCGCTGGGTTGAGCTGGGCAAGAAGGACATCTTGGACAATCGGGGCCTAAATATGAGGCCGCTTCTGAATAACATCTCTTTCTCATGTGTCGATCTCAGCGGGATCTGGCGCCATAGACCTGCGCTTATGAGAAGACTGCTGAATGATGTGTTCAGGCTCGTATCAGAGGGCGCCATCAAGCCCGTGACCCCTCTTACTGAGTTTGGTGTTGCGAAGGTAGAATCAGCTTTCAGAAGTCTCCAAAGCGGAAAGATTGGCGGCAAGGTGGTCATCAATATGGACGACGAAGAAGAGGTGACAGTCAAATGCCAACCCGAGAAGACGTGGGCTTTCAGGCCGAATCGCAGCTATCTTCTCGTTGGTGGGTTTGGGGGTATTTCTCGAAGCGTGGCCAGGTGGATGGTGAAGAGGGGAGCGAGAAATCTGATTCTGTTGTCGCGTACGGGTGCTGATGAAGACCCCAATCGACTGGCTTTGCTAGAAGAGCTACGAGGGTCCGGCTGCATGGTAGAGGTGTTGGTATGCGATGTATCCGACCACAAAAATCTGGAAACAGGACTTCAAAGCTGTCAGCAAAAGCTAGGTCCTATCTCCGGATGCATTCAAGCCAGCATGGTGCTCAAGGTATGGCTTCAATTGAACATTCTCCGATTACAAATACACATTGACTGACTGAAACAGGATCAATATTTCAAAAATATGACTGAAGAGGAATGGAGGGTCAGCGCCACTTCGAAGATTGCCGGCTCGTGGAATCTTGATCGTCTGCTACCCGACGGCCTCGACTTCTTCATCTTCTTCTCCTCGCTTGTGGGAGTTGTCGGTGGCGAAGGGCAGGGGAATTATAGCGCTGGCAATGCCTTCCAGGACTCTCTGGCTCTCAGCAGAGTTCGAAGGGGGCAAAAGGCCGTTTCATTCGATCTTGGAATGGTCGTTGGCGAGGGCGCCGTGGCTGAAGACGAGCACCTGGCGCGCACCTTGGAAAGCTTTGGGTGGTACGAGCCCACGACAATGCGTGAGCTTGAGATGCTGCTTGAACGTTATTGCGATCCAGAGCTACCACTTTTGAAACCTGAGGAAGCCCAAGTGGTTCTAGGTATTCGCTCGCCCGCCGCTCTTCAAGCAGGAGGCTACGCTATTCCGAAGTGGATGGCACAGCCAACATTCAAGACCATGTACCATGAAACGGGAGGTACCAAGGCCACCTCGGGATCAGATGCGGCCCAGCAAGATCGAAACAGCTTCAAGACGTCCAAATCTTTGCACGAAGCCGGGGCAATAGTGGTGCAGGCCCTAACAAAGAAGCTATCGAACGCCCTCGGTATTCCGATTGCAGACGTGGATGCATCACGGGCCGTCCATTTATACGGCGTGGATTCTCTCATTGCGCTCGAGTTGAAAAACTGGTTCACAAATGAGTACAAAGCAGACATCACCGTTCTTCAAATTCTGAGTAACATTACTCTTGAACAACTTGGATTAAAAGTCGCGGAGGAAAGTAGCTTCACCAAAGCGTTGAATGCATGAATGACGAGTCTTTAAGAACATGCCGGTTCACCATGTCACGATATGTTGAGATCGAAAATATCGAATACAGATATTTAGTAGTTTGTTAATAGTTCAGTTCATTATATATATATATATATATTTCAGTCAAAAACGTGTTTTTTTCCATTGTAGATTCAAATAATTTATTGATTGGTGACGATGAGGGAGGTAACGTGAAGTCTTTCAAGGAATTACCCACATACCTAACCTATACTCAACCTCGCTCTGAATTAGGCACGCTTTCACTTCCTTTATGCTAGAGAATCCTCAACTACTTATATTCACTTACCTAGGATAAAAGTCTCTCTATCAAGTAAGAAAGCGATAGTTTGTTTATTTCTTTCTTGGAGAGGCTATGAAAGATTAATGACGCTCTTGAACGAAAGAAGACACTTCATGTTGACGACATAAATCCATGGAGTTAACCATCTTTCTCCCTGAGCAGAGCAAGCCGCCATATACTTCACCGACCCCACCACTGAAACGTCATCTAATATCGCGATATAGATTTTGTAGGGTGACTTACCCCCTTTACTTATCATAAGATCAATTCTACCGATTGATAACTGGCATGTATGATGATATATGTTAGTCATGAGGAGGGGGGGATGGTGGCTTGGCTTTTGACTGATTGGACGTGAAGGAATGCAGTGTCGATCGCATGTGAAAACTAAAAGGACATGGAGGTATTTGTAACCCTCCTGTAAGCACCCCGCTTGGAGATGCTTCTTTTGGAGAATATGCTGCGCCGAATTTCCTTGTTTGGACCAAGAGTCGTATGACTGTCAAATATATCTCATTGAGCTATCCCCATGCTGAGTTTGATCTGTCCCTCTTCGCCTGCCATTGTGCTCTGGGTAGTTCATTGAAATAAGATAAACCATCAGCTAGGGTGTTCTGGCATACTATCTTCTTCTTTCACAACAAATCGCCTGTAATGGCGCCACCATCACCCGAAGTAGCTCTGGCAATCTCCAGTCAGAAAGCACTTTATGGCATATACGCCGACACAAAGCAATGGAATAAGTGGGCAAACGACATCGCCCTCCCAGATGCTCGATATATGTACCTCGCCACCAACGGAAAACCTTTGGCGCTTGGTTCTAAGCAGACGGTGTTCGACACATCCAAGAGCAGCGCAGCCTTTTTCGCCGGGTTCTTTTCCCAGCTGCAGACTCTGCATAACCTTGGGCCAGGTACCTTTGACCAGGTGGCGCCCGATGAAGTCCATTCGATCTTCTCCATGGAGGACCAGCTCTACCACAAGTACCTTGGGACATGGATGGCACTTAGGGGAGGGGGTTTCTACTACGACACTTGGAAGCTCGTAGATGGAAAGTGGTATATCTCAGAGTTGAGGTTTGAGCGAGCATACCAGAAGATGACGCTACTATTTAAGCTGTTGTTCCTCTTCTGTTTCCTAACCGGCATATATCCATATTGAATCAGAATCATTGTTGCTTGGATACTATGAACAAGAAGTGAAGGAGCTTCCAGATGATAAAATGATGATCACAATAGTGGAAATCCTATCACTGCTGTCGTAGGGAACCGCCCTATTGCTCCCGAGAGTCACAAGCATGTCTAAGTTGTTATAGAGATACCGTCACAAAGTACTGGTACACTCTATTTTCACAGACACCGGTGTTACATCTAGAGAGCTAAATCAAGGAAAAGAATATCAATTTTCATCAAGATCAATTGTCAATTGGGTGACCTTGAACTGAAGCTTATCAAGCATTCAGCAAATTATTGCACACTGCTGTCGAGCGTTATTCTCTTTCTCTTACGTAGTCTTCTCATAGCTGTTCTTCCATTAGATGTATGTCAATTTTTCCTATCGTCCACCAGGCAGTACGAATTCATTGGTCTTATTAATAACGAATATTGCACGCTCCATCAACTAAAGAATCGAGACAATCTTCGCAATATTTTTTCCGCCCAAAATACATCTACTACCTACTTATATAATAGCTCTCCCTTTCAGTTGTGTCTATTTTTGCATCAGTTGTAGCGTCTCGGCTTGAGCTTATCGGGCGCGAAAGAAAGCCGAAATTGGCGCGAGATACCTCAGCGCGCATCACTTGGTCAGATCGCCTTTAACTCGGGGCTTTTCGAAACTAGATATAAGGCAGATGATGGAGTCGGTCAGCCAATAACGCTTCCCTCGGGGTCATTGTCCAGCGCTTGAGACTTTCAGGAGAGGGCCAACTAAAAACACTGGCCGATCGGCATGATCTAGTTCGTCCGAATATTCGCATCTCACTTGATAGCCTTCATTGTCAATCAATAAATAAATTCATATAACAGAGGAATAGCTTCTCCTGTTTAAGTGTCCCTTTGAAATCATACCAAATCTAATATTTTCCGGTACCGGCGAGCACTATCCGACTAATAATTGCTAACGCGATAAACAAAACTACCTGACAACCTTGCAATTTTGACGATTATTCCCAATCGCCCCAATGAGACCAACTTCAATCTAAGTGTCGGGGGTCGTTTGAGAGTCAACATTCATGGAGTCACATTTCGCCCATATTTCCAGGTAGGTGGCCGACTATTAACTGCTTAAACACTTATCACGTAGCTAAGACGGTCTGCACTAGGAAAATTCAGCTGAATGCTTCTCGTGGGAAGCAAGTCTTCCGGGTCTCTCTGGGAAACGCTACTTCTACTTCAGCCCAAGCAAAGTGAATCCCGGTGCGACGACTTTCATTCAAAAGGAGCATTTTACAGGCGCTATGACGCACTTGTTTGGTGCTTGGATCAAGAAGGATCCTCAAATGGTTTTCTGGGACATTTTCAATCTAGCCTTAAAAAGGGAGGTTGAAATATCCACCACGCAAATACCGGAGTTGAGAGACACTTCAAATGACTCTCAGGCTTATTACGCTCCTACTCTTGCCCCGGAGCTTGCTGACACATCTGTCCAAGTCACGGGTGTATGTTATGCCACGTCGCCTATTCCAGAACTTGACAATTCGTCAACAGAGGTCCTAGGAACCTTTTATCCTCTTCCTCATGTACCAGAACTTTCCTAGTGACAAGTCTTTTGCATTACTCAGTACCGCTTTCTGCTGTATATGGTACCTTTTTCATGGAGTTTGAGGAACCAAGGGAAATACAAGATTAAATAAACTAGAGTGACGAGCGTTGCAGAAAGAGTTACTTACACACGGGCCTCAAAAAGAAAGACCCAAACACAATGTTTGACGTTAGACTTAATTCGACTCATTTAGAAATAAATCTCCTATTTGAAATGATGCTCATCATTATGATGATTCATGGGTCATCCCTCTCGGTTTACATCGTCAAACATCCCACTTATTAGAAATGGGCATCCCACGCCCCTCATCGCCGAGTTGCCGTGTAATCCGGACCGGAGTTTGAGCGGAGTTAAAAAACGCGCGAGCGTTGCATTTCTAACTATAATTGATTCAGGATCGCAATTACCTCAAACCACCTATATTCAAGCAATTGACCTGATTGATCCTTTTCCACCGTCGCTAAGCTGACTGCCGACTCTCCGCCAGAACAATGCCACTGATTCAGCAAAATAATGTTGGCCCTATTGGGTATGGCCTGATGGGTAAGACTCATTACAACTACGCACCCTGATTGCATGACATGCGACTCATACTTTACTTCCCAGGCTTTACCTGGAGGCCAGAAACCGTCCCTGTCGAGCAGGCTGTCGAAGTCCTCAAATCTGCCCTTGAGGCCGGTGCTAACCTCTGGAACGGGGCCGAGTTCTACGGTACTGCGGAATACAACAGTATGACTCTTATCAAGAGCTATTTCACCAAGTATCCAGAAGATGCCGAGCGTGTGACCATAATTATCAAGGGCCTTCAGCATGTGCAGACTTTGATCCCCGACGGATCACCCGAGAACGTCCGGCAGTGCGTTGATAACGTACTTCGTCAGCTAGGCGGCAAGAAGAAGCTTGACTTGTTTGGTATCTCAAGGAGAGACCACCGCGTGCCCCTGGCAACAACAATCGAGGTCTTGAAGAAGGAGTACGTGGATACTGGGAAGATTGGAGGGATATCTCTTTCTGAGTGCAGCCCGGATACAATCCATGAGGCTGTCAAGCACACCAAAGTTGCAGCGGTCGAGGTCGAGTTGAGCATGTTCACCCCGGACATCCTCAAGAATGGAGTTGCTGCAGCGTGCGCACAGTATAATATCCCTATCGTTGCATACTCGCCTTTGGGCCGTGGAGTGAGTGTGATCTTCCTGCGTTTAAGCCAGTTTCATTGTTCAACTAACTCTGATCATCTCCGTTAGATCTTGACTGGTCAATTCAAAACTGATGCGGACACGAGACACCTTGGCATTGTTTCGCACTTCCCTCGCCTGCAAGGTGAAGCCCTTGAGCACAACCTCAAGCTACTCGAGCAAGTCAAGGTCCTCGCCGATAAGAAGGGATGCACTACGGCACAACTTGCAATCGCCTGGGTGAGAAGTGTGAGCAAGCGCTCTGATACGCCCGAAATCATCCCCATTCCAGGTGCAACTACGAGTCAAAGGGTTCAGGAGAACATGAAGGTGATTGATCTCACGGAGGAGGAGTCCAAGGCCATCAGCTCCATTGTGGACGGTTTTGAACCTGCCGGGCCGCGATATCCGAACGGAGTACCCACGGAGACATAAATTGTTCGTAAATCCGGAGATGCCCATGGCTTCCAAAAGAAGTTTTTGAAAGGGTGGCAAATGGACGATATTGGAATTTGACATACCTATGTTATGGTGCTGGTGTTCATAAATTAACGACCATCGTTTCCGGTGAATAAATTTACCCATACGAGTTCTTGTACCTATTTGTTCTTATTCAAGGCTCTTACAATCACGTAAGATTAGCCTTCATGTTGCTGATTGATATCGTCGGTCAAGCTGAGGGGGAAAATGCGCCCATAAATGGTCCAGGGCGGAGCTTACTCTAGTGATCACCAAGGTGATTTCATACGTACAGTTCACCCTTGATTGCCTGTTCTAAAAGGGTACCATTATGAAAACACATCAAAGTCGATGCATAGCGGGACGAACCCGGTCTATTTTCAACTCCATATTATGGTCATGAGGAGTATTTGCCGGCTCCCGATCAAACTGTTTGGTTCAGGGTATGTATGGATCCACCTCCCAACACGTTACGAATAAATCACGCGCTTTCATGGTTGGTACGTAGCGAAAAAATCCTCCTCGCCAACAGTGGCAAAAGTCTTCTCTCATTTTCCCTCTCACCGAGTTCCCTCGGCGATTGAATTGATTCGCCTCTCGCGTTGGTGGCTACATCCCTTGTGGGAAGGAGAAAACAACGCTCCGTTTGAAAGAAAATTGGCAACGTGGGGCCATGACGGGAATTCGACGATCCTGTAGGCAGACACAGACGGTGGAGTAATGTTCTTGAGGATCCCGCGTATCCCTGCTGTCTCTTCGAAACAAATAATGGCATGAAGCGCGTCAAGCCAAGAATGTTACCCCAAAGTGTGGGAGAGTGAGTCCCTTGTGTGGAGAGCAACTCTTAGATTGATTGGTTACATGTTGTGCTGACGCGTAAAAACCGCTTCGATATGACGGCAGGGAGTCAGGCTCGACAAATATCAACGCAAACAAGGAAGCGAGGCAGAGTGGGGGGGTCGTAAAGGGGGGAGGGGCGGGTAAGTCAATAATCGCGGGCGGCCGGAGGAGAGAAAACAACCTTCTGAATAACCTTTTTTTCATGCGCCGCAACAAACCCCACACTCTTCCCCATACGCCAAGGTAAGCCAAGAGACTTGGAGTGAGGATTGGCGAATTGCAATGGACCAGGAGTCAGCGTTCTCCTCGTCTCTGGCATCATAAACGTGGGCGATTTATAAGCCCCTATTTTCTCCCCAAATCTTGGCAGTACGTCGAGATACAAACCCCAAACAGCTCCATTTCAATGCATATGGATGTATCCAGTGTATCTTTCATTACCCCAAAGAATTTAGAAGCCTTCTACTCCGTGTTCCTCCAGGCGCTTATTATGTCCTAAAAGGATATTTAGGCCGAGAAGTGGTAAGGATCATCATCATAGAGTTGTAGCTAATACTTGACTACTATGTGAGTTTGAGTGAGTGGCAAAGTATATTCACTTTACGAACAACTCGGGCATCGTTGAGACCAATACCTGATCACGCCAGTCTTCGGCCTTGATATCCGCGATGATCTTGTGACCATCTTAAGATGGCATCCAAGTTCCCGGAGCACGCGATAGACCAGCGGTCAGAGAGGCATTTATGTATGTGATCTTGGCGAGTGTGCAACCTTGACGTTGCAATTTAAGGGTGGCACGGACGGCTGGGGTGTGGATTAGAAAACCCCCTTAGCTCCAAATAGGCAGGAGATTCTCACTCGGTTGTCTAGCTGCTTGGCTTGGCATGAGCTTAGAATATGCTAGGGTAACCATCAAAGTCTATTCGGACCATGACGGTCATGGAGCCGCAGATGACATGTTTTCCCCCTCACCTTGGCAGACTGTTGCTTTTCGTCTCGCCCCTTGGCTTTTCCTTGGCCGTCGTATCGGTGCCAGTTTTAGGCCCCTGTGTACTCGGCCGATGACCGAATTCCCTCACGAACCCTGGGAGATGGCCCCTTGCGAAGATGCGGAGATCATGGAAAATTTGTTGTCAGGCCACCGGGGACAACTATAAAAGAAAGATGCACATCTGTGTTATGCCATGACCCTTTACTCGCACTTGCTTCTCATTTCCCGAGGTTCTCTTGTCAAGGCATTCTTCAAGCATGGCAGATATTAAAGAGACGGCAGTGAACCTGGCGACTGATGCTTCTCAGTTGGCCACTGTCCCGTCGTACGTCCAAGAAAAGACGGAAGTATGCGCGGACATCAATCACGTCGCCCAGCTTGGGATAGAGAATACCAAGGAGCTGGAGAAGAAGATTGTCCGTAAGCTGGACATCTGGATGCTTCCGCAGCTCTGGATCCTTTACATGTTTAACTACCTTAACCGAACAAACATTGCCCAGGCCCGCCTAAACACCTTCAATGAGGACCTTAATCTCAAAGATGGAGACTATCAGGTATGTTTAAACGGTTATGCGCAACGGCAATTAGGAATTAACATCTTTTAGACCGCGGTTGCTATCTTGACTGTCGGATACATGGTTGCCCAGCTGCCATCGAACATGCTCATCACCCGAGTGCGACCATCAGTGTACCTCCCTGTCGCAGCTTTCATCTGGTCAGGTGTCTCGGCCCTCACCGTTGTTTGCACCAGCGCTGGGGGTCTCTGGGGCGTCCAGTTTATTCTAGGCATTGTCGAAGCGCCACTCTTCCCTGGCGTACGTGGAAACCCCTGCTGCTTGCTACTCTAATTACTAAGTAATATGTCATGCAGGCCGTCTTCCTCATGTCTTGCTGGTACACCCGTCGAGAATTCGCCCTTCGTGTTGCCCTGCTCTACTCCGGTCTGGTCCTCGCCCAAGCCTTCTCTGGCTTGATTGCTGCCGGCGTCTTCGCGGGCCTCGATGGCCCCATGGGCCTTGCTGGATGGAAGTGGCTTTTCATTCTTGAGGGCGCCCTCAGCGGCTTTTTTGCAATTACAGCCTACTTCGTCCTGCCCAACTACCCAGACTCTCCTACTGGTGGTGCGATGTGGTATATGACAGAGGACATGCGCAAGGTAGCCGCCGCACGAATTCTCGATGACCGAGTTGAGTACTCTGAGAAGTCTACCGTCTGGGTCGGGCTTAAGCTGGCTGTTACGGACGTTAAGCTGTACATGTTCTTGTTCTTGAATATCTTCATCACCTCTTCATATGGATTCAACAACTTCTTCCCTACTATTGTGAACGGACTAGGTACGTGCTTAGGGTTCAATAATATTTTTGCGTGTCGCATCTAACAATGGAATAGGTTTTGGAACCAGAATTACCTCACTGTTAATGACTGCCCCTCCTTATGTTTGGGGAACGCTCTGCACATTCTTTGTCGCATGGGACTCTGATCGCCGCCGTGAACGTGGTCTGCACATCATTATTCCTCTGTCATGCTCCGTCGTCGGATTCATCGTCACGGTCGCGACTGGCAACCCCTCAGTCCGATACGCCATGACATTCCTCTACGCGGCTGGATGTTTCTCCGCAAACACGCTTCAATACACCTGGGCCGTGTCGACGCTCGGCCAGACCCCTGAGAAGCGTGCAGCCGGTGGCGCCATTGTCAACATCTTTGGTCATCTGGGTAACGTCATTTCACCCTATTTCTTCCCGGACAGGGACCAGCCCCGGTATACCATGGCCATGATCTTGCAGATTGTGTTCGCGGGGCTTGCTATCTGCCTGGCGAGCGTGGTCAAGTGGCATTTGGTGAGGAAGAACAAGAAGCTGCAAGCAGAGGCGGATAGATTGGGTATTGCCTGCAACCCCTTCACGACTTAATTACGTGTTGTATCTTGATGATCATTGTGGTATATATGACAAGAAGAGACATGTGAAACGGCCGATAGCACTATAGGATATGGGTTGAGTCGGAACTTGGGCTGAGAGGCCATGTTCCCTCTCAGGAAGGGATAGACATAGTCTGGATTCAGTATAAGTGAGATAGGCAAACCTGTATAACCTAATCGACGAAACTCAATTATACGAGAGCATGCAGCTGGTATTTCTCTGCTAGCTGAGCTTTGCATTACATTACTGGGGATGAGTTCAATTGATAGGTCATGTTCATAGGTTAGTAATGTAGTTGCTGAGCTGCAGCTGCACCTATAGGGATAGAAATGCCCCCAAATGGAAAAGTATCGGGCATGTGTGCCCTAATGTCTCAGCGAGCGTGTTTCATTTATTTGAGAAAGAAAGAGAAACAGCTGAGGTTGTTTCTTCCTCTTTCAAACAAGCACATCGTGGCCGCTATTGACCAGATAAGCCTGCCGAAAGGCAAACGGACGCGCAAAAATGATGGGCTCCATGCCGACCGAGATCCTTTCTCGCATTTTCGAACACTTGGAGACCCCGATCTCACTCCAGTACTGGGAGCCCGTAGACGGGGATACGTTCCCCCCATCTCGCGACCTCGTTGCGCTCTCCCGAGTATCCCACCTCTTTCAAACAATCGCGCGTCCGCTGATGTACCGCACTGTCGCGCTGCGGTCCAAGAAAGGCGTGACCGATAGCTCCATGGACAAGTTTATGAATGTCCTATGCGCTGACCCGTCAATCGGTCACAATATTCAGGTGCTTCAAGTTGCACCTTGGTTGTCTAAATTTGGCTTCGAAAACTTTGCCCAGAAGCTTTGCGCCTCTCCTGACAAGCTTGATGAGAGGCAAAAGAGATGGCTAAGTATGTGGATGGAAGCAGGGGATGATGACGAGTTCCGTGGTGAGGTCCTTGCCGCGCTTGTTGCCGCGCCTCGGCTGCAGACTCTGGACTACATGGAGATAGGGTCACTCAAGGGTATCGCAGCGTATCTCAGTGGCAGACAAGACGCGGAAGATGATTACTTCGCGACGGCTCTAGATGGAGATTCCGACAGCGACATGGACGATGTTGATTACTTCACGACGGCTCTAGATAGCGATACCGACAGCGACAGCAATGCTCCTGATGAGATTGGATCTAAAATCGCTTCTAAAGATGGAGACGAGGACGGAGAGTCTGGCGACGTCCCGGCCGGCCACCAGGAGAGCCAACTGCTTGGTCCCCCATCTGAGAACCCCATGTCACGTCTAAGAGAGGTGCGCGTGGGGTTTCGCTGCGACGGAAGCATTCTGGAGAGGGTTCAAAAAGTCGAGGGTGTTCTTCTCAACCCCGGGCTTGAGATTCTTCGGCTGTCCGCCTTTAGATGGACTAAATACGAGGTCGAGGCTATGAAATGGAAGAATGACACGAGCAATATCACAACTCTGCAACTCAAGAACTGCCTCATCGATGAGAGGGGCCTCGCCAATGCTTTGCGGCGCTGCCGCCGCCTGCGCCATCTTGATATAGCCCTGGCTGGTGATAATAATAACCATCTTGACACACTCAATTTGAATGAGATGGGCGTTGCCTTGAGAAGGTTTGGGCAGAGCCTAGAGTCACTAGACTTCGACAGCACGGAATCTGGAGATTATACCATGGTTGGACATATAGGACCTCTGAGTGAATTGAGCCGCCTGAAGAGTCTCAAGATATGTCCTAACGATTTCGGAAAGTTCGAAGAGAATGAAGTGAATGAAGAGGAGCTGAAGAGGGAATTCAAGACATCATTGCCACCAACACTTCAATTTATTCGCATACGCCCTTCCAGAAGGAAGAGAACAATGCCAATTCTTCTTACACTACTTACGGATGAGGTCTTTGGAGGACTACAGACGGTAGAGGTTGGAGGTGTCGTTATGTTTCAGGATGACACGAAGGCCCTGGAAGTTCCTGGATGGTCTAAGTCTTTTAGGACTGACAAGGTTTGCAGCAATGGTACTCACCCAGTAGAATTTGACAACTTTTTCAGCGTAAACTTTTCACGAGATGTCGAAGTACGTTAAATGATAAACAAGTTGAGGGAACGGAGCAGATTAGATTGATAGCAATATATTACGAGCGTCTGACCAAACGTGCCCACCTCACACCAACGTCGATGTGCTTCTTCATTCACCACAACGTAATACCAAGACCAGTCTCTGCCATCACGTCAAGCCAATGTGTGCACGGATGACCAGACGGCGAGTCGTCGTACTCCTTCCATATTGCTTTAACAAGCCGCAGTGTACTATCACTCGTTCTCTCCGGGAATGCTTGTTGGAGACCGCTCAGCCGTGTCCAGACAAATTTCCTCGCGGCTGATATCTCCATAGAGTGTGCCGGGAGAAACGAGCCCTGGTCCTCACTCAAAGTAGCCCTTGTGACAATACCGGCCTCCTTAGCAGGGACTGAAGCCGAGGAGATATCTTGCGTTTCTGTCCAAGTATCATGTCGGAGCCCTGCAGCGGCAGAAACGTAGAGCATTGGGTGAATAGACTTCGAGCCAGACTCGGCAGGAATTCGTCTAAGTATTCCCACGAGCTCGAGTGTCATTCTGAGGAGGAATTGTGCCCGCGCCTTCTCATCTCCTTTCATCTGAAATGATTGTCCAGTGAATAGTGTGCTCGTAGAACCCTTCAAATGTTGTATCATTTCCAGGTCATTGAAACTCAGATGCAGTTGTAGAAGCGAAGCCTGCCTATAAGCTTCCGCGGTCAGCAGCAGATGTGAGATGGGCGTGGTGTCATCTCGCGTCTGCACGGGAAACCCGTGATCCTCCTCCTGAAGAATCAGGGCATCGAAGTCCATACCAAGAAGCTCTCTCTGGAATTCGTGCGCTAGAGCCATGTCACAGAGGACATTACTCGTCGTTAGCACAGTCAGCGTGCTTCGAGGTCTGTTGGTTTCGCATGCGCTGCGGCACAAAGCCAGAACTTGCCCAAAGACGTCGATGACCTCCTTCGAAACGCCACACCATGAATTTGGCCGTGTTCCGAAGAGATCTGGACGGGGAACCCAAGACATCTCCGGAGCTTCGTAGGATGTATTATTATTGCTATTCGGCAAATGCATCGCTAATCGAAGTCGATCTTGGTATTGCCGTCGCTTTCTTTGCAACTTCGCAGGAATGGAGCTGCAATTCCCCGTGAGTGCAATCATTTCCCAGTAGGTGAGAGCCTGACAAAAATATTCGTGTAACAGCTCGTCAAGCTTGGAGAGCTCAAGCTTCCAGATGGACAGCAATTCTCGAGCAAACTCCAACCACGGGTGTTTTTGGTCAGTGAAAGCCGCCCAGTGGGACGAAGTTCCAAGTCCGAATACCGCAAACACGAGATCAGCTGCCACCCTGGGCGACTGAGATGCATCTCTCGCCTGTTCCATGCCTTCAAGGATGGTCGATGTGGCCTGTGCTCGCGCCGACTCCAAGGTCTTGTTAAGCTGAGGCATCACATCTATCAAACACGTCGCTGACATGGTTTGCATTGTGAAGAAAACAGCCTTTGATGTGGTCCATGTGCCTCGAGCCAGTCGCCTGTTCCAGTTCACCTCGGAGTCGAAAGTCGACCACATCGGGCAAACGTGGCGGAACCAACATTCAATCAAAGTTGTTGGTAGATGAGCGGGAGACTGGAGAGATTTAAGGGCAGGAATCGGAGTTGAGATGCCAGGTGAGTGAAATTGAGATCCCCACCCGACTGAAACCTCAATATTGGTGTCGTTATTTTCTGTCGAATTATAGTTTGATTGTAGATCACAGCCAGATGTCGTGGCCTGCCAGGTTGTGGGAAGTGAAAGCAACCAGTCGTCAGCGACAGCTTCGGAGCTGGCCGTCGATGTGTTAAGCCGGCTATGAGGAATCCCCGACTCTTCAGAAGTATTTACCAGCCGTCGAGCAGTGCGAACTACTTCCAAATCGGCCGTTTGACTTGCCAAATTATTATCACTGCGTGGCCGTCCACAGCCTCGTTCATGTCTCTTCGACCAACGAAGCTCCTGTTGGAAGCCTGGACATTGCCGGCTTATTTTCTTGCAGTTCCCACATTCTGGTCGGATTTCATCACACTTGACCTGCTAGATATCAGCGGAAAGCCGAAGAATATCTCCATGAAGACTTACCCGTCGGCTTTTGCACCTTAGACAGCCCTGCCGGGATTTTGAGTTCTTTCTCCGCGTTCGCTTGCCTGACGTAAGATTTGAAAGAGTACCAGTATCTGGAAGAGAGTTTCCTGTCTCCATTATAGGATATTGGAAGTAGATAAGCGTTGAGTGGCAGGAGGAGTGTCGAGGAATTGGTGGATTGGAAAACCCCGCTCGCTCACTCGCTGATATTCTGGGCCACGGATGGGTCCCGAGATAACAATTGCGGTAGCCGAATTTCAAATAGACTAACTGCATAGGCTCTAGCTGCCGTTAACGGCAAGGGAATAAACAGATCTCGCTGATTCCAGTTCAACAGCGATCTTCTACCCTGTGGCGGCTAGTTTTCATGCTCGTGCTCCTTGCCAACGGCCATGTTCACTATCCTTGTTTCCCGTTTGTTGAAAAGTGCCTTGTTTGTAGTTTAACCAAGACGCTGAGGCATTTGGGTTGGAAATATGTGGAAGCGGGGAATAAAGATAAATTATCCTCTAACTCCAGCGTAATAGTACACAAGTCAATAACGCACTACTATTAAACACAATTAAGAAACTGATGGTGTGACAGATACTCAACGAGTAAGATTAGAGCTAAAATTGAAAATGCCTGTAGTACTGCTCATCATTCATTGTGCCGCATACAAGGGCCTCATATTACCGAGGCGGTCGCAGGAAGAGAACTTGTACAGTTCCGTGTTGCTCCACCAAACCACGTTGCGGCAAAGGAATTTGATGAAGTCCGGCGCAGGTGGAAAATCGGCATAAAGGTCCTCCTCATAGTGAAGGTCTTGGTTGGCGAAGAAGAAGCACAAGCCACCTAGGCCCATCGCTTTCTGCTTAAATTGTTAGCAGCAAGAAGGAACTGAAATCGAAATGATCCTCGGTGTGGAAAGAATGAGAAGTAAACTAACCATTGACTTGGCACCTTCCTCATCAAACACCTTCGATAATGTGTCCATCTTATCACCGTACTTCCTGAGACTCAACAGCGTTGGAATCTCGTCTGCCAGGTGACCGGCAAGAATGTTCCCAAATTCATCAATCATGTTGGAAATCTTCTCTCCATCGTAATTCTCTTTGCCGTTCTGACAGTCCTTGACATAGGAGATGAATGAATTGATACCCGGTTCAAACTTGTGGTGCTGTTCAACATTGGGTTCCATTATCCCCTCCTCGCCAGCTAGCTTCTCAACAGTGGGGAAGAATTCGAGCTCCTCATTCTTGTGATGGAGATCGAGAAATTCGTGCCATTTCAAGATGTAGGCGCAGAACGCCTTCTGGTCCTTGGCTGTGATGTTTGGAGCCTGAAGATAAATGGAATTGAGGCCTAACAATATTGTGTTATGAATAACGCCCATCAAAGATGCGCAGTTATCAAAATCGTCAGGCTTCTTGCCATCTTTTTTCAATCTGTAATTTGGAGTTGGGACAAGGGGGAAGGGGTGATCGGCGTAGACGGGTGCCATTGTGGACGTAGAAATGATAGACTAGAACGTGGCAATTCAAGTCAGATCGCGACGTGGTAGTTAGGTAGCATCTTATATTTGGAAAAGCACAGGCAATGCAAGCGACTGACCAATAGATTTTACGATAAAAAGAACCGAGGGCCTCCATGATAGAGTGGCCATCTCGTTATGGTTTAACGATGAGCTAGCTGATGCCGCTATTGATGATGTGGCTGTCCAGCTGAACCAAATCAAGGAGCGGCCAAAGATTAATGTGCCGAACACTACTCTTCAGGCTCAGCCGCACACGCATCTGCTGACAACACCATTGGAATTGTAACGTTGGATGGGTCGCAGGAACTCGTCGGAAGTCGGTTCTGGCTTTTTCATGTAGCGTGGTGGCGAGATGGGTTTTGGCCTGTGGTGGGTTTTCTACCCTCCACGTTAGTGTGTGAGGTGGGTTTTAGCGTGCTCCAGTGGGTGGTCGCCCTGTACCAAAGCTGTTTACAGGGCTGACAGCTGAGGTACGGTCGCTGGGAAGTCATCGTAGGAGCCAGCCATCATGGCAGAACACGTTTACTGATCTTTGGGGGGCGATCTTTTCACATTTATGCAATTAATGGTTTTGATAGCTTTAAAAGATGGCCGGGTTTCTTGCTATGGGCGCTGCGGATTGCACATTGTCAAGTCGAATCGTGGGCAAGTCTAAGTGAATGCCTATTTCCACGGCCGCCTGGTCATCCACTCTCAGGCCGACTTGGAATTTGTTGAGCAGGACAACCAAGTCTATGTTTCTTGTTATTGTAAAGTAAATGACTATCGCAATGACTACTACTGCTACTATTGAGATTGATAGAAAGATCCTTCATGGCCTGCTGCAAAGCTTCAATTGAGGAGGGTCAGAAATAGACCAGACCTACTGTAGTTTTGCCTTTCCAAGGGCCTCAAAGATTTTTTCCGCCTAATAGAGGCCTCAACCTCTTCAGCCGTAGGCTCCCTCTTCCGCTTTCTAGGCGTCTTGGCTGGAACTGATTCTGGTTCCTGCGCCTTGTCTTCCCGACGAGCGCTGCTCTGCTGATGCATTTTCATGGGCTTTACTTTGCTTGAGCTTCGTTCATGCTCGTTGACATAGTGAGGCCTCTCCCTTGAACTTGTAGCCTTTGTTTCCGCCACACCCCTTGCAGCAAGTCTTGTTCCGTGTCCCACTCCTCCCATTGTCACTTGGCCGTGGTTCGCGTCCGTGCTGTCTTGGCTGGCTGATGCACCTTGGCACATGATGCTTCCAGTCTCGCCTGTGCGTCTCTCAGATTCTCCCGGACTCTTTGCAGAGGAGGACGATCTTCTTTGCCGTTTGGTGGTGACGTTTGACTCTTCCGAGGCTTGTAGAAGGGTTGTCAGGCCGCGTCCAGGTACGGCTGCCGAGATACCTGAGGTGGGCTGGATGTTCGGTGCTTCCTGCGAGGAATCTCGCCTTCCCTCGGGCTTGTCGGAGGCCCTGTGGACTGGTTCATCGTCATCGACCTTGCGTTTGGTCGTAGCATCTGCACCGCCTTCCACTCCTTTGGGCTTCTGACTATCCAGTGGTGTTATCTCTGAGAGAGGTCCGATCCCGGCTTGAATTTGGCGAAACTGGTCCAAAGTCCACTTGAATAGACTTTTATGGCTTTGTAGGTAGTCTGCATATTTGAGGAACTGCCCTCTGTTCTGGACAGCGATAACAGCTTCAAATCTCTTCTCGACGGGTTCATGGTTCTTTTGTGCCGCGCGTATCCTCTCCTCCGTCTCGGGGTCCCTCTCTGTCGTAGAGCCTGAGCCAAACTCAAACTGATCTCGAAGTCTCTGGACAACAGACAAGGACGCCTCCTTCTCACGCCAAAGCTGCTTCCTAAACTCATCCGACCGCACGACGTCGAACGTCTCATCCTTGCTGAATATACCTTGCTCGTGAAGTTTCTCCCACTCCCTCTTCATTTTTGGCGTCGCCCTCTCCAGCACCCTCTCGTACGCGGCCAAATACCAGAATTCGAAGTGGACATATTCGGCCCAGGTAGTTAGCTCGTCCTGCTTCTTTGGGTCCATATCCGGCTCAATGTGATCAAGGAATCTATGCTGTCTCAGACACCTCCTGACATCTTCAGTGTAATTTGAGAATGTAGTATACAGATGGCCTCCTTTGCTGAGCCGTTCGAGCGTCAACTTACGGAATAGGTCTCTTGCTTTGAAATGCTCTCGTTGAAATGAATCGGGATCATCTAGGTTGGCGAGCTGCCTGGCGTGCATCGGGGAGCGATCAACGAAGCGCGCGTACTTGGTTCTCGCCTTTTCAATGTGCTTCTCGCACGCTTGCGCATCCTGGCCGCGGTGCTCCAGCTGCCACCTGCGGAACTGCTCCCACCGGTCGAGTTGCCGCTGAAACACCTCCCACTCAAACAAGCCACCCGAGAATGAGTCGAGATGCTGCCATGGATTAAGCAAGTCGTGGTGTGAATCGGGATCCTGCTTCACGGCGTCCAACTTCTTTATAGAGTAAAAGGGTCGACCCCCATCAGCAAGAAGAAGATGGTAGTCGCCGCGCTCATTTTCGCCTCGACGGCCATCGTACTCAGATCCTAGTAGCGTAGTGGTCCTAGTGGATGATTCAGGTGTCCGCACTACACGGTCATCGTTGTCGAGGGGGATTTGTTGTAGCCGGGCAAAAAGGTCGTCAGGCTTTACACGATTATTCTGTATAGCTAGCCTCTGCTCCCTACTCAGCAATAGTCAGCATGCACGTCAACACTACCTAAGGTAGCTCGCGCTACTTCAATGCATAGAAATCATAGCGACTGACTGAAGCCTTGCCACGAGAAGCTGCGACGCATCACTGGGGAGAGCTTTCCAACTCTCTAGATCGATTGGAAGAGTGAGATGTCCGCCGGTCTCGCGCTGGTTGTGCAAGAGAAATTCTTGGAGCTGCGCATTAGAGTACTGCTCGAGCTCCTCGGCTCGAATCCGTGGAGGCTCTTCCTCAGCTGGGATCTCGTTCTCGTGCATGACCATATTCGCCGACGTATTGGATTCGCCGCTGGTCACGGGAAGGGTCTCACTGTTTGTACAGCTAGATGAGCATGCATCGGCCGTTCACCAGAGGATGTAAGCAAATGAAAGGAAGTGAATTTTAGCTGCGGATCGTGACGGTGGACATCACTGGTGAGATTATATACGTGAATCAAGACTTGTACCACATTGATGGGCACAAAGCATCATCAATTTGGCGGAGAACAAAGCCTTCTCTGGATATCTAGAAGGAGAGTCCTAAACTTGGAAAAGTCAATCGCCATTAATAGATCCAATGTAGACAAAGGGACCCATACATCACTCTGCACCGAGGCTGGGCTCCGATCACAAATTCCTTTCTCGGCTTGTAGCGGACCGAGCATCAACATGCCCATTCTCTGGCACACGATGGCATTGCAAGTGAGGTAGACATTCGCAGGAGCTGGAAACGAAGAGATTTTTGCTCCATGGCATGCTGGTCGTCGATGAGGAAAAAAGCTCATCTGCTGTAGATTATATGAAAGCTGCGTTGAGTCTGAAAGGTATCCTACAGCCAGGTTGTTGCTGTCGACTACTTTCTGTTGGCAGCGCTGATTTGATAGCGAGCATGAACGGCCTAATTACATTGATTTCTTGTACTAGTTCTTGTGAAAGTGCTGCCGAGGATATGAGCACGATTCGTCCAGGTCTTGCAAGGTCTAGAGCGCCAACAGCGACTTCAGTACCGGTGTCTCAGCAGGCTGGTATTTCCTTAACCCCACGGGTTCTTACTGTTAAGACTGTATGATCCATTTTCCAAGAGACTAAGTAGCCCTCTAGGCACGCATCTCGACGTCGGTCTATTCGAGATAACGCTCAGTCTGCCAACGAGCGTTATCCGCAGCCCTTCTCTCACAAGCGGACTTGGGGCAAGAATTCGAATATCTACATAGGATAAATAGCCCCTTGGATAAGTAAAGACGCCGCCGAGTAGTCTACTATAAGCGCTTTCTATCTTAGAAAATCCACAACATGCAATATAGGCGATAGGGCGAACGATATTAGTGTTCTTCATAGAAGTAATAGCATGAGAAGAGCTCCTCGGGAATTCTAGCCTTAGAACCGCGAGTACTTGTGTGATTAGAGAGTGTCTAGGCCTTGTCTTTGTTTCTGTTACTCCTAATTGTTTACATCAACAACATCCAAGCCACCTCGATTCAAAGCAACGTGTCTGCGAACGCCGTATTCCCACCCTGCAACATGAGGATGGGCAGTAAGTGACCGGGACTTGAGAAGCTCGTGGAAGAGCCCCCGCCCCCGCAAAAGTCAGATAGAAAAGCCTCTCAGGCGCTGTGCTCAACTTGAACAGCCATGCCCGCCTTGCTGACATCCTCATCATTACCCTGATCAACGGGCTTGACATACCTCTCCCTCAGCGCGTCATCGATCCTCACTCTCCCAAAATGCCTAAGCGGAACCTTGGACTCGAACAACAAATCAATATCTTCCAGCTTGCGTCCCTTGCACTCGGGAACGCAGAAGAAGACGAACACAAGCGACGAGATGCACATGCTGCCAAAGATGAGACCGACCTTGCTCCCCAGGGCCGCGTAGGGCGCGTTGAGGAGGTAGGGCATGCTGAAGGTGACGGCGAACTGCGTCGCGATGTTGACAATCGAGGCCGTGCGGTAGGTGATGTCGCGGAGGCGCATGGAGGGCACCTCGGCGGAGATGATGTGGGAGACGGGTGCCCAGCCGATGGTGAAGCCAAAGGTCATGACCACCATCATGGCGACAATGGCGGACTTGATGGCGACGTTTGGGTTAGTCACGAGACCGAGGCCGCCCATGACGAATAGGCCGGCGGTTTGGATGCTTCCACCGATGAAGATGACGTTTCTGCGGCATTATATTAGTAAGAGGGGCGAAACACAAGCAAGGGGAGCGTCAACGTACCGGCGGCCGAGCTTGTCGACCATGAGCATGGCAAGTATACAGGCGACAATCTGAAGGGCAGAGTTGGAAACAGTAATGGTGAACGGGTTGATGAATGCGAGCTGCTTAGTAAAGTAAGCACCATAGACACTGGCGAAGAGGCTGCCTGTCGTCTGGAGGAAGAAATTAGTAAAGATAACAACAAGAGTGCGCTTGGTTGTCTGCTTGTTCTGAAACATCTCCATAAAGGTGCCCTTCTCGACCTCACGGGTGATGCCGTAGTTGATCTTGGCCATCTCATCGTTGATCTCGGTCTCGGAGAATTTATTCTTTCGAAATCGGGTAAGCGACGCAAGGGCCTCCTCTTGACATCCCTTCATGGCGAGCCATCTTGGCGACTAATGAAAACTGTCATTAGGTTTTTGTTCTGTCTGTAGGGTTATGGGGAAGGGGGCCAAAGGAGTGGGCAGGCTTACCTCGGGAACAAACCAAATGCCACAGGCCACAGTGGCTGGAACAAGATAGAACAGGCCATAGATAATTCGGAAAGCCGCCGGACTGTTGAGATCGCCGGTGGCTCGGGCAATGCCATTGACGACCAGTCCACCGACCTAGGACACATCAGTAGCTGAAACTGGTAATGAACCTCTGGATTGTGTCCAACGCACACCAAGACTGAGCTGGTACGTGCCCACAATGAAACCGCGGGCCTTTTCCGGGGTGATTTCGGACTGGAAGATGGGCACAACAGCAAGCTCCATTCCAATATAGATGTAAGCGAGAATCCGGCCGGCGAGGAGGTGGTCACGGTTGTTTGCGGTCATGATGATTGTCGTCGCAATGAGGGACCACACGCTCATGGTGAACATGCACATTCGTCGTCCCCAGCGGTTGCTGACCATGCTGCCGAGGATGATGCCTGGGAAGGCCGTTAGAAAGAACACGCAATGCAGCAGCGCACAAGAAGATTGATTTTACCTATTCCGAAACCAATATAGGGAAGGCCGGTGAAGAGAGAGAGCCACCAACTCTCGAGATAGTACTCTTTAGTCTTTGGGTTGAGCCAGCCGTAGTGCTTGGCAAACGCAGACATGGCCTGGGTGGTGTTGAAGCCTTGCTGATCAAAGCCAAAGTTGAATTGTGACACAGCGATGAGCATGATGGTGAAGGTCAGGGTGGAGTTGAAGGTCTCCCTGAAACCGAGGTGTCCTAGGAAGGAGACCATGATGACTGAGTATGACGGGAGCAACGACAAAAAGAGAAGTTGAAGGATATGGGTGAAATCGGATAGGCTCAGAAGATAGTTGTACACAGGATACAAAGTCTGGGTTATTATAGCACTTCTGGGTGGATATTCATTGTTATATGCTCGGGGTCTGGGATCGAGGTGTACAAACTGGAGAACACTAGGTTAATGTGTGTCCGGGGTACCCTAACCAACGTGGGGTTATGGGGTAGTCACGAGGCATGATTGGCATGAAACCTGGCGAACCAGATGAACTTTGTGGGGGAATAGTTCATATTACTTCACCCAATGGGTCGGCCAGGTGGAGGGCATCATTCAGCTAGGTCGACTAACTCGGATCGTAGCCACAAGCATTGACGGATGTCGTCCCCCCCAGTTACGGATGTCGATCAGGTTCGGTCTGCGGTATTTAACGGATCTCGCTGTGGGGAGAACGCGGGGAAAGGGTGGGTAGGAAGACGCGGACATCCGTCCCGATCCCGAGATCTCAAGTACTTGTGGAGGTTTGACCCAGATAACTGAATTCTGTTACCAGGAGAGAAGTAGGCACGACAAGACCCAAATATTGCCAGCTTCCCAGTGTTCCAAAATAAACATTTGAAGGCATTCTACATCTAAGAGCTACATGAGTAGACATACCACGTTGACAAAAGCTCGTTATGGCCAATTCTAAGAGACCGAACTTTCTCGTTATTGTGGCAGATGACCTGGGCTTCAGTGATATCTCCCCCTACGGAGGCGAGATCAACACCCCCGTGCTGGAGAAGTTGGCCTCTGAGGGCATTCGTATGACAAACTTTCACACGGCATCAGCATGTTCTCCCACAAGATCCATGCTCTTCTCGGGCACAGACAACCATATCGCCGGGCTAGGTAAGCGATCAATAAAACTGCTTGTCCTTTATTGTTCGATCTTCAGCTGATGATACAGCAAGGTCAAATGGCTGAGCACATGCGTGCTTTTGGCGACTACTTCAAGGGGAAGCCCGGCTATGAAGGCTATCTAAACTGGCGCGTCGCAGCCCTCTCCGAAATCCTGCAGGACAGTGGCTATCACACCATTATTTCAGGGAAATGGTGAGATTTACAATCCACGGCCAAATAAGGAATATTACTTGTTAACATCTCAACCCTGCTATCAAGGCACCTTGGGTTGACCAAGGAGCTGGCTCCTTGCAGCAGAGGCTTTGACAAGATCTTTAGCTTTCTTCCCGGCTCGGGAAACCACCACGCCTACGAGCCACAGCTCGACGATGGCGAGTTCAAGATTCCCTGTCTCAACACTGATGGCTTCTGGATGGACGGAGACCAGTTCATCAACCATCGCACCGATCTACCAAAGGACTTTTACTCCACAAGGACCTTTACGGACCGCATGCTCAATTTCCTCGGCGAGAGAAGCGAGTCGGAAAAAGAGAAACCTTTTTTTGCTTACCTGCCTTTCACGGCACCACACTGGCCTCTGCAAGCGCCGAGGGAAATTGTCCAGAAGTACGGTGAGTATCTTGTTGCTACAGATCAGAGATATAATGACGAACCGAGACTAACTTGAGAGGAAAAAACCACAGCTGGCAAATATGATGATGGTCCTGATGCTCTCACGCAACGCCGTCTGAAACGACTAGTCCAATTAGGTCTTGTCAAGGAGGGGGTTGAGCCCGCACCGCCTGGCGGTCTCCTAGGCAAAGAATGGGACGACCTGACCGAGGAGGAGCGGAAAATCTCTTCCAGAAAGATGGAAGTCTTTGCTGCAATGGTTGAGCTGATTGACGAAAACATTGGCAGGGTAATTTCTCACTTGGAATCGACGGGCGAGCTGAATAACACGTTTGTCCTGTTCATGTCTGATAATGGGGCGGAAGGCGCAGCGCTCGAAGCTCTACCGGTGAATATCGTTCCTTTCCATTCGTTGTTTTACGCGGCTGACTGAAATGAAGATGATGGGGGGCGAAACGACCATGGGTGGTGTCATTGAGAAGTACTACGACAACAAGTACGAAAACATTGGAGAAAAAAGCTCCTTTGTGTGGTACGGTGAGTGCCAAAACGAAACCCCTAGATGTTTGCTTTCGTCCTTAGTGGGCACCATCACTAACATATAACAGGTGCTCGCTGGGCTTGTGCGGCAACAGCTCCCTCGAGAGGGCTGAAGTGTTGGATCACCGAAGGCGGGATCCGCTGTCCTTGTCTCATCCGCTACCCGCCCTTCCAGGCCCAACAGAGCGCTATTACACACCGCTTCACAACCGTCATGGACATCCTCCCCACGATCCTCGACCTCGCCCGGGTTTCTCACCCCGGAACCTCCTTCCGTGGCCGCGACGTGGTCGTGCCCCGCGGTAAATCCTGGGTCCCGCACCTGTCTTCGCCAGACTACGCGGCACCGTCGTCTACCGTCCACGGTGAGGATGTCCACGTCCACGGGTGGGAGTTGTTCGGGCAAAGGGCCATCCGAGAGGGCAAGTACAAGGCCGTGTGGATCGCAAAGCCGCGAGGTAAGGATGACTGGGAGCTCTTTGATGTTGAGGCGGACCCGGGCGAGTTGCATGATCTCGCAGAAAAGGAGACTGAGGTGATGAAGAGGCTCGTTACTCATTGGGAGGTGTATTTTGCCGAGACTGGCATGACGCAGACACCCATGTTTCCCGTGACAAGGACGTAGGGTTGCGCTTACGGAAATAGTAGGCAACAAGAAATAAGTTAGAGAGGAAGCACTGCAACTGGAAGTTTCCAACTATGGACACTTCTAGTTTCCTTGTGGCCATGTGCATTTTTAAAGTCTCTCTATATCGTCTATAGTCACTATAAGGCCTCTGAGGTAAAAGCAAAAGTAAAGACTGAAGATTCAATTCTAGAGACAAAATCCGCCAGTCGTCTAGAGCTACTAGAACCAATATACTTATTGATAGGGCCTGATCTTTTCCAAAGCGGAAGCTAAGAGCATCTCCTTTGGGCCTTAGAATAGAGCAAGACCAAGCTGATATGAAAGAGGCGCTGAAGTCCTCGGTGGCAGACCAAACCGTTGACTCATGCTTATCCTCACTCGATGGCCAAGCGAGCGTAACCAGGGAACTGGCTGTTGGTCCTTTTACCGTCTTTGATTCTCGTCGGAATCCGGTGTCTCACGCCACCCATCCAAATGAGCCCCTGTTTGACCTTGATTGTTCTATCACAATTCCCGAAGAGGTCAGCGTTGCCGTTAACATGGAGTCATTTGGGTTTCTCGATGGCGCCTATGATCCGCCTTGGGTGGCTGAATCTTGGCGAGTTGGACTTCTCCCTGCATTTAGGTCACTCGCGGGTACCATGGACATCTTTTGAGAAGGAAACTCACCCATCCACTTGGCATCACTCACCCAACAAACTTCAAATCCTCATTTTTATACCTCGAACCTATTGGTGAGGTGGAACGCTACGAGAATCCTTCCAACAGCTTTCCTAAGTCTTCCAATGCCGAAAAGCGCCCTCTATCTAAACTGAAATTCGTCAAGTCAATCCACGCGACAAATTTGAACCAGGTACAGGCCTAAACGCTCCTGAAAGCATTTCCACCACGATACCTACATTAGGTACAGGGCTGACAAGGGCTCAGGTACTGTCGCTGGCCCTCGCAGGAGTCAGCTACCCTAAAGCAGCGTCAATCGGAGAAAATACACAAGGTTTAGGTTGATGCTTATGCCCACGGAGCAAGTGTGATGGTTGGTTGCATTAAAGAAGGTACGTGCATTAGGTACTTAGGTCTCAACTGCCAGGTGGCCAGTTCAAGGCTTCCATTGTTGATTGTTGTTTGTGGCTGCTGCCTGGAGGCTGTGCAAGCCACACAAGTACCACCTTCAGTTTCTGACTTGGTCACTGATGAGGGGCAGAAACTTGGCCCTTCCACAACACCTCCCAAGTCTTCCAAGCTCATCATCCCTCATCGCATCGACCCTCATCGCCAAGCTCATTCTGCCATCTCCATTTCAATAGCAAAAAATGCCCGTGACCGTCTACCCCGCGAGCACCACGGCTGTGGCTTGGACGCAGCCTACAGGGACATCTTCCGAGGAACTGTTCCGGTCAGCATGCTCCAACGATGCTCAGAAATGCAAGATGATGATTCAATCTTCCTTTCAGGATATCGCCAGCACGCACATACACGGCTCAAACAACGGCTTCGTCTATGCCGCATTCCAAGCATACAGCCGCCATTACCACCTGAAAGTTCGACCTGAAGACGTTTGGTTCTCCATTCTTGTTCAGCTAAGCTTCTACATAAACAAGCATGCTGAGGAGCTCCGATCTCAGTTTGTCGCGCACGAGGGACAGAAGGAGATCGAAATCAAGGAAATCGGCACCATTAAGACTGTCGACTTTGGCAAGCTGGCCGTCGCCATGTCGCGCGAGCTTGAAAACCACGTCGTCGATGCGCAGCTCAGAGACTGGATCATGCCCGACTTCACCACCACCCAGGATAACGACAAGATCGTCGCAGCGATTCTCATGATGGGAACCTTGCAGAAGTACTTCAGTTACAAAATGTCCCTGATGTGCGGAATACCCTCGGTCACTCTTCAAGGTGAGAGGGAAGACTGGACAAAGCTGCGCGATCGCCTGGACAAGATTGCCAGTTGGGGGGAGGAGCCCGCCCAGTTTGCGACACGGCTCAAGACAGTTCTTGACTACTTCATCCGTACGTTTGACGAACCAGACAGTGCTGAGGTGAAGGAGTTCTGGAACAAAATCGCCCACTACAAGAGTGGCGGCTCAGGGCCAACATTTTTGTCGGGCTGGATGACATCATTCTGTTTCTGGTCGGCAGAAGGAGAGCTCATCCGCAACACTGGCTTCGGCTCCGAACGCGCGTTCTGCGAGATTGGCAATACCACCTTTCTCCCCGTCGATACAGATGACATCCCGGCTGGATATGCCTCCGTTCCCGTCACGGTGGACGATAACGGAACCCCGTATCAGACAAGGATGTTGGCTGGCTCAGTCGGGCAGCAGTTCACCAGCAGCGGAGGGCCCGTGACACACACAGATCTTCGAGGCAACAAGATCGACCCTCCCAACGGCGAGACGACGGGTCTCGACACTATTGAACCTGTGATCGGATGGTGGATGTATGAAACTTTTGACAAGTAATCGGGTATTGAGTTGCCAAGCAAGGAATGAAGTTGGGGAAAACATGAGTCATTAGCGGAACGAGAGACTTTTTCATCGGATAATTTTAGCTTTGAAGAGAACTATCAATTTTACATGTTAGAAATGCGAAAGAGATTTGCTGCCACAACCATGTCCTAAGGTGCCAACCGCCCCAAGGATGCTTTGGCCTCCCTTGTCTTGATATGCAAATTGACCAAAGCCTTACAGCTCTATAGATTTTAAAATAGAGAACGAGCAGTTGGCAAAACTGCTTAGTGCGCTCCAAGTATTTGCATGTATATTAAACCAAAGTTATTATCTTCAAGTTTAGAACTCTTCACATCAACGTTCAAATTGCTGCCTGCGTCAGTTGCCTTGCGTAAGGCAACTGTACCGCTCAGCATATCAGGTAACCGAAACGGAGCCGCTAACCTGACAATCTCGCGGGGAGAGTTAAAATTGCTGTACAGCTTATTTTTCAGGAAACAACTCCCGCATCGTGAATAGCCTCATCGTGAATTGTCTTGCTCTTCATCGGTGTGCGAACTAGAGCCAGCTGCTAAGGCGCCCACTCCAATCGACCCCATCCCTGATGTTGTCTTCAAACACGGGCTAGATTATAGAAAATGAACTGCTATGAGATGCCTGCTGTAACCACGTCCTACTCTTGTAATTTGACCAAAGGTAACCGACATACGAGTGACCCTTATTCACTGACATGTCATGTTCTAAAACTAGCATTCAATGTGTTGATATATCGGGCCTACCATCTTTCATTGCTTTTTTTTCCTTTGCACTCGAACTTTCAACCACGTAGATTTGGAAGTGGGCTTATGAGGAGCTGACCATGATGTCACATATTACCGTACAGCACATGAGCATTGTGAAAGGTGGACTTGGCCCGCGAAAACCCGATCCGTGCAGGGAATCCGGTGGGAGAAACTTGCCCCCGTGGGGTAGGCTATGATGAGCGAATACCCCGGAGGCCGCGGAGTGCAGATACTTCCCCGCATATCAGAGGCAACATCATAATTTGCGGCCTTGTCATTCTGCCTTTTACCCGACGTGGAAGGACACTTGGTCCACACAGTTGCTCCAATCTGCCTTGTTAATGTAGCAGACCGCACGAATGGGAAAAGACGTTTCTTCCTTGGCTTGGGCTGTTCGCTCCGGCGGAGACTATTCTGAAATGTCGATCTTGAAGACATTGGAAGTATAAGACTCAGCATGCGGTGATGGCATCTTCCCTCGAAATATCAGGAACTTGGTCATCACCAACTCTCACGTTATCAACTCAATTCCAACATGAAGCTTGCCGTACTAAACACTTTTATTTCCACCCTTGCTACTACTGGCGCAGCGCGGTCGCTTGGCAAGAGATCTTCAGGCACTGCAACAGTCAACTTAGCCGAGCCCATTGGAGATGCCAAGTACCTCGCGTCCGGTTTCATCTACGGCTGGCCAGATAACGGTGTCGACGCGGACAGCTCAATCCCGGACCATTTCGCGTCCGACATCAAATTCAATGCTTGTCGTGCGGGAGGAGCTCAGCTACCTGCCCCCAACAAGGGGTGGGCTTTTGGCGGGTACGAAGGATACATTGGGCGGTTCAACTCGACCTTGTCCAACTATTTGACTACTCGGAAGTTTGGAGGCGATTTCATCCTCTTGGTGCATGACCTCTGGGGCGCAGACGGAGGGTCGGGCAATGATGCGCTCTTCCCTGGAGACAACGGTGACTGGACTGAGGTGGACACTTTCATCAAACAGCTTGTCAGCGATATCCAAGCCAATGATATGCTTGAAGGTCTTGTCATAGACATTTGGAATGAACCGGAGCTTGAGATCTTCTGGGCTCGTACGTGGGAGCAGTATCTCGAGTACTATGTGCACGCAACCACACTGTTCAGGTAAGTGCTGTTCCCAGAAGAGAATAACGTGACCTCATGCTCATCAATTTTGTTCTTGCCAGGACCGAGCTTCCAAACACGCTCATAAGCGGACCATCCATGGCTCACTCCCCAAGCCTCGATAGAGAAACCTGGCGAACATGGGTCGAAGCAGTGTCCGGCAAAGGAAACATCATCCCTGATATCTACTCCTGGCACCAGATTGGGGGCTGGGAAAGAGAACCAGAGAGAACCATTCCAGAGTTTGATACAATCCGGGCCAACTATAGTCTGCCAGATCGCCCATTGGATATCAACGAGTATGCCTGGACATCCGAGCAGAACCCTGCAAACTCCGTCTTTTTCATTGCTCAATGCGAACGACACAACGCACGCTGCCTCCGCGCAAACTGGGGGAGCGGCGGTGGTCTGCATAACGACATGGCGAACCTTGTGTTCAGTGTCGACGGTACATACTATCCCAACGGCGAATGGTACCTCTATAAGTACTATGCCGAGATGACGGGCACCCGGGTCGCTACATCCATCTCCTCCGATCTTCTTTTTGATGTCTTTGCCACCGTTTCCGATACCACCGCCAAAATCATAGCGGGCACTAGGACGGTGCAGAGTACATATGACATTGAGGTCTCGGGCCTAAATGGAATAGGTCTTCCTGAGGAAGGATCCGTCGATGTTCAGGCTTATCGATTCGATTGGAATGGGAATCAAGCTGATACCGGTAATCCCGTTGACCTCGGCATTACTCGGTATGAGTATGCTTCGAACACAGTAAGTTATCATTCCCGATATCTCCGGGCCTCCTAATTTATCTAATTCATTATAGCTTAAAATAACTGTTGAGCCACCGTCCAACTCTACAGCGTTCGCGTTTGAGATTATTGGGTAGGGGATGAGTTGTATGAAGCGCTGAGTATCCATGCCTTTGAGCGGAGACAGAATAAATATCATAGTCCGCCGATTGAACTAGCAATGAACTGAATGGTAGCATCCACTTCGAGATAGGGAAAGAGAACAATATCATCTCTTAGTAGAAGGCATAAATACATCACGCTACCTATATCAAGATTATTTTGATTTGAAAGTCCCCCAGAACCACGCTTCTCCCGATTGTAGAGATCCTTGTCTTTGGACTTTAACCGTAGCTTCTTATTACATTATTGTTACTTGTGACTGATGAATTCATAAGTTACCTAAAATAAGTTTGTCAACCGCAAAGCTTAGGTACTGGAGGGCTAAGATCACAACAAGCTGCACGATAGCCGCACAAAGTTCAGAGAATTAATTTTTCAGTTCAGTTTGTGGAGGGTTCAAACTTCCCCTTTTCATCTTTTCAAACATTTGTTATGTTTTTTCCAGTTGAAAAATTTTATTCTGACTCGTAAATTGAGATGGGGAAGGAGGGCAGTCCTCAGGCGGTACTAAGGTACCCTCAGGCTTTCATCTATCAATTACAGTCCGGCCATGTATGACACAGATGCCAATAGTGTATATTACTAGCGGATTTAGCCGTTGTGTCTGAAGTCACATGGCGAGAAACGCGAGAGTACGTAATGTGCCCCTTTCCTGGCATATGTCCGGTGGGGGAGACTGAAGTCCGGCGGAGGCATAGATAAACCTCCGGTGGGGGTCATGTTTGGGGAGAGAGACTGGGCAAGTTCATTTTAATCATTTATGTACCAAGGATCAAAAAGAAGTCTCCATCGGAAATTGAGTTCCAGGTAAAGTAGATTGGTTGAACAGAAGCTATCTTGCACAATCAAGCAGTGTTAATCCACTCTCGATAGGAGTCGAAGTGGAGAACATAATCGTGAATTGTAGTACCTTCATATTTGAAGTTTAGATGATTGTCCTTCGTTATTTCTTGGAAATTCTTACTTCTCCAATCTGTGTAAACGGCGAGATCTAAGCTACTATCGCCACCAAATCATTGCCCATAGTAGCCAATAAGACCTTGAAAATCTCATATCATGCTCTACAAGGAAGCCTCTCGCTTGATCTATCGCTACGACAGCGAGCAGGTCTGGATAGAGCCATGGGGTGCAAACGCCTTCCGAGTCCGCGCCACCAAATTGGCATCTATGCCGCCTGAACTATGGGCTTTGAAGGAACCGCCTTCGATCCAGACGCAGATCTCGTGTGCTGGTACAGCAGAGCCGGCAACCATCACAAATGGCAAAATCATGGCTGAAATTACTAGCCGCGGTAAAATCACTGTGAAGGAAACAGCGTCTGGTAAAATATTGCTGGAGGAATATAGCCGAAATAGACGGGACCTGTTTGACCCGAAATGCAGCGCCATTGAGGTCGAGGCCCGTGAATTCAAGCCTATCCTCGGCGGCGACTATCACCTGACAATGCGATTTGAAAGCCTGGACACGAAGGAGAAGATCTACGGTATGGGGCAGTACCAGCAGCCACACCTGGACCTCAAAGGGCTGGACCTTGAGCTCGCACATCGCAATTCCCAGGCCAGTGTGCCATTTGCCCTGTCCTCTCTAGGCTACGGTATCCTGTGGAATAGCCCAGCGATTGGTCGAGCGGTTCTGGGTAAAAACATCACCAGCTTTGAATCGTACTCAACAAAGGCGTTGGATTACTGGGTGGTTGCGGGTGACACACCCGCCGAGATCCAGCAGTCCTATGCCCGCGCGACCGGGTTGCCCCCAATGATGCCCGAGTATGGGCTTGGATTCTGGCAATGCAAACTGCGGTATGAGACCCAAAATGAGCTACTCGAGGTTGCCCGGGAACACAGGCGCCGGGGGCTTCCCCTCGACGTGATAGTAGCCGACTTCTTCCACTGGCCGATGCAAGGCGAGTGGAAATTTGACACGGCTGCATGGCCCAACCCGGAAGCAATGGTGGCCGAGCTTAAAGAGTTGAAGATTGAGCTCATGGTCTCCATCTGGCCGACTGTTGACAAGCGGTCGGAAAACTACGAGGAGATGATGGAGCTCGGGCACCTCGTTCGAACGGAACGTGGCTTGAGGACCAACTTTTCCTTTGAAGGGGAGACTATGTATTACGACGCCACGAGCTCAGGGGCTCGCCAGTATCTTTGGAATAAGGCCAAAGAGAATTACTATTCCAAAGGAATCAAGGTCTTTTGGCTGGACCAGGCAGAACCGGAGTATTCGGTTTATGACTTTGACAATTACCGCTATCATCTGGGGCCAAATTTGAGTGTAGGCAACATTTACCCGCGCGACTATGCACGGACTTTCTATGAAGGAATGGAAAGCGAAGGGCAGACGAATATCGTGAACCTTCTCCGGTGTGCGTGGGCAGGCAGTCAGCAATATGGCACCCTCGTATGGAGCGGCGATATAGCGTCAAGTTGGAAAAGCTTCCGCAACCAGCTTGCCGCCGGGCTGAACATGGGTGTCGCGGGTCTTGCGTGGTGGACGACCGATATAGGGGGGTTCCATGGCGGCAACCCTGATGACGAGGGGTTCCGAGAGTTATTTGTGCGCTGGTTCCAATGGGGTGCGTTTTGCCCAGTGATGCGTCTACATGGAGACCGGGAACCCAGGCAAAGCAGCTCCCTGGTTTTCCCCAGTGGCGGGCCAAACGAGGTCTGGGCATATGGGGAGACGGTATATGAGATTTGCAAGAAGTACATGTTGCTACGCGAAGAGATGAGGGACTACGCTCGCAGAATGATGAGGGAAGCGCATGAGCATGGCACTCCTGTTATGCGCACCTTGTTCTACGAGTTTCCAGACGATGCAAAATGTTGGGAGATTGAGGAACAGTTTATGTACGGTGACGCTTTTCTCTGCTGTCCCGTGTTCAAGCCTGGAGCACGCAAGATATCGGTGTACTTGCCTGCCGGGGAAACCTGGGTGACGCAGGATGACAGTAAGACAGTCTTCCAGGGGGGCCAAACAGTTGGAGTAGACTGTCCTCTCTCCTGGACGCCTGTGTTTGTCAGAGAGTCTCGTAGGGACGTGGGTTTGCCGTGATAAACCATCCGCTTTAACGACCTGCCAATTGTATTTACGTTTTAGCCAGGCAGCTTGTCAAATTAGCTAGTTATTCAGGCAAATCAATCAACTGATTGATAAAACTACCATTGTAGACAGACAGGGGTAAATAGCTAGTCAACGAGAATGCCCTGTTCTATTCCTACAACAAGACGCCTGATTGGTGCGGACACTCCCAAGGATCCATCGACCCATTGTTTGAAGTTCCAGGCCATCATAGGCTTGTCTTGGAGTCTCCTCGCGTGCCCTGGCAAATGGTTGGGTTACTCCGACTTGGCCTGCCTCCTTTCTCTTCCCCACACTCTTTTCCACGTTGATGGCTGCAGGACGAAATAATTTATCAAGTGACATTCCCCTTCTCCGTCGTCATCCACCCGCCTTCCACGCCTCTCGAATATGCCAATGTTCACGCGTTGGCGGCTTATGCCCATGTATTGAACTCGGGAAGTCTGTCCGAAGGAACAATGCGAGGCGAAATCGAATGTGACTACTGCAAAGCGACATTCCGTCGCCAGGAGCACCTCATACGGCACATACGAACACACACGAGCGAGCGGCCGTTTGCCTGCCCAGAATGCGGCAAAAGGTTTTCTCGTGTCGACACCCTTTCCCGCCACGCTGCTTCTCACCGCAACGACGCCGAGTCTTCAATTGGGGCTCTCGTGTCTAACCGGGCCTGCAAAGAGTGCGCAACAAGTCGTGTGCGGTGCTCTAGAACTGACCCTTGCCGGCGCTGCGCCGAGAAGAATATCAAGTGCGATTACCCAACAACTCGAAAGCGCAAGGCTTCTGCGACAACCCAACCGGTCGATGCAGTTGATAGAGTCAATCATGACGACTATGGCCTATTCCAAGAGGGAATGGAATCCTCGGAGACGGTAGCGCATAGTGGAAGACCAGTTGGGCTTGAGTATATCGCGGGTGAGAACAAGACATTAGTGACGCGGGTGCCCGCACCGGACACCATTGAGCGAACTCTCGTCATTCAGAAGTCAACGTCAAACGATACGAGAACTGAGACAGGAGTGTTCACAAACGCGATGGCTGAAGGGGTAACTCCACCAGTGAACCCTCTTGTCAACGGAAACACCATGCAGCTTCCAGACAACGATGTAATATTATCAAATCCCGAGGATCTCTATAATAACTTCAACCCAAGTCCACAGCTGGCGGGGGAGGAGTTTGTCATGCCTACGATTAATTGGATGTCGCCCCAGTATCAGGCCAGCTTTGACTGGATCAGTCAACTCCCACCCTTCACATTCGGGGCTATTGATCCTGACCTATGCGTCCTACCGTTTCAACCAACCACCGCTGCTGTGCAACAACAAACGGAACCAGGCCTCCCTAGCGTCGGAATGGTAGAAGAGGAAGGGCGTCACGATCCTGCGGGACAAGAAAGCCAAACAGCGCCCAGCATGGGCCTTCCTCTGCCATCGCCCGGCCCCAGCGACAGCGTAACAAGATCAGAGATATCCAACCCTGTCGAAGGAACCTATTACGTAGATGGCAGCGAGGCTCGGGCATCTTTCAAAGGTCGCTCGCATCGAAGACAATCGATCTTGAGTGCTGGAGGCCTAGTGAACTCTCCTTCCGATGCTTCAACTCCTATCAACAGCCTAGCCTCCGACTCCGGCAAATCCGTGCACTCACAAGGAAATCTACTGCCCGTTCGTACTTACGAAAACATTCTTGAGAGTCTCAAGTCCCAACCTGAGATCCACCCTCCTAATTGGAGTCCAAGTGCATTTCCACCGTTAGCAGATGCTCAGCTACTCTATCGGCTATATTTTAGGCACTTTCATCCCGCATATCCATTTCTGAGGCGGGATTGCTCTGTATACGAAGGAAGTGGTAACTGGATAATATGTTTGGGTATCCTGGCTGTTGGTTCTATATTCTCTACGAACCCAGACGCGAAACAAACTCGACAAGTCCTATTCGCTCTTCTACGAGCATCATTATCCCGAACACAGCGGAAAAACAAAGCCTCTGAGCCTCAAAATCTTCTTTTTTCGGATCAACCAAGCAACTACGCTGACCTGCCAACTGTCCAGGCAGCTGTGCTCAATGTTGTCTGCGTGCTTGGGAGCGGCAACGGAGATGCGGTAAGGGAAGCACTGCTTGAAAGGAGCCATCTGGTAGATGCATGCCGCTTTTTAGAATTATTCAAGGCACCGGAGAAATTTTCTCTTGAGACCAAAGACGATATGGAAACTTGGCTAGGGATACAGTCCAGAATTCGCGCTGGCCTTATGGTCTGGGTGAGTTGAGAACTCTTCGAATTGCGTGTCCCTACACCGGTCAAGAGTAGCTAATTCTTTGGTAGTTGATTGACTCCATCCTCATGTTTGAGTTTGGCCATGCGCCTCTATTGCAACTATTTGACGTGAGCGTGACCCCCTTGCCGACTTGTGACGAGCTATGGGACCATGCGACTCTAAAGCAAGTCGCAAAACACACCCAGACATCAGGTTAGAGATTCTATGGTGACCATTTATGTTTACTATAAAAGCTAATACGTCTCATATGATTATAGTGACTGTTCTCGAGGCTCTGCAAATGCTCTACATGGAAAAGAGACATCCTCCAAGCACCGGCGGCCTCGGTACGACGGTTTTGATCTACGCCATTCTTCGTAGAACTAGAGAAGCCAGTTTGCAACACCAGAACAAGCTGACATTCTGGATTCCCAATGCCGCGGTGCAGCAATCCACACCTGTAACACCAGTCGAGGAAACCTGGCCACCCGCCTTACCAGTCATCTCAAGGTGGCGCAATAGTGCCTGTGACAGCCTAGACATACTCCATTGGAATGTCAACGGTATGATTAGTAAATCCGGTGGCTGGGAGCCCCCTATTGTTCTACACCTTCACCTTTCACGGCTTTTCCTTTTGACTCCTACCCAACACCTACAAACATTGGCTACGGAGGCTTTGTTAAACTCGGCAGTTGACAGTGCCAAAGCTGCTAAAGCACAAAGCCATATTCTCCAGTGGGCTCTTCGCGACCAATACAAAGCGAGACTGTCTGTTATACATGCAGGTGCTCTCCTTTGGCATGTCCGCCGCTACAGCAGTGGCAGCTTTTTAGAGCCGTTCGGCATACTCATCGCGACTCTTGTAGTTTGGGCCTACAGTACGTCTGTGAATCTCGCCAGGCAGCAGCCCCAGGCAATCAACCCTGAAAGTTCCAATGAGAATGACAATGCTTCTTCTCGGCGTTCTCATCCAGCAGATTTGGAGGAAGATCCAGAACCTACGTTCTTACACCTGGATCGACCATGCGACGACGAGATGGTCCAACTGTATGTCCGTCTTGGCCACAAGATGTCTGGTCACCTTTCGAAAGTCGGCGACATTGCCCTTCCGGAGGCCCCCCGTAAGATCTTGGAGCAGGGTGTATACATGCTCATCGGCCACCCGCCGGAAAATCGAGGAACCATCGACACGGAGGAGATTCCAACAACACCCGAGACGCCTCTGGTATGGGGGATCGAGAAATCATGCGCTGATTTGCTCAATGGCCTGATTCTGTTGGTAAAGGGCATCTGACCTCTGAGCTAGCCGCACTTTCGTGCCTAGTGAAGTCCGGCGGGGTAAAACTTCTCCGCCGGAACTTCAGCTGGCAAAGAAGTTCTCAAGAAAAAATCACAACTCCGCCTCCACAACCAATTTACCCCAGTTCCACCTCCACGGTTTTTGGGATCCTCTACCAGGCCGCCCTCGGTGTCGGTCTAGCCTGATGTTCGTTTGTGGGGTTGATATCCCCATGGTCAACCTGATCCTCACATATATTACATAGAGATGCTCCACCGAGACTCATCTACAGTCTTCCAGGCAACTCAACAGCCCTCTTCAGCCCTCTGCCATACGAAAGAGAGCCTTCTTGGGCCTCAGATATCATCCTACGTCATCATTGCACTCCGACCTCGTTGAGTTAACATGTCTTTTACGCAAGATCACAAGGGGGCTACCCTTGGCGAGCTTGAACATGTCGACACCGCGGAGCATGTCCTGAACGACCACTCCATGGCCAGGCAGGGCGCCGAGGGAGAACATAAACTGGGATTCTGGGCCGCTATACGGCTTTACCCTAAGGCAGCCATGTGGTCCATCCTTCTGTCTACCGCCATTATCATGGAAGGGTACGATATCGTCCTGATCCAATCCTTCTTCGCCCAGCCTTCTTTCAAAGCCAAGTACGGAGAGTACATAGCCAGTACCGACACCTACGAAATCACCGCTAGTTGGCAGAATGGTCTTTCAAACGCAGTCAGTTGCGGCACCATTATTGGGGCCTTTGCCAATGGCTACTTTACCCACAAGTTCGGCTATCGCAAGGTTCTCCTCGCCTCTCTCGTCGCTATTTGCTGCTGCATTTTTATATCCTTCTTTTCTCCCAACCTGCCCGTACTTCTGGTTGGTCAGTTTCTCTGCGGAATACCATGGGGTGTGTTCGCCACGATGGCTCCAGCCTACGCCTCCGAGGTATGCCCAATGGCGTTGCGAGGATATCTGACCGTGTATGTCAATCTCTGCTGGGCGATTGGGCAGCTCATCTCGGCTGGCATTCAGCGAGCCTTCTCTGAGATGTCCGGGGAATGGTCTTATCGTATTCCTTTTGCTATTCAGTGGGCATGGCCCGTTCCCCTCTTCATTGTTTTATGGTTTGCCCCCGAGTCTCCTTGGCACTTCGTTCGGATGGAACAGTATCGAGAAGCAGAGAAGGCACTGGCTCGACTTTCAAGCCGCCCTGACCAGCTAAAACAAACTCTCGCAATGATGGTCCATACCAATGAAATCGAAAAAGTGGTCGACGACGGAACATCGTACTGGGACTGCTTTCGGGGCGTGGATCTTCGACGAACCGAAATTGCCTGCTTGGCCTTTGCCGCCCAACCATTTTGCGGCTCTGCACTGGGAGGCACACCGACTTACTTCTTCATCCAGGCCGGCCTGCCTACTTCCATCTCCTTCAGCATGTCGGTCGGCGGCCTAGGTCTCGCTTCGGTTGGCACGATCTTCTCATGGTATCTCCTGCACGTCTTCGGGCGTCGAACTCTATATCTCTGGGGTCTCGGTCTTCTCACTGTGGTTTTGATGACTGTTGGATTCATCAGCGTTGGGGCACCTAACTCCGAGTCTGGCAACTACGCGCAAGCAAGCATGATGCTGCTCTGGCTCGGCATCTACTACTCAACCGTCGGCCCCATATGCTACGCAATCATCTCTGAGGTGTCGTCGACGCGTCTGCGTAACAAGAGCGTCTGTCTCAGCCGCATCGTATACTATGTTGCGCAGATCATCTGCAACGTCGTCAACCCGTACATGATTAACCCAACCGCCGGAGACTGGAAAGGCAAAACTGGCTTTTTCTGGGGAGGCTGCGCTCTGGCCTTCTTCATTTGGACTTTCTTCAGGCTTCCGGAAACAAAAGGGAGGACATTTGAGGAGCTTGACATTCTGTTTATGCGTAGGATCAATGCCCGCGAGTTTGGAAAGTACAAGGTGGATGCTTATGTTGAGAAAGATGAGGCGTTGGTCAAGGAAAGGTAATTATCGGGCCAGAGGGACAAGTGATATCGTGACTCGAATCTACCTAGTTTACGAGGTGAGAGCGAACTAAGCTATTTTAGTCTGAATTTATTCGTGGCAACTCAGTTCATAAACCGCAATACAATCGTCATCCGTTATAAGACGTATACATCTCTCTAACGAGAAAACATTAAAGTGAGGGTGGTTTAGGAACTATTCCAATAAGTCTGCTACCTCTCCTAATAATCCTCAAATCCTCCGAGGTTAATTAAGCCGAACAACAGGGTACAATTCAGTAGCCCGGACAGCAGATTTTGAACCTACAGATAAAAGGGGATGTGAATCGCTGTTGTAATATGGTGTTTCATATCTCTTAATCAGCGACGGGCATATTATGTTCATTTTGATGCTTCTTTCACGCATGATCCTGACTTGGTGGACTATCTGAATAGAAATTGCTGCCATTATTCAGTAATTCCATCATTCAGATGCTTAATATTACCGTTTTAAGTAAAACTGCAAGACGGCTTTACGAGTAGAAGCCCTGTACCTTTTTGAGGGGCGAGATCATCACTCTGTTGGAGCCTGCTATTATTAAGTAGTCTGACCGGATAAGTGCCGCGGGGAGGATCCTCCTTGAACCCCATGGCTGGCCGTCGTCATCGGCGAGTAATAAATTCTGCCTTATTACTAAATGTAAGAGAAGGCATATACAATATCTTCCAAATTCTGTAATATATATAAATTTTGCTCAATCGAGAAGAGCCATAGTCGTTCATTTGTCAATACCAATCATTTTTATTCAGTCTCAGTCTGGATCATAGGGTAGGATGTAGGGGGTTCATAGTGTATGGCGTGGATTGACGATAATTTCGGTTACCAAGAGAAGCTGGGTCCCGAATTCAAGGTACTATATTTCAACGCTAGACTCTTTCACTAACACTACTGAGGCAAGAATTGCTGAGGTGAGATTCTCCTGTCAGACTCCTTCAGTCGAATATGGACCCTATCTAGAATAATTATACCTAGTCTGACGACAAACCCTGGGGGAATATTTCTATACTTACTGCCGGCATGATCGTAGGATTTAGTGTGGGGACGGTAGTTGGAGAGCACAGACTGTTGACTAAGCTCTTTCAAGAAGCTGAAACATGCCGAACTTGGTTCAATTGGCATGGGCACTCGGTTTAGCCAATTACGGGGACATCTTGCGCTCTGAAAGGAACCAGAGGGCGAATCCTTCAATATCTATCTATTTGGGGGACCTCAGTTTCATTATGCTTACGCTGGCAGCTAATCTTAGCAATGGTAAACTTCTTTCTGTGAGAGAATAATACTTAAATAATGAATGCCATCTATCCTAATTCCCAGCTATTGATCAACACACTCAATCTTCAATCTTCCACAACCATATCAACTCATCTTCACCCTTCCACAACCATAAGACACTCATATCTTCAACCTTCCACAACCACATCAACTTCTAGAGGCTGGTCGTCTAGATTATATTCATCCATTGATTTTATTCCTTACATTACGCTTAACTATCACTTTCCCGTATCTATATTTTACAACAGCCAACATGGTCGCTGTCATGAACCTCAGCCTCGCAGGACTTCTCTGGCTCGGCCTTGCTAGTCGGGGACTTGCTCTAGGAATCGACGAAGCTACTGACGATCTCACGCTTGTAGAGAGATCTGATGCTGAGGAGGTCTTCACACGTGACTTCGATGATGAGTTATATGAGCGCGAGTTTGATGAGGATCTGGACGAGCGTGATATCGATGATTTTGAGCTTCCTCTCCAAGTCCGTGGAGGCGCTTCGATCAACTATAAGGAGAGAGTTATAACCGGCCCGAAAAACACGGTCAACAAGCAACCTAAGCAATTCTCGGCGGCGGAGATGAAGGCCCACGAAGAAAGGACCAAGAACCATATTTCTGGCCCTGCCCCATACCGACGAGGTCTCAACGCCCGTGGAGGTGCTTCAATCTCCTTTAAGGAGAAGGTTATAACAGGTCCGAAGAACACGGTCAATAAGCAACCCAAGCAGTTCTCGGCGGCGGAGATGAAGGCTCACGAAGAGAGGACCAAGAACCATATTTCTGGACCTGCTCCATACCGACGAGGTCTCAAGGCTCGCGGCGGTGCCTCGATCAACTACAAGGAACGGGTCATTACTGGTCCTAAGAATACTGTGAACAAGCAGCCCAAGCAGTTCTCAGCAGCGGAGATGAAGGCTCACGAAGAGAGGACCAAGAATCATATTTCCGGACCTGCCCCATACCGACGAGGTCTCAAGGCTCGCGGCGGTGCCTCAATCAACTACAAGGAACGGGTTATCACTGGTCCTAAGAATACTGTGAACAAGCAACCTAAGCAGTTCTCGGCAGCGGAGATGAAGGCCCATGAAGAAAGGACCAAGAATCATATTTCTGGACCTGCTCCATACAGGTAAGGACTTGCTACGATCAACCTCAAGGAGATGACAATCACCGGCATCGAGAAAACCCGACCAATCTCCCGTAGATGTTGATACCAAAGCATTCCTCGAAAAGCTTTACGGAAAGAAGCTGGGTTAGGGATTCATTGCCGATTGGGGAAGAAGCTTGGATTCCCATGTATATTGTGAGATAGATTATCTGGAAGTAAAGGTGACGGAGGGATAAAGTTTCGGTGTGTGTTGGGATCTATCATTAACGCGGATTAAAGCCGCGTCATAGTAGAGATATGGTATATTGAATTTATTATTTTACTCACCATGCCATTCATTGACCGCGGTGACTCTAAATGACAAGAATTTCCATCGTAGTACCCATCAAGTATGTGATCAGGAGAAAAGACGGTTGCATCCCGTCGAAACATAAATACCCTCATAGCTGCGCCCACCCTCGCACTTCTGATCTTGCCCCTTATCGCTTTGCAATAGCTAAGTTTTACTCTCTTCGAATATTCTACTTCAAAATAGGTTCTGGTTCTGTTTGCCTGTGGACAGCGGGGCTGCTGGTTCTTGCTAGCCCACTGGTCAGCCCCAATGATGAGATGCTCTGGCCCTATGCCACTGTCCGAGCCATTGTACCCAGCCTACTCGACGACAGCAAGATCTTCCTCGTATCTTCTAAGCATGCCTTTACTTCTTCATCCGCTTTGTAATCCAACTATTCAGCTTCCCCTTTCTCTTTGCAGGCTTTAGCTTCCCAGCTGCTGCCTGAGGGGACTGCGCTTCAAGTGGCTTTTTGGCTCCTGGTTCCGATGAATTGTTCTCGGGAGCTTCTAACAACTGCTCTGGAATAGCGTCAGCGCCTCTATCAATAGGAGAAATCTTCGCCACTTCCCCCGTGCTTTGATCTGATGGTTGCAGCCTTAATGCTCGAGGGTCTTTCCGAACAACTAGAGGCAAATGTGTTGCAGCCGCACCGGCATCGCTGCTGAGAAACACTTTTGCCGGCCCGGCATTGAGAATGACCTGAAATTTGGGGTCTTCTCCAGCAATGGGCGCTGTCACCTCGGCGGTGATATTTTTGGTTGGAATAGACTGGGGCAATTTGATCAAAGCTGTGGAAGTGTCCTTTCCTTCATGCATTTGACGAAATTGGACCTCTTTCGGAGCCACCTTCAGAAGCGCCATCTCAAACTCGTTTCCGTGGCTTTTCCTAACCACGACTGAGGATGAAGTAGCCCCGCTGATGATGGAGTTAGTTGTGAGTTCTGTTTGTTTATTTCGTGCCGCAACCTCGCTCGAGGCAGCTGATGGTTGGGCAGCCGAGTTCTCAATTATACCCGATGATGTCTCCGTCGCCTCATGAAAAGTCTCAAAGGTTTTTTCAATTCCCAAGAAGGTTTCCAAAGGATATAGCTTTGGCCATGGCTGGGTCCTGTAGGAGATGGCAATGTACTTTCCACAGCTGGAAAACGAGATGCTTTCAATTCCAAGTCCTGGACGGGTCTCAGTATCAGTGAGCTGAAGAACAGAAGGCTCTTTTTCTTATTCGAGTGTTAGCAGCCTATCAGGTTCATCATTCAAGTTGGTTCAAACTAGAAAATCACACTTACCATCCAGAAACTTCCATAAGTAAAAGTCTCTGTCGTCTCGCAGTAACAAAAGATCTTTAGTTGGGTGAAAGTGACAGGAATGGAACCCAGTGGTAAGAGAACTGGTAGAGAAGGAATTTACCAATCTGATACCCTCTGCATCTGAAATTGATTCTTCGATGGAGAATATGGCAAGGCTAGTCCCACGCTGAACCCATTCACTTGCTTTGAGATTGCGATCGCGAAACAAAACATATCGCCCATCCCAGCTCCATGAGAAATGATAATTATAGGAGTCCCTTCCACTTGAGTAGGCATTAGACTTTATGCGTTTGGATGTGTCCCAACATGAAGGTCGATGTCTCTGAGGCCATTCTATTGTTCTGCAATGGTAAGTTTGGTCGGATCTCACATCAAACAACACATTCAACACCGTGAATCTGTCCAAGCTCGGCCCTATCGATAGGGCAAATGCACAGATCCAGTCTTTGGTGTCAACAAGTAGGCTCTGTCTAAGGCATATCTCAACTGAAAGGGCGTCAATCGGTGCTTCAATCAAAAGCAAGCGGCTAGATTCGGCAGCCTCGATAGAGAAGATTTCGTATGTTATTACCCATCCCGAACATGCGACCCAGAAATCAAATTGTGAAGACGGGGGAGATGGATTAGCTGGCCGCTTGCGTGGCGACGGAGCGGAATATCCGTATGACTCCTTAAGTCTCCTCGACGCCTCCGCATTAAATGGTATATCATCATGCCTGTCCCAGCCGTCTCGAAAAAATCTACAGTTTGCCATGTCACTAGGTAGCTCGTGGGAATTTGGAATGGTATAGACGGCTTACCTGCAGGGGAAGACGCTTAGTACAGCAAGTCTTTTGGTATCTAAAGAACTTCTAGACTGGCTGAATAAAGGGCCAGCTGCGCTTGAGCTCCCCTTTTGATGCAACCTCAGTGCCAGGGATTCCACGGTGCCTGCCTTGGTTGAGGCCAAGAACTTGCTTTTCTGGAAGATGCCAACGTCGCCCCAAACTTCGTATGGTGTTTCTGTCAGAGTTTCACCCCAGTCGAGATTTAGTTGACAAATGTCTTGGATCAGCTCTTTCAAATTTTGCCAGCATTCTTGCCAGTTCGGCGCCAGTTGCATCAACTGCATTTGTTCAATATTAGTTCGTGTTTCCTCTACCGATGTGTAGACTTCACTTGGACACAATGTATAAAGAGCTTCAATCCAAACCATGACGAAAAACTGGTTTTGCAAAAACGCGTTGATCTCGGTATAAAGGCCTTCCATTTGGTTTCCCGAGAATTCAGCTTCGTGTGAACAGAGCAACTCAACTGCGAAGGCCATCCAATTCCGTGAGGCAAATTTCAGCAAGGGCCATCTGTGAATGATGATGTTGGCATCAGCAGTCACTCCCAGCTGTCCCGATAGTGGATTTGCAGGTATTCGCTTCTTAAAGTATCTGACACAATATTGAACAATCTGGGCCTTGGCAATATGAACATGTGGGATCAATGCTTGTCGCGCAGACCGCCGAGGCCCATTTTGAGCAAACTCCCTTGCTGTTAAATGGATATACCTGAATATCCCGTTCGACCTCTTTTCGATGATCCCACGGCAAGACACAATGACGGCGTGCTCAAAGTGGTCCGAGCCTTCGTCGCGATCAGGCCCCAAATCTTCGTCGGTGATTGCTTCGCTGAGTTCGGGGAGTGTGAGCCGAGTATGAGCTATCCATACCAGCGCTTTCTGGGCTAATTGTCTGCTTGGTCTGTCAAGGGCATCAATCCGATCTTGAATTCTACAATAGAGATCTTCAAGGCGATCAAGTCCTCCCGGCGTGTCCTCCATGATAATCTCCAACCGTTGCCTCTTGCTCAAGGCTGGGGAGGCCAAGTATTCGATCATCACGCGAGCCCAAAGGAACATACCCTCGGCTCGTTTTCCTAGATGACTTGCCAACATTTCTATATCTGCATCCTTTGGTAAAAGGCCCTCGTTTCGAAAGACATCGAACTCGGGGGTCAGGTACCGGCAGATATCTCTGCCTAATGCAGAATCTATCATAGTGATGGTTGAAGCTGGAGAGATTGCCTTCCTCAAACTTGAGACATCTGGCCGACTGAGAAGAATAATCTTTACAGATGTTGTTTCACACCAGATCTTGATATTCTTCAGCAGCTTGGTGTCGTTTGAGCATTCGTCAATGCCATCCAGGATAAAATGGGATCTTGGAACTTCTTTAAGGCATAATTGTATTGTGTCGATTAACTCATGCTCCGATGCCCGAATATCGCTCACAATGCCCACCTTTATCATGCCGAAGACGTCGTAAACTTGGTCTATCTCGTGGCAGTGGTAGAACAGCTGCGCCAGGATAGCACGATAAGTATCGATGTGGTTGTTCTTCTTTCCCATGTTTTGATTGAAGAAATAGTAACAAACTGCTGAGTCAACAGTGTGGCTTTTTTGTTTTCTCCGGAGCTCTTCCACAATGGATCCAGCGAGTACGGTTTTTCCCGAGCCCGGCTTTCCTTTGATGTTGTCAGTCTTGCTCTTGAAGGATGCATCGTTCAATTTGATTATTACCATTGACCCATAGAAGCGAGCTGGGAGAATCCGATGTTGACGGAGAATCTTGTCCTGGGGTCCCAAACTGCCACTGAATAAACGCGGGGTTATCAAAAATCCATTCTGCAGTTTCATCAGCGCGCTCATCTTGCGCATCGCAGAGGTTTTCCTTGTAATCCGGCGGATCGATCCATCGAATCACAGCGGTTTTAAATTCAGCTACTTGCCATTAGAAGGGCAGCCTCCGGTTTGGATAAGTGATTTACGAACCTTGCATCTGGGCCTCCTCGTGTTTCCTGAACTGATACAACAAATCAAGTAATCGATTCTGTGATTCGAGTGTTGCTTGGCGAGAGAATCCATCAATAAGGAGACTCTGTAAGAGGGCCAACTGGGCTTTGTTTGGTGCTTGACCTTCTTGAATCTCCTTCAATTTCTCGAGGACTGTGATTTGTAATTTTTCTGTTGCTTGTTCTGCCGCGGCTGCTTTCAGTTTAGACAGATCGTCTTGCATCTCATCTACTCGTTCCGTCTCTATTTCTTCCTTGACCAGATTGTGGTAGAAGCTGATTTTCTCCAGTATTTCCTTAAAACGGACATCAAATGGCTTTCGAGCAAGAGAAGCAACGGTAGAAAATGTGTGCCTTCGCCCTACCCCAGCATTAGAAAAATAGTCACGCCTTCACACTCATCAACTTACTGCCGCTTGGTCGCGAAAAGAGGCCTGCGACGCTTTGAAAGAACTCGAATAACAAGTCATAGGTATTCCCCAGCGCATTCGTTAGCGTTGATCCCACTGGCCCGACCTTCTGCGAGCTAAGCTTGTCGTAAAGCTCCTGGTATCGCGGAAACCTAGCGTCCAGCCTTTCGAGGGCATCGCAAAGTTTCTCAAAGAAGCTACCGTAGGAACTGGCCATCTAAAGGTTTACGCGTATCGTTTAGTTCCATGAGACTCTAGTTCAGGGCCTGGGATGGAGACATCTTCTTTATTACCCACCTGGAGGACGAGCCTCAATATGCCAAAAGTCGTATCAGCCCGGCCAGCATGAGATCCGCAAATGATGGCAATAACACCTAAGTACGGCTCAAGATTATCCGTGAAAGCTTCGATTTTCAGCATGCAGTCAGAGAGCCGCCTGTTGCCCTTAGGAAGCAGGCTGAACTGTCTCACATCGGCAAGCAGCTTCTCAACAGAGTCGCAGGGCCTGTATTGGGCCTTCTCTTCTGCTGACAGGGCGGAATGGAACCGATTCTGGGCTTGCCTGAAAACTTCCATGCTGGAGGGGCTCCGTTGGCATGGGCGGAACAACGTTTAGGTTGGCCGGTGGCCAACTAGGGACTAATAGATACCGGCAAGATGTGATAGCTTCGAGAACCAAAGCAGTGCGATAGTCGTTGGTTTGTCCAAGTCCCTGGAATCCAAAGGCACGATCTGCAATCGTCTCGACTTGGTCTGGGAGACCGTGAGGCGAACATCAGTCGATCGATGTAAGCCTAATATCATGAAGTCTGCCTTGCTTGGCGCCCAACTCAGCCACAAAATACGGTTCGGCTACCGTTGCCTGATGGGTCTAACGGTTGCGCCACATGTTCCATATATTTGTGGGTCGTGCATAAAACTGATGTTGCTGCACAATTTGGCACCTTGCTTGTCCGTTGGTGGGCATCAATTACCCTACACTCTCCCTGGTGTGTTTAGCTGTCGACACTCTAGTCCTACCCGTGGTAGGACAGTTTTTAAAAATTAGAGCTTGCATAGGGCATAATTTTGATTACATTTTGGCTTGTTTCTTATCTGTCCTTCTATTTATGAGTTCAACTTTAAGCTATGACATACGTGCTTAATGAGAGGAGTCCTAATAGAATTGGCATAAGCACGAGAGCGGTCTGGTATAACGGAGTTGGTTTAGAAGCCACTTACTAAGAAGAAGGATCATTCGTATTAAACTTTACTTATACGAAGAAAGCCCGGCAATCTCACCGTCCCAGTTCCACTGAAGGTTTCGAAGATAGAGTAGGAAATTCATTCACAGAAAAATTAGAGGAAAGACAAACGTAGCACGTTCATCGAGCTTGATATTTGTGGTAATTCATTGAATAATCTCTTGAGGGGAATGCCACAAGGGCAGCAATAGAGACTCAGTGCCTCAAACGTGAAATCACGAACGATTTGGGCGTTGTATCTGACTGCGGGGTTGTGGTGAGAATCGCGATCTATCGCTGAGAATGCCATGATAGGAAGGTCGCTTTATCTCTTGATGCCTCCTAGAAGTTGGGACTGAAGAGTGCCATTGCCACCGTTTTTTTACCTATTGTTGTCTCCTTCATTCATCCCTAGGTCTTGGTTGAACACCCAAAAAAGATGAGATTTGATACTGTTTCCATTATCTGGCTGGCTGCTTCGGCTGCGGCTCAGCTCTTTCCGCCCCCTGGAGGGCCATTTCACGTTGCCTGGGAGAACTCGGAATTAGTGGACAATTCTCGGGTAGACCCCTTCAATGCAACTCACCCTCGGCGGCTTATGATATCTCGCTTTACGCCTGTACCTAGGTCAAGTTGCGAAAAGCTCTGCCGTGTGCCGTATATGACACCAGAGATGGCCGGACTAGAGGAAGAGATCTACAAGGCGGCTTTTCCGGACTTTGAATGGCTCAATGGCATATTTCGAAACCTAGAGGTTCAGGTATGCTGCAAGCAAGACAGGACTCTAGGGAAGAAGTTCCCAACAATCCTGTTTGGTCCAGGCCACAATACTACTCGCACGCTGTATACAGGAACAGCACAGCAAATCGCCAGCATAGGCTACGAAATAGTGGTAATTGACCACCCGTACGAAACAGATATAGTGCAATTCCCCAACGGCGATATTATATTCGGCGGCAGGGTGGGATCAAATCCCGACGACAAGGAGGATATTGTTCTTGGCCTGGATATCCGAGCAAAAGACGTTGCGTTCATCTTGGACACTCTCAAGCTAAATAGAACCGTCTACATGGGCCATTCATACGGTGGTGCTTCAGCAGCCCACACATTACCCAAAGATTTACGATTGGTTTCAGGCGTAAATCTTGATGGCGCGATGTGGAGTGACGTGCAATACACTGGCGTGGACCGTCCCTTTCTTTGCTTTGGCTCGATCGGCCATAACTCAAGTTCGGTCGAGGAACCCACCTGGCGGAACTTCTTCCATGCCATGGACACAATTCATCCGAGCGTGTGGAAGAGGGAATTGACAATAAATGGCTCGGTGCATGGAAGTTACTACGACTTTCCTATCATTGGGGATATTACGGGCTTTCGAGAAGGTGCCGAGGCCTTTTTTGGAGAGGTCACGGGGGAAGTAGTGATGAAAGTCCTCAGGGAGTATTTGAGCGACTTTGTACAGTTTACTCTACTGGGTGGTGAAGAAGGACTGCTGTCTGGTCCTGATGACGATTTTCCAGAGGTGATTTTCCTCAGGTGAATAAGGTATTTGCATCTGCTCCTAGTTGTATCTAGGCTTGTGTTCATCTCCAATCAAGACATCAGCGCAGATACCGTTCAAAACTCTTGACACCGCTACGTATAGAACAGTAGCTTATAATTTGCTGGTAAACACCTGACAGGTGTCTACTCTAACTCAATAGTATCTAGAGAGAACCCTTCTATTGCTTCGCCATCCATTATTCCGTCAATATAGCATTCTCCAATCATGGTATATGTTTCACGACCTGTCGGGCGTATGATGAACGGTGTCTCAGCACCAGCCAAGATACACACAAGATCACCAGCACGAGAAGTATGAGGTATCCGCCCAAAGCGTCCATTTCTTGTTACACAGAATAACGGCATTGCGAAACTCCTGACGATCTCTCCCAAATTTGACAAATAGGTAGAGATTTTGGGTGACTTGGTATCCAATTCAAAGTTACCCTTTTCCACGTCGTCAAATATCTGCTCCATGTACTGAGGAAACATGGCTATAGACTCTGGATCGGCGCGATTCCTCATGAGGTCGATATCACACATCATGCTCCGCGCAAAGGACAACATTAAATCGTCCCGAGGGTTGGATACGTCTCGAGCCGAATAGTGGTGACCAAATGCAAGACTATAGCATTCGTCAAGCCAGCGCGCGAAACGCCGTTGCCTCCGCTCTGGTAGAGGATCGTCAGTTTCTAGGAAAATCGCCGGGTTCGCCCTCAATTCGGGCATATCATCTAGGACCATGTCTAACATGCAAGTGGAGAAGGCTTTGACAGTGTCGACGATCCGGCCAGAGCAGCTGAGGATACGATCGTCCGCAGATATATGCAGGATAGGCTTGTTCTTTCCGCCAGCGAAGAACGCTTGGGGTCGAACCGAAGATCCCGTCAAGATGTTGTTGTCAATATTCCGCAGATCGGGGACCCACGACGGGAGGCCCTCAACCTCCTTCGGGTCTGGTTCATAGAACAGGTGCTTGTTGGGTGCCAGGCTGAGAATCTTTAGGCTTTGACCCTCTACCAGCATTGCCTTGGCAAAACGGCGGAACACTTCGCTGAGGGTGGCTTCGTAGTCGGGCTGAATGGTTGGACCTGAGGAAATTAGGCTCAAAAGCGAGTAGACATGATCCCTCGGGTCGGTACATTCAAACAACTGCGCAACCACAATTCCGTCCACGAGCGTGCCAGCATGTCGAAAAAGTTGGACCATGTAGATAGCCGCAGCACATTGCAGCGCCGCGGTAAACGAAAACGTAGAGCGGTTCACTGTTTTCTTAGCCTCTCCTTCGCCGCCTATGGGCTCCCTTAAAGTGCCGTCTCTGTCTCCCTGGTGAATTGGATTCAGCGCCTTGTCTATTTGCAGGCCTGCCGCCCTGTCGATGTTCAATATCCCGATACTGAACATCAGCTGTCCTATATTTAGCCATGGGAGTTGGACGTCGTTGCCAACATGGACTAGAACTTCCTTGGCGAGAGAGATCTCCTGTATCATCCACTTCCGACGGAACCATGGGCGCGCCACGAGTGCGCGCAGAGGAAGCCAATCATGATCCAACAGATTCGGCTTGCCTTGTTCACGTAGCCGTTTCGAATCTTCGTACAGCGCCTGCACGGTCGCTATCATTCCAGAGGCATCTTCGGGGTTGAACTCGGGAATCATTTGTAAGGCCTCTTGGATTGAGTCTACAACGTTCAGAGGCACACGCCCGTACACGGGATCATCGGCGATCCCGAGCCATACGAGCACGCGCTTGGCCTGTGAGTAGATATCAGGCATAAGGAGCACTTGGTCGCGCTTCTCGACCAGGTCATCTTGATTGATACAGATGGCATCTGCCCAGAGAAGGCGGGGTTGATCTGGCCGACGAAACGCGACCAGTCCGGTGAAGAGGCTGTTGGTGATGGAGAGGGTTGCACCGTTGCATGTTACTTGGCGCTGGTCCGTGGCTTGACCCCAGCAATACGAAATAGCTTCATAATCGGGGACAGAGTCGAGGGCAACAGTGGCAAGAGAGAGAGAGACAGGATCAGACTCACTTCCAGGGTGGAGGTGAATAAGGCGGATGTTTCGTGGGGCAGCAATGGCCGTGTAGGTGTATGTTAGATCCGAAACCATGCTACACAGTTATTAAGAGGGAGACTTTTTCTAAAGAAAAGCTTAATTGTTTAATTAGAGACAGCCTTCTCCCGCTTGAGTTATGAACGTTGATACGAAAATTTGATTTCTCATGCCCCATCTCATCACGATCCATCCTTCGCAAGCGCAAGAGCTGACAAAGCAATAATTAACCTTGCAATCTAATAATAGAGAGGGGCAATTACAGTCGCAAATCTAACATGTGGAGGAAGAAAATCCGTGGAGAAAAAGCTCCGTGGAGGAAGAAACCCGCGTATCTTGATCGCTTGGTAATTGCTATGTTAATACGTTGCGCTTCAACAAAAGTTTCATTGTGCTCGTAGGAAACCCGGTTGCTCACTACATATAATTCAAAATAGATACTGACTCACTTATGTAGACTCATGTGCTCCTCAATGAACATGAACTCTATGAAGACAAGGCAGACCGTTATAAGTTTCCCATACTTAACAAGTCCAAAGCTGCAAGAGCCTCTCTCAACTCAGCCTTCGTCGAGCAAGCCGCGAATACAAAACGATCGGGCCTCAGAACCACAAATCGTTTACCAAGCACTTCTCTAGACATTCTGTAGGGATCGTAATATTGAGGTTTTGGCCGGCCCTGGCAAAGGGAAGTGTCTGCCGCAAACTCTTCACCAGTTGCCAGTCGGTGAAGCACTGTCTTGTCCCTTAAATCTTGGTTGGAATAGGTCTGCGTGTTATTGATAATGAACGTAGCTTCGTCTATGCGAAGTAAGCCGGTGGAAACGACATGCTGAGATCTCAAGATCTCTTGGGCGTCAACAACATCGTTTGTAGGTTTCAACAAGACCACAAGCTGGAATAACCCTTTCTTCTTTTTCTCGAAGATGATGTCATCCGTGAATTGGATAGGTTCTGCAGCATTGTTGTGGCTGAGCTTGGTACAGTAGACCTGGGGAAAGTTGATTCCGCCCCCCAGATGTGCCAAGAATGCCATGCCTTTATTGGGCTGGTAGGAGTATCTCACCATCCCATCTCGGCGGTTACCCTGCTCCAATTTATGCTTCCAGCTGGGAACAAGCTGTATAAGCCAAAGATACCAATCTCTGACGAATAACTTCAGCCAGTTCCCTTCCGTTACGTAGCTGCCATTCTCCACCGTTGATGCCAAAGACCTATCGAGCTGTTGCTTTCGTTCGGTGTACCATCCTTCAAATAATTTGTGATAATTGGGGGCCTCCATTGAGGATGGTTGACGCGCAGCGATAGCAAGTCTCCAGGCAAGACTGATAGCATCCCGAAAGCCAGATGCTATTCCTTGGCCTCCAAATGGCGGAAATACATGGGCAGCATCTCCGCAAAGAATCACCCGGTCTTGGGACCATCTGTTACAGCTTCGGGCTGAAAACTTGAATGGCCGTGAGCGAAGCACTTCAATACAGTCATCTGGGTAATGTACTGCACTGATATTGAGCCCGTAGGTGCTTCCCGGATGGGTGATATAAGGGAATACCACTTCGCGGATCTTCTGGGGGCTTGCCATTTTAATGCCATCCTCATCTGGGCGAATGACGAATTCGAAGCGCCAGAGTCGATCTTCACTTGTTCCAAAACGACCGCAGACAGCAGGGCGGTTTGGATTGCACAAGAAGCGGAAATCTGAAGGGAAGAAGGCATCATATACCTGCTCCGGTGTGTATCCTTTCTCCCAAAGCGGGAATCTAGGATGTGTTTTTGGAGTTGGTAACGAAATTCTCCAATTCAGTGCGACCCAGGTTTCCTCATAAGGCATCTGAGAGACGGTTTCGAGACGAATTCCTCTGGGTTCCAGATAGTTCTTCCGCACGAAACCCGTTTTCCCATCAGCACCAACCACGAAACGGCTGCGAATATGCTTTTCTTGGCCAGCCGCATCTTGATATGTTACGTAGACCCATTTTTCATCTTCGCGGATTGAGGTGACGGTTGAGCCGAGACGGAGATCTGAAGTAGGCTCGGCTACGAGACGTGACCGTAAATTGGTCTCAATAGCCGGTTGCTTGTGACAAATAAAGCCCGGGTGTCCAGTGCCCCCTTCAGTCTGGGATTCGGATCAGTTGGAAAACTCCCCGGGTCTAGTTTTGAAAAATATAGCGTACAGTGTTGTAGTTCATCACCATAAATGGTTTCTTATGAAGATCGCTATGGACACCGCCAACGAACCGAAAATTTCCCACACCTAATCAGCCAGTGTTAGTACAGTCAAGCCGAAGTGACCAGGGACACTTACATTGGCCGATTTCGGAGAATACTTTATCATATATCTCACAAGCTTGCAGATAACGCACACCGTCCTCATCCAGAGCGATTCCACGGGGATCGACGTTCACTTCAAGGTCACGTTCCAGCACAATATTCTGAACACCGTGCCGTCCAAGTAGCACTGACAGCATGACCCCTGTGGGCCCACAGCCGCAGACAAGCACATCGGTTGTTTCCACAGACGTCATAGTGAACAGGAGATGTCAGCTAAGAAGGGTTTAATCAAGTGGTTGAGACTCTGTGTCGTGATTTCCATCGTAAGCCCTTGACATCAAGAGCCGTTCAATATAAGCCCCTAAAAGTCCCCATGGTCTACCAAGGCAAGCGAGTTCTACCCCGGAGTTTCTACCCCGGCGTTTTGGGGTCTGCGGGACGTCCAATTTGTGGCGGGACCAGTTTGTGGCGGGTCATGTGAGCATCAGAATCGGATGCGGGACCTAGGTAGATCTTTAAAATAGTGCTGATTCGGATATACGGCATTGGTAGGTGCATTTATGAACACCCAATTCGAGGGGTTAGATTTCATGGGAAACCAAACAAGTAACTTCATTGATACTGCAGACCAAAATGCCTGACTGGACACATCTTGTGCGATTCATCGCAGTCGAAGACAACCAGGTTCACCTGGGACAACTGGTCGACACTTCACGAGACATTGGTTTAGACTCTGTCAATGGCGTGGAAATCAAGGCATACCTGATTGTAGGCGATATCTACAGTGGGAAGATCACATCGCATGTTTATACGGTGAAGCAGGTAAGTCTTGGTTCCAAAATGCCATCACAAATAGCTCAACGAATATTGATTCATAACAGTTGCTCTCTCCAGTGAGCAGGGAGCAGTGCAATTTCATTCGATGCCTGGGTCTTAATTACACAGACCATGCAAAGGTAGGTTTTATGGACGGACATGAATCCAGAAGCGGAGTGTTAAGCCTTCCAAATAGGAGGCAAACCTGCAGCTGCCAGCAGCGCCAATCCTCTTCGCAAAGCCGAGGACGGCTCTGTCAGATCCATACCCCGCAGCAATCACGATCCCAAAGTGTGCCCAAGATGGGACGAGCGACTTTGAAGCCGAACTGTGTGCTGTTATTGGCACGAGCGGACGGGACATCCCCGAAGAAGAAGCCTTGAACCACGTGCTTGGCTACACGTCCTCGAATGATGTCTCTGCCCGGGACCTCCAAATGAAGACGTCGCAATGGTCTTTCTCTAAAGGACTAGATGGTAGCTGCCCTATTGGTAAGTGCAGTCGTCGGCATAATGATCAAAATTGTGATCACTAACATGGTCTCACAGGACCCGTGCTCGTTTCCCCCTCCATAATTAAAGACCCCCAGCAGCTTAAGATCAAGACGATTTACCAAGGCAATGTGCTACAGGATGGCCACACCCGGGATATGATTTTTGATGTGAAGAAGCAGATCTCCTATCTGTCTCAGGGAACAACGCTTGAGTCGGGAACCATTATATTGACGGGCACCCCGGCAGGGATTGGGTATTTTCGCCAGCCACGCGTTTTTCTCGAAGATGGAAGCGATGTGAGGATCGAGATTGAGAAAATTGGAACCCTAGTCAACAAGGTCAAGTATGAGCCAATGTAGGTTAGAGGATCTAGCAATCAAGTCTTGGTAAAGCGATGGACCCAATACATTCAAACATTACGGATTTACGGCAATACAAAGTACTGAGCCAAGGGTTTTGCGCTCAAGTTGAAATCTTTGCCCCGAGCTAACCGCGTGTTGCTTTCATAAATCCAGAATAGGGGACATCCTCTATCATGTGAAAAGACATAAGTAAAACTTTCTTTTAATACTCTATTTTGCTTCTGTTACCCGTTCCTTCATTATATTGATATTGCTGTGTTACAAAATCACCGGGATCACTCGGATAAATAGTGCTCAGGTATTTTGTGTACGTTTCCATGTCCCGGCAATCCCGTGAGAGTTTGGCCTTCCCCGCAACTTCATCAATCTAGCCCGGACCAGTCTCGCCACCTCCCCGCCAGAAATACTTGCCCCTCCCCCCATCGGGAGTTACCCCAGATTCCACCCACGTACAACCTCGATGGCAGATACGCGCGGCGTTCAAGTCGGGCCCCAGGCTGGTGCCCGACGTCGACACATTCAGGAGAAGAAATGTCCACAATGTGGCCAGGTCTTCTCCAAAACTGAGCACCTAGCCCGACATATTCGGTCACATACTAAGGAACGGCCGTTTGAGTGCGAATTCTGCGGGAAGGCTTACAGTCGCCAGTGAGCTGGTCCCGTAATGGCCCTTATGTCTAATGATATGTGAGCTGACCATTTACCAGTGACTCACTGCTTCGACATGCAAGGACACACACTGGTCTCGATGGTGACACTACTTCGAATGGCGCAGTTGTATCACCACCTCCATCACATTCAGGAACTAGCTTGTCGCTACAATCCCAGTTCCTGGATGATATCTCTACACTGTCTCCTTCTGCTCAACGAGCTGAGACATTGGGCGTAGCAGGAGCCCCAGAAGGACCTGCAGGGCCCGACTTTTCCATTTTTCCAACAAACATCCTCAACCCATCCGGTGATATCGAGAACGCGGCCGTGAGCTTCAACATTCAAGAGCCTGCCTGGCTGCTAGGGGAAGAGTTCGATATAAACGCACTGAACAGCTCAATAAGTACTGTTCTTTCGGAATGGGCTCACTACCCGGCCACGATCGACTCGTCCGACCAGCGACCCCTGGATCCAGGTACAAACTCATTCGGCCGCGTGAACCCATTTCTGTCCTCGCAAGACGCTGCTGTCACTACGGCTGCCACGGCAGTACAGCAGAAATGGCACACAAGACTTTCTCGAGATCCCAGCCCTCAGCCATCAAGCGAGCACTTTCTCGACCAAGAGTGCGTGGACGACATGTATCGGGAAGGGCTTTCCCATAGACTGCAACCACGGATGAGCCACCCAAATCTACCCTCAGCCGACTTTTTGGTGAGTTGTAATCAGTGCAGCATACGACGGTGGCTTTTCAACTAACTAGGATAGAATCTCTGCGTCAAACTCTACTTCTCACGATTCAACCCCGTAATGCCCCTTATCCATGCACCTTCGTTCCGACCATCGTCCGAAAACGCTCTAGTATTACTCTCGATTTGTTCAATTGGAGCCCTGTTTATAGGGACTGCGAGCGCAGCAGTGAAAGGCAGAAGGATCTTCCAAATTCTCAACAAGGCAGTCCTAGCATCCGTGAGTTACATCTGTGCTCTCTCCTGGAAACCAAATATTTTCTAATATCACGCAGTGGGAGAGTTATATCCGTCGTGGAAGCGTGGAAGCCCTTTCCCTAATCCAGGCAGCTACTATTGGGCAGACTTTTGGTATGCTCTCCGGACAGTCCCAAGATCTTTGCCTGACTGAGAGCTTCCATGGCACCATCGTTGCTTGGGCAAGGCAAGCTGGGCTCTTCTACATGCGTGATTCGCTAGGTACCATTGATGGAGATGGCGGATCAAGTCCCGAGTACGCGTGGAAGAGATGGGCGCAGGCAGAAGCATCCATTCGCCTCGTTCTTGCTCTGCATGTTCACGATACGGAGCTCGCCACCACGTTCCACCACGAACCACTATTAAGGCATACAGTAGCCAGACTTCCTCAATGCTGCTCTGATGAGCTATTCTCGGCCGCCTCGGCGATGGAGTGGCAAAGTCTTGTTCGAACAGCCAAGAGCACTGAGCTGTCAGGATCCCCCGATGCTTATCCCAGGGGCCTTCCTCGAGGCTCACAGTTACCTCATCGTCGATCGATGATGTTTTGGTACGCTTCATTGGCTGGGATATTAGCGTCGATCCAAGAAATCCGTGGTAGTCCGTTATGTGATGCAGATGTCAGGCAATTCCAGGAGCTTCTTCTGCAATGGCATCACGATCATGATCATGCACTGCAAGATCCAAGACACCACCCCATAGGTCTCGTAATCATGTGGCACTTGACCCATATCGCTCTATATGCCGATATTGATCTCCTAGAGAGTGCCATAGGCCGGGATGGGCACATCATAACGGAGAAAGTCGCCTACAAGGCTCGCCTATGGTCAGCTTCGCCCGAAGGCCGCCGCTCAGTGCTTATTGCATGGATGCTCGTCAAGCGGGCTGAGAGCTTGTCCATTTCAGTGGAGCCAGCCATGCACATCCCTAGAGCATTGTTTATAGCTGCAATTGTCATCTATTGCTACACGAAATTCGGACCAGCAGAAAGCTTGCAAATGGCAGCACAGAGCAGGGTGACGATGCCAGAGTTCATGGTATCATGGACATCACTTTCATTACAAATGACTCAAGGCATTAAAGGCCTGCCAGTGAGCTGGCCAGTTGACCCAAGCATGTTTTGTAATGCTATTGATCTGTTACGCCGGATTGGCCATTGGGAAATTTCGCACCGTTATGCCTCCATACTAGAATGTCTTTGGGATGAGTTCACTAAGGGTTAAAATAAAATACGAAAAATGGTCCCAAAACCTCTAATCAAACCAAGTCATATATTGCGTATGAATAAATTAAGGGTGACAGGCATAATATTTAGTACCATAGCGTCCCTCATCTCGACGTACAACTATTGTTACTTCTAGGGAAAAGGAAAGCCATCTGCAAGCGAAAACGCAGCGTCTTAGCACATAGCTTCACGGCTTTTTCGACGTCCATGTCACCCCGCTGCTAAACGTTTTGTTCTTTCACCAAGATAAATGTCACGCAGTAGCGCCAAAATCACAGCGAGGGTCCGATCACTCGACCCCACACTTGCAACGTATCTACCCTACATAAGGAATTTACCTACGAGTATATAACAAGAATCTCCGAAGCTTGTAGTTAAGAGCAGTAGGGATTAGGAATAGATCTACAGGTATACATTTATTATATACAGTTAATTAAGCGAGTATTATTAGTATAAATAGCGTAGAGTCTTATAAGCTTGCTAATAAAGCTTAACGGATATTTTGAATATCTATGAAGTTCCTATCCTGCGGTTTCCATACTCCAACTTGGTCCTAGCTTTACACTCCTCTGTGAAAATAAATTATCTTCATTCTGCTAGGTACTTGCTTAACATATTTAGCTAACACCTCGACAGCATATTCGCATAATTTCATGAATAGCTCTTAGTCCAAGAATGTCTTTGGGACATCCGGGCCCCAAACCGCCAAGCTTTCGTCCCCTGCTGGTCCATAACCTATTGGTGTCTCAGAGTTGATCACGTCCCCATCTGCATAGTGTTCGACCATGTTTCCGGTTGTGTCCCACCAGTAATCAAATATCTGGCTCCCCAAGATGTGACGACCTACTCCCCAGACGCTCTTGTAGCCCTTCTTTGCAAGCCACTGATGCCCTATTTGCTGTGTATCAAAGTCGTGGACCTCAAACGAGCAGTGATGAACATGCGAGGTCTTATTTGTAGACATGAAGAAGGTATGATGATCAACATAGTCGGTTCCGCGATCGATGTGTGCGAAAACAGCCACAATTTTCCTCTTCCCCTCGGGGAGTACATAAAGGAAGTCAGTAGGCACGATGTTGAAGTTGCTTGTGTACCAACTCAGCAGCGTGTCGAAATTCTGCACACAAAGGCCGTAATGACCAAGCTTGGAGTCGGTTAGCTGTGCTTTCTCTTTAGGCATCTACTTATGGCATGGGATTACCTTATGCACAGCTGCTGGGCCCTCCTTGAAGCGTTGAAACTCCCTAACTCTTGGTTTGTCGGCTTCGTAGTTTATGGTGAGCTGCTGGGGAATGTCTCCAACCTTTACAGGTTCTTGTCCATGGATGAGGCTAACTGGAAATCCTTCAGGGTCTATCAAAGTTAGGATATGTCCACCTCCTGGGGCATCTTTTAGAGCCTCAATTTGTCCAGCCCCCTCTATCCTGGAGGCTTTCTCCAAATCGGCGAAAGTTTCCACCTCATAAGTCCCTCCCAGAAACTTCCGTGGCCCTTTTTGTGCATAGTAAACGTATTGATCGGGACCGTAGCCTCCGAACCATCTCTTTTCGTCGGTAGCCTTGACAACATGCATCCCAAAGTCTTGGAGGAATGTTGTGATTTCATCAAGGCCGGGATGTTGGTATCGCATATGGACAAGCTTCACCAAACGGACTTGTTTGGAGGTGTCAATGCCTGCTCTAGCACGCCACTCTGCCGCTGGCTCACTATCTTTTCCGATAGCTTCAATGTCTGAGACTGAAGCCCCACGGCTACTTGGTGGGGGAATGTACTGTTCTCGTATGAGCGCGAGTTGTTATCCAGGATTAGAGCAGATAAGGCCGAACGTACAACTTGAGTAGCAACAGATGCCATTTTTGTTTCTATGTTTTTCGAGGCGTAACTATTTGGAAGCAAGAGCAAGTGGTCTGACACCTTCTCTTGCGTCAGCTCTGATGGTGGGGTTTAATGGCCAGCAGCAGTATCTCCATTGATATGTTTTTCCGGCTCTTCGCAGATGGAGGCCGCTCCGCGTATTGGGGTCCCCGGATTGACCGGATCCTTGATCCTTGCAACACAAATCGGATGTAATAATGGGTTTCTGTGGTTGTATCAAGCCTGCGGGACCAATAGTCTCCTTGTGGGTGCTTGCCGGACACTCTTTAATAGCGATTACGGTGGCGGGACCATTCTTGAGGGGGTGTGAACATGTCGTGGTCCCGCCGCAATTGGGACATTTAAAGCCGAAGATGGCCGTAAGGTGTTTGAAGGATACCATTCTTCTCATTGTAGATTTCGGCAGATTCAGCGGGAATTCTGTAGTCATGGCTCAGCAACCAATAGAGCATATTGTGTTATACTCCTTTCGGGAGCATGAGGCACTGAGTACCGCAGTTCAGTACATAAAGAATCTCGCCACTACGGCTAAACGAAACGGAGAGCCGTACATCAGTTCAATCAAATGCGGCACAACACGTCCAGCCGAGAACGTTAGGAGCCTTGGTAAGTCCCGCCGCCGCTATGAGTGAAGTGCAGGTTCTGCGCTTGCCCATTACCGGAGCATAGCTCGCTAATCTCCATGAAACATTGGCTTGCAGGGTTCAATCTTGCATCGATCCTTGTTTTCGAGAATGACGAAGATAGATCGTATTTCGTGAAGGATGACCCAGCTCATCAGGAGTTGGTGACATTCGTCAAAGGCAAACTGGGCAAGGATATTCTGGTCTTAGACTTCGCTGATGGCGTGGGAGATTGTACAACACGGGCAGCGGATTGTTAGTAGGGTGAATCAAGAGATCGATAACGTCCAGGTTGCCAGATTGATTAGTGTCAAATTCAGACGGTCCGAACACTGAAGCGTGTCTCTTCAGCCGAAGCTCTAGACCCTGGTGGTGGGACCTGAGTTCAAGGTTTGCGGGGCCCCGCAAAGGGACAAATCAGACTGCTGTCCTTGATAGATTCGCTATATATTACTTCCATGCTTGATTTGGAAATGCTGTTCCCCCTTGGATCATCGTAGTCTTCACCGAAAGAAGAAACCGTTTATTTCAGCTACCATGGATACGAAAGAAACACCACACACTGCGCAGTATGAAGGGGGGGCGACAGAGGGAGAGCAGATTGAGATGATTCCAGGTACAGAGGTCATGGCAGATGTTGAAGAGAAACACCTTGCCCATGCCCACAATGCTTCCTCCTCCGCAATCCTCATTCCGCAGCCGACAAACGATCCGCACGATCCTCTGGTACGTGCTGCTAATCAAAATGGTTCCCACATCTTATCACTAACCAGTGTATAGAATTGGAGTCTCTGGTGGAAAACCTTGGTAATGGTCAACCAAGGCTTCTTCGTGATTTCGAGCGTTATTCCGGCTCTTTCTATCGCCCCTCTGACGCCGTTATTCATGGAGACATGGAACAGATCCTTGACCGATGTGGCCCTGTTGGTAGGAATATCTTATCACTTACAGTTATATCCCAAAACTAACACCTTATAGACTGGAGTTACGGTTATGTTATTAGGATACTGTAACTTTATCATCATCCCCTGTAGCGAGATATTTGGACGACGTATCACCCTCATGTGTTGCTGCCTGTTGAACATGGCCGCCCTCATCTGGTCGGCAACGGCAAATTCCTATGGCTCCTTTCTTGGTGCCCGCATTCTTACAGGCACTGGGGCTTCGGCCAATGAGAGCATCATGAATGTCGTTGTTGCGGACATGTACTTCCTCCATGAACGGGGTAAATATGTGGGCTCATACTTGTACGTGACCACCTCGTCCTTGTAATACTTCGGTGGCTGACTTGGTCCAGCTGGTGTTATTTCGTTGGGCTGTTCTTGGGCCCTGTCATTGCCGGCGCTGTTGCTGACCGAGTCTCTTACCGCTGGTTCTTCTGGGCTTGCACGATTGCCCAAGGGGTGAACATGGTCGCGCTGGTTTTCTTCTTCCCCGAAACGCGTCGAAGCTACGACGATTATAATATGCACAGCCAAGCTTGCCAACCTTCGAGTAACGCCATGGGTCAGGACGAGCATAAAACCAAAAACCCGACGCTGGACTCACCCAGTGCATTGACGATCGGACATGAATGCGTCGGCAAAGGAAGACCTAGCCGAGCTCAGTTCAACCTCTTTCAACCTATCGACCGCGTGGCTCTTAAGCATGTCATTCGTCACTTTCTCACTCCAGTGCAAATATTTTTCTTCCCTATTATTTTCTGGGCATCCATGTCCATGGGCTGCGCTGCCAACGCCCTGCTTGCCGTAAATTTACTACAGTCGCAAGCATTGGCTGCGCCACCATACAATTTCACTCCTGCGCAGGTAGGATATGCAAACTTTGCATTGGTGGCAGGAGGTATTATCGGCCTTGGAGTTGCTGGCCCTTGGTCGGACTGGATTTCACAGAAAGCCACGAAGCGGAATGGGGGGATTCGCGAGCCGGAGATGAGATTGATATCACTAACCCCATTCATTGCTGCTGCTCTAGTCGGCCTGGTGGTAAGTCTCTGGACTCCATGAAACAAGAAGCTCGTCTAATCAGAATGGGTAGGCTTTTGGGGTGGGAGTGCAAGACAAGTGGCCTTGGCCGGCTGTGGTCGTCGTTGGGTTCGGTCTAGTTGGTGTTCAGGTTGTTGCGATACCAACAATTGTGATCACCTATGCAATCGACTCCTACAAGCCCGTAACTGGTGAGATTATGGTAATTGCAACCGTTTGCAAGAATACGTTTGGAGTAAGTCTTCCCAAAAAGCATTCATTTGTATCCATCTAACTTACAGAATGCAGTTTGGCATGACTTACTTTATGAACGACTGGGCGGCTGCTAGCGGTTTCATTCAACCGAAGATGCTTCTTATGGCTATGACTGTAGGAATCACCCTTCTGGGGATGATTGTGTTCATTTTCTTTGGGAAGACGTTTCGTTACTGGACCAAAGATGCAAGAGTTCATTCATTTTAAGGAACTCTAACACTCAACACACAACTAAGAAGCTAGTAGATGCCTATCTACTTTTTTTCTTCCATATTTACGGTGTAATTTTGCCTCAGTGAGAAACTATTTGGTTACTGTCATGCTAGTCTGGAATAATACGGTGAAAGTTGCTTTCAAGTGCATTCTTTGATTCATCAACCCCCATGTGCCCTTACAGCTGCGTTCTCCGCACTTCTACTTCGAATTTTGTTCACTTTCATTATTCCTATTAAGCGGGGCGTTGTCTCTTGATAGTGGTCTAATGTGACTTGTTGAAACCTAAGTACTCTGGTTTTTTCGAAGTTGGGTCGGTGGCGACGAATATGGAATATATACGTGAAAGAAAACGTCAAATGGGTCCGCTTTGGCCAAAGTATAAGAGATAGCTTATGAATCCAGGCATGAGACTATTCAATAATGCTTCTGTAATTGAGTCATTTACTTCATTTCATCTTTCAAGTCTTCTCAAACTCAAGACCAGTCTCATATTGTAGGGTAGTGCGTGATATGGGAAGGTAACCATCCGGTGTAGATCTTTTCGTCTAGCAAGATCGATCTCCGAATAGTTAAAAGCCCAAAATGGAGCTGATCCATAGTGTGATGCAGGAACATGTGCGGTGGACCTCATATACAGACTATTGATTCAGTCCCCACCAACGATGGCCTTCTTCAACTACAGACGCTTCTTCGCGCTATCACCGAGGCCCATAGCCGTTTGAGAACTAGTCCCAATACTCTCTAGCCTAAGGGGGGAATATTGGCATCGTCCAGTAGCGCGGGTAAAAAGCTGAAAGGCGCGGCATACTAACGCAAGATTGCATGTGGATATATACACGCTCGCTCCTAAAACGAAGCGACCACTTCCTCTTCCTCTTTCTCGTCCCCGAACCTTACTTTACTACACGACAAACCACAGCGCCCCGCCGCTGCTACCCGAAAGATGCGTTGGTCGCTCGCCTCTCTCGTCGTGTTAGCGACCCTTGCTGAAGGGCTTGCACACAAGCACAAGTGCCAAAGAAGTAGTGTCTTGACTCCCTCAGCAAGCGGCTCTCCTTCATCGGTTATTGTCTCGTCCTCTGCCACGCCCTCTGCTACTCCTATCTCGAGCTCTTTTGTTTCCGAAACGACTCCCGAAACTTCCACACCCAGTGCCATTGATATCACCTTGAGCCCAAGTAGTACTCCAGCACCACCTGAATCGAGCACGGATTTGACCCCTACAGCCGGAAGTGACACTTCAGTAGCTACCGGGACTACATCAAACACGCCCGGCATTTCTTCCTCGTCAGACGCCTCATCAAGTACACCAAGTGCCTCTACTACACTAGATGTGTCTTCGACATCTAATGCATCCGCGATATCTACTACACCCACGCCTTCCAGCCTTTCGATACCAACAACTTCCGTCCCACCTAGTGATTCAGCCACTCCCACTCCGTCGTCATCAACCTTGATCCCCCAACCAACAGCATTTACGCTACTGTCATCTGGAGCAGGCAGCGGAACTTTTGGGAGCCCTGTCTACTACTATTCTTCATCATCGTCTCCAACTCAAACTTTTATATTTGTATACTCTTCAGGGGCCCAACCCCCCTCAGAGATGAGAGTTGCACAGTTTTACCTCGACGTGTCGACCGGGGATATCTTTTTTATATACCAGGGCATCAAAAACCGATATATCCTTGTAACAAGTTATGACATATACAACGAGTATACGGGCGATTTTGATAACCAAAATCCCGGGCAAGTTGCCATTTGGGACTTGAATAATGGATTGCCAGAAAACTCCTCGGGTTACCACTATAGGCGACTTACCTGTTCTCGAACAGGGGCGTCCTTCGGCTGCACTTCTACCACCCCCGCAGGAGTTTTTAATACCTTCGTCTACTTGAACAACGGGAATGGGATTGAGTTTGGTAGCACCATTCCTGCGGGTCAGCAGAGCATTACTTTGTCTGCAGTGGATGTATACTAGACGATAGATTTAATGTTTTTCCCCCTTCAACATTGACATTCATTTTCTCAGATGGCTGATGATGAAGGGAGCACCTACAATTTGACATGCCAGGTGATGATGGAATCGTAAATCTTAAAATTGAACTCTACGGATCAACCTTGCCCTCCCAATAGGTATTTGAGTTGATCGAGTTTGGCAAATCTGTGTTGTATTCTTATACAGCACTTCCTCTAGCTTCGAGATGGTAGGATCTCCTGATTAACATAATACCATGATTTGTTTGACCTAGCTTAGATCTGTTAGTAAAGATCGAATACACTCTCTTGCACATCTTGCTCCTCTACCAATTCTCCCCGCATCGCGCCGTGAACATATGCCGTCCCAATCACATTATACCCCTCCAACCCTTCTCCTCTGGGTCGCAACACCAAACACTGATCCGACCCAAACAAAACGACCGCCAGATCTCCAGGGCGGGCGTCGTACGGGCCGAGGCCCATGTACGTATAGCTATGGCCCCTGGCCCTGAAAAAGGTACGGTTCATCACGCATCTGTATACGCACCGGCGAAAGGTGTTTCTGTGCTTCACCCCATCCTCTCCCGCGACAACCTCTCCCATTTCTTTTGCTTGTAGCCAGTCTCTTCGGAGTTCGATGACCCCTCCGATGCGCAGACCCTTGGAGGCTTGCCGCGTGTCATTAACATCCTCATTTCTATTCAAGACCAAAGTTCGCCAGAAGGAGCCGTAGTCAGCCGACCCATTCTCGAGATCGGATGCAAATCGGCTGAGCTCCATCATGAACAACTCATACCTTCCTCGGTGGATAAATGAGGAAAACCTTGTCATTATGGTACGTTGTACGAGATCATCGATGCGGCAAGGGCCGATGACATGGTCAATCTCGCCAATGACCACACCCTTGGCGCGTAGGATTACCGAATCCTGATTCAGGTCCTGGTATGGGATGAATTCCACATCTGCCTTCTTGTTGCCACTGGCTTTGAACAGTGTGTCAACCCCATGCTTTTCCCATTGACACGGAGCATGCCATTTGTTACGAATCTCTGGCGTCCATGTTGGTAGCCCTGACTCGCACGGGTACAAACGGTTCGAGAAAAGAGCATTCAAAGACCCATCTGTCTCGACGCTGTTCCTGACATAGTGTATCAAGATGTCTGAAAGCGATATAGTGTAGTCTGGACTTATCGTATAGTTTTCGGACACGAGACCGAGGAGGGCATACATCTTGTCACGGTCTTCCGAGGCGTCCAGAGGGTGCGACAAGTGCAGCAACCTCTTCAGTGTCGATCTTCCAGCAGCACGGTCAAGGTGAAACAATCTCAGAGTAGCGCACATGGTAAAGCCCGGGGGGTCCATGAAGCCCTGTCTCGTGAATGACTTGAACGGCTGCTGAAGGCGCCAGTCCCCGACCTCACTCGGAGAATACCATGACCACATGATGTTGAAATGGTCAAACATCATTTGGAGATCGTGCATAGATGCGGTATGCGAGCCGCACTGAAGAGTACACGGCATCGAGTCTCTACTCCCCCAATATCCTCGTGCAGCCAATTCCTGCAATATCCACATCCGGCTCCAGTATGGCCGCCTCAAAAGCTTCCACAACGATTCCCAGTCCCGCTTCTTTTCCTTGAACGGGAACCCAAGATTGTTCAGGTCGCCGCTAGGTCCTTTCCGTGACTTTTTGGCTCGGTTGTTGAAATTCTGGGCGGATTCCAAGTCGACGACACCATTTCCCCTGAGGAACATGGCAAAGTCCGTGACAAGGGCCATCGAATCCCCGCTGCCCCGACTCTCTTTCCCCAACCAAGCGATAACATTCGTCGCCCGCCGGTAAATTTGGAACATTTTCTTCACCTGGTCTGATCTCTCCTCATAGTCGCCCTGGTTGATGCAAAGCGCATCTATCCACAGAACCCTCGTGGTAGTCAGGGGGCGCAAGTGACGCAGCGCTACCTCAAGGTTCGCCGAGACATCTAGTCGTGATCCGCTGACACGGATCGGACGCTTTGTCTTTCCGTCGCCCCAAGTATACGAGAGGGCCTCATACTTAAGCTGATCATCGAAGCAGACGTCGATGAGGTCGCTTTGGATGTCATCGAGAAATCTACCTGGCCGGAGTAACAAAAGGCGGATCCCGTTGTGGACAGCTGCAATCGGTCCTGAATACTCAAAATCCCTATATTTTTGGAGGGTGTGTTTACTTTGGCTTAACAGCGTTGCGACATCTGTTTTCCCGGGGAACATTTTGAAAATTGCTGCATATATTGCCTCTCACGAAAACAAGGAGATCTTACGCCAGAAGAAGTGCAAATTCCTCCGATTTAAACGTAAATGGGCGATTCAATCACCAATGTGGCTTTACTGGGGAATAGCGACAGGGCGGACAGCAGCCAATATCTTGGCAGGGTGCTTATTAGACAGGGCTGTGCACACAAACACTGCATGAATTAACACAAGCAAGGGTAGTGATTCGTTTCTCTCTGCAGGGCTCTTTCGTGGGCTGACTGATCCAAGAGCCTAATATAAGCTTATCTTCTTCGTGCTTAAGGAGCCATTTCGATCCCATCAACTATGCTGCCTAGGGAAGATGAGAGAAAATACTTATACAGATATGAGAACATTGAATAATTTATCAGTGTTGATCGCTCAATAATATATTGGAACATCTAGGGCATCCGCTCAGCATCAATTCAGAAGGCATCAGGAGTGAAATCTTTTTTCTCTTTAATGACTGCTTCGATTCTCCCAGTGTTTCAAAAACAAATACCAATCCTTAGTCAGTTAAACTATCACTAGCATATCAGCAATTTAGTAGAATACTGCGTATTTCCCTGAGCACTGCAGCCATGCGTTTGTTTAGACTAACCTCAACTCATCTCGACTCCGTTCTGCCCTTATCCATATAGCAACAACTAAGGCAACTCGACATCATACCCCCTTCCTCTAATATCGTTGAGTAAGCGTTCAATTGGGGTAGCATAGGTAACATCCACAACCCCACGACAGCGGCCAGACGTTAACATACCAGCTATCTTCCCATCCAGGAACCAGACCGCTGCACCAGAGTCGCCCTGCGCAGAAAATGTGGTCCGTTGTGCCAGCATACCCTGATTAGGGTCCTTTTTCATGCCTATGATGCACCACTCCTGGCTCCAAGTTGTTTTCCCGGTCCTGAGGGAAGAGTACATACCATTACTCGAACCTAGCGTTAGGCCGGTGGCCGCACCGAATTTAGCGACGGTCGCTTGGTTGCTTTCGTCCCTCGGCATTGCCATCAGTTGAGATTCAGAAACTGTTCCGGACAGCTCAAGTGTGACATCATCAGCTCCCATATTCCTGGCACGTATCGTAGCTCCATGGTCAAGGAGACGTGAGTGTTGGGCTCTCGAGACAATCACTTGATTAGCGAACTCTGGAGCCACATCCGGGTATACCTCAACTAGAGCCCAGTCGGTCAACCATCTGAACTCCCTGCTTGGAGGGTCGGCTTGATCATCTTGACGAACAGCGGAATTTCGGCGAACAACAGGGCGAAGTCCAAAACGTGGCGCAAACAAGACCTGGCCAACAACCCGTGCAATTAGTGGCTGGAAGGCGGATAGCTGATGGAGGGCAGCCCCGATATGATCTCTGATCTCTTCCGGTTCAGCTTGTTCTTGAATCTCTGTCAAGGTGTCCCGGATTTGTCGGAATGCATCAGGGCCAGGCTGTATGATGTTGATCGGTTCGGTCAGCGGCTGGTGCATCGTAGCATTTAACTGAGCCTCATCCTGCACCACATGCCGGCATGTCAGGCCCAAAAATTTCGCAGAACCGTCCTGCTGCTTCCATTTCAAAACTGGCCCGAGTGATCCTTCTACTTCCAGTTCTGAAAACTCCCCCGAGGCATTTGTGGCCAACGGGCTAATGCTAGTTGCCGCAAGTGAGATCAACCTAGTCCCCTCTTCCTCCGTTGCGGTGAACTCTGGTACATGAGCAGTAGACGCGGACGAATGAAAAGAAACTGTTGACTCCACGACTTGGCAAAGGATATCGGTGAGTCCATGATTGTCCAGAATCTTTCGCAATTTCCGGAGGACTCGATCGATCTTCGCCCCCGATGAAGAGCGCTTGGTTAGCGTGATGCAAACGGTGACTGGAAGTTCTTCAGCATCTTTGTACCCTTTTCGTAGAATATCGACGGCCTGAGCGTCAGGTAATCGTTCGATCGTTCTCAGGATCTGCTTTCGAAGCTGACTGTCGGGGTGGTTCCACAAGCCACATATGTGATGCGACGCCAAGACCGGCTTCACAACACAGCGAGCATCTTCGCGTTCCTTCATCGACGCCCGGGTACTGTTGAGAGCCGAGGCTCCCATCGTGGGTGGTCCGACCTGAAACCTGAATCCCTAGTCAGTATCTTGGTCCCACAGGAGTCCAGAAGGGGGTTCCGAGGGGTATTTCTGAGCTTACCTATATTTACAGGTTCGGGACTACCGCGTTGTGATACTTGCTCTTTGTCGTGTCCCTGCTATGAGAGCTTGATGCTGTAGATAAAACAGGATCAGATATCTGTGGTTGCATGAGGCAAATGCCGGATGATGTCTCTGGGTGGTGCTGGTCAGACATGGCTGAAGGGTGAAGCTTGAATGTGGGAGCAAGTGAGGTTGGGGTGAGCGAAGCCCAATGGTGTAACAATGAACCAAGGCATCAAGGTCAGCGACCAATTGTTCTGTCCCTTCCACGCCATTTGCAGATACTCTTCTTTCCAATACACTTCTAACGAAGTCTTTTTTTTTATCCAGTACTTGAGAATTATATACTACGCTGAGCTCTACGCGAGATTAGCTTCTCGGTTTTTCCTTTTGATCTTGAGGATCTCCTATAATAAATAACGAGTGAACAACCATTCAGATGAGAAAACCGTGTCAAGGAAGTCACTTTGTTATCAGCATTCATATTATCGAACGTGCAAAGTGATACATTGGGCTGGAACGGAACATTCTGAGCCATAGAGCCAGAAGCTTTGGCTAAGAGTATCTGTCCCCTAGATGCGTCAAGGAATTGCATCTCGCCTTGACGTCCTTTACTTTTCAAACTCGTTTTACTTACTTCTTACTCCAATAGATGCAACTAGGACTCAGTGAGAAAAGGACTAAAAGATTTCTGTAAAAGATTTGCTATGACGTTCTTCTTGATCACAAGGCAAATGAATCATTGCTGTCCAATTTGAATTTACGTCTATCATGAGAGACTTCAAGTTGGATTGGCAACTATTGCAAGAGTGTGTACACAAATCCGGTATGTGCACATGGCACAGCTTCGAGCTCTATGTGAAGTACGTTACTAGCATGCCATTTTGTTTAGCCTGCTATCTAGCCCTCCTAGAAACATTCAACCGCTCGAGTGATACTCCACGAAATAATCTAGTTGACTCATTTGCGCAGGCAAGCAAGTGGTCAGTCAAAGGTTGAGTAGTCGAGAGTGGAGGGTGAGCTTTGCTTGGGCGCGTCCATCTGCCACGGTCTCCATCACGTTACGGGAAAACTGACTCGTTGTCTCACTACTTATAAACTGTCAGGCAGAGTAACATGAGACCGTCCTTGCCAACCTTCTCGCATTGATACAGTCCCTGGCTCTTCCCGCCGATTCGTTCCGAGAGCACACCCAATGTTTTTTTACCTATCATATCGTGCCGGGCGATGGAACCCTCCCTTCGTGTCGTGGGCAATATTTCACCAGAACAGGATTCAGGGTTGTAGCAAGTCAGCCCAACGAGACCCTGTCTGTGGCCAAAGCTTGGCCCATCAAAGCCTCAGTTGGAGCCACGTTCACCCCGGGCACCACTCACACGAGCACAAGTCAGCCCGCCCCCAATGGGCCCAAAGGGAAGCCGGGCGAGTTGTGTCAACATAGCCGCAATCGTCTTACCAAGGCGCGGCAAAGTTCTTTGAAAGCGCCACTGGCTAATACCTTCCATGAAGCTTCCATCTCTTCAGATCACTTTATCTTTTACAACCATTTTTTGAGAAGACTATATTTTTACATCAAGAGCTCGACCTCAGAGCAGAAGCTCAGAAAAGACCTCTCCAGTTGCAGTCGCGCTCATAAAACAACGTAAGTCAACACCGCAAAACAACCTGCTCGTCAAGTTCAGACACGACCAATGGATCCTCTTGGCGGGCACGACAAGCCGACGGGCCATGCAGCGCCGCCATCATATGACAATGCAAACACGACTGTGCATCCAGCGATTGATATCTCCGCGTCTTTCGCCAACTTGAGCCTCGCTTCAGGGCCACACGACCCTACCCCAGACTCCTGTTTGGCACATCTCAAGCTCCTATACGCATTCCAAGTCCTCAAAGAGGACATAGGATATACTGACGGGCTTTGGGGGCTCTGGGATACTCGTACCCAAGGGAAACGCGACATCCTGCGCCACCATGAGACTGACAAAGCGCCCAAAGCAGGCAAGGGTGCAAATGATCACAATGCACAACAAGAGGCTTTGAGCCAGGTGAGAGAAAAGAGATGGGCTGTTTTCGTGGCCCGCGCAGTCGATCGTTACGAAAGCTGGTGGAAATCCATGAACGATGAAAACCCGTTGCAAGAACAAGACATGGAAAACGACGGCTCCCTTGCCTATGATGAGTTTCCCAGCACTGGGGGCAATGGAAACTTCTGGTTCAACGGGCAGCTGCCACCCCTTGGTATGTGTGATCAAAATACTGGCTGAAACACCTCCAAACGACAAGAAGATTTCTAACTATCGATGTATAGATGTACTTATGGTTTGGCACTCACACATGCTCAACCCGAGAGCATATCTTGAAGATTGTATGCGGGCAGGGCTCAGGCAACTTTGGTGGCATGGAATGCCCTGGGCACTCATCAACAAGGCCATCGACTCCAGCTTCGTCTACAGCGTCTCCGACGATGTCAAGGCTGCGTGGGTCGCAAATACAGATCGTTCCTGGGACAATACCGAAGACAAGACACAAAAGGCTGTCAATTGCCCCATCTGCACCAACCGACTCATTGTAGCTTGGACCACCTGTGGCGCAGATGAGCAAGCGGACGAAGCCACCATCCCTAGTCTGGTAGGCTCCGGGTACTGTGACGGCGAGTTCCAATATGCCTGCCATGGCTGTGGAACTAATTTAACCAAAGAACTGCTCAGTCTCGGTAAATTTGACACTGACATGAAGAAATTGCTGAGAAAAGGCATCCCGATGCCAGGCACAATACTTGAGCCTCAATCTGGGAAACCCAAGTCGTATAAAAGCCGATCGACAGAATATGCGTTTGAAAAACTTCAGGATCCCCTACGCCTTCCAAACCGACTCATCCAGCAGGTTCTGTCCTTTCAGCTGCATGATCTGAGAACCCAATCTCAACAGCCAGGCTTCCAACCTCCAACAATGGAAAATATCAGACGAACAATTGAAGACACGCTTACAGACTCCCGAAAGTTAGACCAACTAGTCGCAAGAGTACCAAGCAACCATAGAATTAGCAGAGCAGCGCTCCCACCAGTAGCGGGAATAGTGATCCGCAAAATGATGAGCCGGTACTGGGACAACTTTTCGGCATTTGCACTAGATCTGTGCGGTGCTGTGATGCGGCAGGGCGTCTTCGTTGAGAAGATGTACCATTTGGATTGGCTACACTCTCCTGTTGCCCCTCAGACAATGGCCCGAATCTGTGCAAAGTACAAGAGGTTTCTGGCAATCATGGAGGATAATCCTACTCATCTATGCGTACCAACTCTCGATGTTGATCTGGTAAGCATTGAAAGTAATCCTACCAGAGACACATTCAGTCGTGCTAATACTCGTATCCAGGCCTGGCATACACACCAGCTCTCTCCATCAGCATATTATACAGCCGTAACCTCTGCCAAGGAAGACGCCAGATTCATTGACCATGATGATAAGATCAGCGATGACAAACTGGGTCAAGCTTTCGAGTGGACCAGCAAAACCTACCAGCAGATGTACCAAGAGGTGTATTCTGAATGTACCTGCTGGTATTGTGAGACGATCCGATCATCACATATCTCTTCCTTCGGCAAAGCGCTAGGTCTCTCCATGAATGACACAAGTAAATACGAAGTCCAACCTTTGAACCAAGTACTAACTTCGTTCTTGCTAACTCTTTACAGTCGCTAATCGATTTCATGAGTCGGGGGTCGCCCAGCAATGTCCTCCAAACAACTCGGCGCACATCTCCGCACACAACGCCGTCTCCTTTAAGCTCACTGACCCAGGCAACCCGCAGATGATCATTTCTAAGAGTGTTAGCGAAACGGCCCGCAGCGCGTACCAGCGTCGCCTCGAGGACAAGTATCAAAAGGCGTGCAAGCGGGCAGGCAAGAAGGGGCGTACACTGCCTCCCAGGGACGAATATTACAGCCACTGGGGATATCCATACTTCAGTACGTCTATTTGTCTCATGTCTTCCCTCTAACATTTGACCTGACAGCTAATAAATACTAGTGTATGGCCCATATGTATACCCTCCGTACTACACGCCGGGATTGTATCCTGGCTACGACCCCCATTCCGTTCCATGTGAAGGCTCTGGCTGCCCGGGAGCTTGCGCATCAGGTACTTGTGGCGGAGGCATTGCTTCAGGAGCCTGTGGTAGTCCTGGAGGCTGCGGGAGCTCTACCGGCGGGTGTAGCAGCGGCGGCGGTGGAGGCAGTAGCGGAGGTTGCGGCGGAGGAAGTGGTATGTGATTAGCGAAGGGGAAGATACAGGATGGATCATTCCTCTAGTCAAGAAAGACTTGCACATGGAGCGAAGCAGGAATATTTAGCCACTCATTCTGATGTATTGGGAGATTTTCAGTTTGTTGTCATGTATCCTTAGTCTCGCAGACGGAGAATTGCAATGACCGGACGATGACTCAAGGCCGTTACGGTATGAAATCATAATGCTTTGAACTCTCAGAACAGCGACGATCTGGCGACAATTAGGGTCTTCTAGGCCAAGATCAATTTTCTGCTCAATTCTAGGTCTAGGTTATGCAAAAGCTCATGAGTGAGGTTTCTGCTTGGTGTGGCTTGAGAATGGCAAGAGCTAGGAAGGAGCATTTTGTCTCCTTCCTCACAACGAGCTTCCTGCTCCTTTTGTGGCGCTTTTCGTCGTCCACAATTTCCATTTTCTTCTCCTCTCTTCCGTCTTCTTTTTCTCCTTTCCATTACATTCCCATGGTCCATGATCTCTGCACGTCAATCCCAAGATGCAGTGACAGTCGACGCCCGCCCGCGATACCACTGGCGAGGTGGATTCAGACCCTTCCATCAATAAACCGACGCAAACAAGCTACCAAGGCCGAACGCCCTTGACGACAAGATGCTTCGCGAGACCACGAGAGAAGCGACCTCGAGGCCTGACCTGGGTATTGAGCTCCATAATCCCCCGATGTTCTTCCATCCTGGCGATTCCCTTTCCGGACGAGTATATCGACAGACCGCCATGATCAGTCCCGAGGCACATGTCACCATCAATCTGTTTGGCTGTCTCGCCACCCAGGTGAACGACAACCCCTCCCGTGTAATGATGCTTCTCGGCTCGACGAAATCACTCTTCAGGGGAGCGATCCATATCCCCCCCGACGCAATACGTCGCCACGAATGGTCCTTCAACATCAGACTTCCAAAGAACCCCAGCTATAGATGCGTGAATACCGAGGTGTCCAATTCTACGATGCCACTTTTCTTGCCTATTGATCAAGACTCAGTCAGCGGACATCCTCTTCCCCCAACTTGCCGGACCAAGTCGCCATATTTCTACGCGTCGGTCGACTATTTTCTTGAAGCCAAGATTATCTACGAACGGAAAGGGATCAAGGATATTGTCCGCTGTCAATATCCCCTCCTTCTACGATTGGCGGATCCGAGTCCCCCCATTGCAGACTGTCGGCTAAAGATTCACGAATTCAAACGCACTGTTCATTCCCAGCGCCTCGTTCCAGGCATGCATGGTGCGCCATTGAGTCTGGGGCAGCATGTCAAGAAGTTCTTTCACACCTCGTCTGTGCCTCGTTTGAACCTGCAGGTTCTCATCGCCACACCGAGCGTCATTCAACTCAATCATCCAGATCCAATCTCTCTGACCATCAAAGCCATTCCCAACTGGTCGAAGTCTTCCGAGGTTCTCAAGAATATAACACAAACGGCAAGGTTGGTCCGGTTTTGGGCTGTACTGTCATCAATCTGCGAAATCCCGGCTCAATATCATCCTCTTACCTTCACCGGACCCGAAAAATATACCATAAGGCACAGTTTTGTATGCCAGTCGGAGCCTCTTGTCGAAATTAAATGCTCCGCTGATGAGGAGCCTAGGGATGTCGGCAAAGAAATTAACCTTCGGCTCGTGGACCCGGAGTACCTTGTGCCCAATTTTGTCACGTACAGTATGAAAGTCAGCCACAAATTGTCTTTTGAAATGCGATGGGTCATCGAGAAGGAGTATATAAAAATCCAGGACGAACAGCCAGTCATGCTCATGCCGGAAAGCATAGATAGAGACAAAGAGTGTCAGCCAGGATCACCAGGAACGCGCTTGAGCAACCCATTCACGGGACTGGCGGACGATATGGACTTGCCTCCCAGTTTCGAGGAGACGGAAAGGGAGAAGGAGTTACAGGCCCGGGCCCAGATCAATTCCAACAGAAACGGCCCCGAAGACAGCGAGGCAGGGAGTATGTTTTCAGATAAACAGGAAGAGTCGGGCGAAGCTGGGCGTGCCGGACTAGTCTAATACAGGAGAGGATCTGCTATTCTTACAAGCCGTACGTATTCATTTTAGTGCTGGTAATTTTAATTGGCAGCTAATTCAATGAGAGTCTTGGCGATGTTGCGGCTTGGTGATGGCGGCGGGTAAAACTGGGAACAGACCTAAAATAACCTTATTCGTACGCATGGAGTAGAACTTCACGGACACCTTGCATTCACCAAAGTGTCATCAGGCCTTAGAAATATGTCATTAAAGCCTCAAATTTGTCATTCATTGGCAGTGATCGCAATTAAAGTCTACAAGGCCACCCAATAATGCGGTAGCGCAGAGTTGCTCATGATTCGATGCAAGAGGGATACCAGGCCGGGTGGGGAGAATACTTGGTGAAGCAACGGAACATGCGCAGCCAGTTTCGAAATATTGGAAACCAAATAAATTAAATCAAATCTCCAAGTTAGGCGCTTCAGCTAGTTAAATCTACGTTACTTAGAGGAGGGCAGCCTCCCTGTTCAGTCTGAGTTGAGCTGGTCGGCCGGACTCGCCTTGGCTGGGCACTCAACTCGACAATGATTCCAATTTGAAACTTGCAAAAAAAGCAAAAAAAGAATGGGGAGGGAGGGATTCGAACCCCCGTCTTGGCCGGCGCTCGCCTCGGTGCCCTACTTTACACCTGTGTGTACAGAGGTAGGCGGGCTGGCATGCATCGCCAGGCGCTGTACCGCCCTCCGCTTTACCAGTGATTCCCCTCATCGGTAAATCTGGGTCGGGTGCGCTTTTAATGACCACGTCGTACCAATTAGACCACGGTCCCCAATTGTTGAAATACCGTTGCGATAATTGAGTATATAGCACGCTGGCGTGGAGTGAGGCTCCTGGCGATGTCGCGCCGCGCATCTGAGCGAGGGCCCCCCCACACCTTGCCCACGCTGTTTGGTCTTTGTGCAACAGGGACCCAGTATTAATTCTGGAGCATTCGCAATTTGCAGGGGACGATTATTTGAAGCATTTCATCACTCTTTCTGGTGATCCTCGTATGAACACTTCGACCCCACCATTTCGGCATGCATTATCACAACATCAACATATCGAATTATCGCAACATCAACATATTGAGACTACGAAATGACCTCAATATCAAAGCATTCCAATGGCTTAGACATTATGAGTTCATTTGAAGCGATCTAGGCATCCGAGCCATTGAGCGAAATACACGGATCTGCATATTAATTTAAAGGTCTTCTTCTTCATGCAAAACCCAGCTGGCTGTCCTAAAAATCCCTCTTTGGGCACCAAATATTGTAAAACATCCAATTGCACCTCTTCTCTTGATGATATTGATGATAGATTGAAATGTCGTCGCAAGAGACTTCTCCACCAGCCGCCTTAACCCCATCTAACGGTCAACCTACTCACAAGCGCGAGTCTCCACCAATGCATCTCACCCACGTCAACCCAATCAGAACTGGAAACACAATCCATGGTCCATGCCCCCACCTCGACTCTTCCCCTCTTCTCACGATCACCCCGCGGCTGTGCCTCCGTTTGTGCATATCGCGTACGATTTCTGAACGTGTCTTTGACAGTTGAGTTCCCAAAATCATGGCGCTCCTTGGTGATATTCCAACCGAAATCATCCAACAGATCTTCAATTTACTACCCAAAGCTGATCTCGCCCGTTTGTGCCTCACCAGTCATTCCAATCGTCACCATGCCGAGCCATGTCTTTATTCCACCATCAATTTCACATGGTCGACTTCCGAGACGCCGCCAATCATTCTCCTTCTTCGGACTCTTCTCTCTAGACCAGAGCTTTTTGCCCTCATAAATACATTTTCCTTAGTCGGAAATGCCCCTCGGCATAGGAAGTCACAAGACCAGTTGCGGCTAAGGATACCAAGCAACTTTTCCCTTTCTCAATTCATTTCTGCCATCGAACAGACCAAAGCACCGTACACCGACATCTGGGTGGCGAGGCTGAAGACCCGTCAAATGGACGCATTCGCCGGGCTCCTCATCGCCTACCTCTCCAACACGACCATTCTTACGATTACAACCAATTTCATCAGGAACTTTCACCTTGTTGGCAAAGTCCTCCGATCCAAGGCTCTGCAACTCACGCCCCCCCGTTCCGATTCTGAAGTCGATTCCGATTCTGAGGTCGACTCCGACATAGATGATGAGGTCTATTCAGATGAAGAGATCTATTCCGATGATGAGGTCTATTCGGATTCTGAAGCTGTTGGATCCGACGATGGGGATGTTGAATCCGATTCTGATGAGGCTCCCAACCCGGACGCCTTCCCAGATCAAATTCCCAAGTTTGCACGGCTGCAGCGGTTAGCCTATGTTAGACGTCTTGATAAAGATGAGCAAGATCAAGATCAGTCAGACCCGGATTCTCAGTTCCGGGAGGCTTTCTCTACTCTTTATCTGCCAAATCTTGTACATGTCAAACTTTGGCTCGCAAACCCCCATTGGTTTTGGTGGCCAGAGGGAAAGCCAAACCTCGACCACCTCGCCTCATTGGATATCGAATGGCTTCACCCAAGGTTTCTAAAGAAGATACTCTCCTTGACACGGAATCTCAAATCACTCACCTACTCTTGGGATAACGTTGAGGGTATCTGTTACGACGCGTCGAACGGCTCAGATCTAAACATGGATAAAATAATAACCGCCATTTCTCCCACCAAGAATACATTAGAGAAGCTGCATATCAAGTTTCGAGTTGGTTTCGGCAGAAAGGAGACATGGCCGGAAATACATGATTCTGGGTCTTTCGACAGGCTTGTCGAATTTGATAAGATTAAGGAACTACATGTCCCTTTGGTAGCCTTGTATGGTTTTAATACTAACTATCCCCCCTTGAGTCGCGGTATCCCGCCTTCGGTCGAGACTCTTATTCTGACCGACGACATGATGGATGACGCGACATTTGTCATGTGGGATGCACGTGAACCTAATATGACGGGCTGGGGGGAAGATCTAAAGGCTTGGGGGGAAAGCAGGCGCATATGGGCGCCTGCTCACACTTTTCAGAGTGTGATATTATTTCTGGCCGAGAGCTGCCCTACGAAGTTTCCGCGACTGCGGCAGATACTCTGGTTTAATGTTTCGGAGGAGGAGGATTATTCTGATTTTGAGCGCGAGGTCGAGAGGATCTCTCATCGTTTTGGCGTTGATATCAGGTTGTTGGATGATGAGAAAGAACGGTATTTTCAACGACGTGGCTGAGCATAGTTCTTCCTATTGGAGCTACGTCGCCCTTGAAATCAAATTCACAAACTTACTTTAGTAAGATTTTATATATTGACTCCAGGCTGTTATGTAGGATTGGGTCTTTGAACAGAGTGTGGCCACTTTAGGTCTTGTACTCGCGCCTCCTATGGCGCATGGTCAATATACTACTCTCCAAAACGAGCACGCTACCTGGCCCTCTCGAGCTGCAGCGACCCGAACAAAGCTTCAAAGGTTGACAGCGACTGCATAATATGGTGCAACCTTCCTCCTCAATACGTCAATGACGCCGATGGCTTCTCCGATTGTTTCAGAAACATTTTGAGCGTACAGCTGGTTTTGGGAGTTGCGGGTCATAGTGATCGGAGTAATGATCACCAAAGTCATTCATTCAGATAACAGATATTCATTAATCATTCTTCATCAAATAGATAGCAAGTTATTAGTCAATCGCCGAGCTAGTTCTCGTGTGGTGGCTTGAGAAGTAAGAGCCTGATCATTCTCTCATCCACTCCACGAGCAAGTGAGCAAGGCCCAAAAGCTTTGGGGTGTAGTTTATGGGCAAGCCCTCCTCGAAAATTCATCCAGTCGTTGCGGAGATCATCTGCGAATATTCGAGAACAGAGGCTCGGGATTGCGCGAATCCCCTCAAATGTGTGTCCTCTTCCCGAGCTGACCCACCGCGCTTCGCGATGCTGGAAAGCCACCCAAAGATCACAACGGCTCCCTTTCTTGGTTCTCTCAGGAATGGCTTGTCGGATATCTCTCAGGTTGACTATTTCGGCTTTGAACACCAGCACGATGCGTGTCAAGTTATTGAAGCGCTCTCCTTTTTCGATGGTTGCCATCAGCTCCTTGGCTTGGTCGAGAATTCCCTTGCCGCAATCACGAATGAAGAGCTCTACCAAACTCTCTGGAAGGCATTCGATGAGCTGAGGCGCCCCTTCGATCTGTGAGGGCGTGTCTTGCTCGTCTGTGGGCGCTTGGTCAAACTTGCCTGTGAGAGACTGCATCCCAATACTGAGGTGCCTCAGCGCCGTCATCTGGGCAAGTTCGGTTCCCAGATACAACCGCTGGGGATCGTCCTCCCAGCCGATCTTCTTGCACTCATCGGAGAAATTAATGTGCAAATGATGGAGAGTTCTAGCGTGGGGGAGTACGGCTTCCATGATATCCCGGGCAAAAATACCGGATATCGGTTCGAAAGTCGGGCTGATGTACTCGAATTTCTCCAGGTGCTTGCATACCCTCAATAAAGCCTGTACCTCCGCCGCGGGCGCGAGAGACTGGTGGAGAGAGATGGATCGCACGGAAGAGGACCGGGGTGTGGTGATGAGGGGTAGAATAGTTGATTCTCCTGCGAAATTACCACGCCTCGTTGTGTCGAGGGATTCATAGGATTTCAGCTGAGGCAGCGCCATGAGTCTGAAAGCCTGTTCCCAGCCACAGTCGTTATCCTCGTGGGATTGGGATTGGACATGACGAAGGTTCCGCAGTGGAGCGTTGAAGCCAGAGGTGTTGGATGTTGACAAGGTCTTGGCCATCTCAAGTAAAAATATGAAACAGTCTGGTTTTTTGAAAAGTTGGTTCTGGGACATTCCTTCTTGATAGTCTTCGAAGTAGAGTCTCCGCACACCCGAACATACGAGTAAGATCAAGGAAATCTGGGCATCAGTAAATCCCTCTTTCAGGTGAGCAATCCAGCTGTCCCTTCGTGTCAAGTCAGCTTCACTCAGTTGTGGACCCAAGGCATTTATGATGAACTCTTGATATATGGCGGGTTCTTCTTCGGTGCTAGTGACCGCGGTGGGTGTTTTCACCCTCTCCCTGGTTGTCGTGAAGCCACCTAGGATAATTGTATCAACCCTGCTGGCTAGTTCGGGCTTGGAGATAAGAATATAGCGTAGAAATTGCACATTGCGAGTCTCGGAGCAAGGGCCCCTACCGATGTGTATAGGGGCTGTATTTCGGAAGATTTGGACAGAGAAAGGGAGAGCAACATCATATAATTGTTTGCATGTTCTAAGCAAGGCATGAATGGATGAAGGGCCAATTGATTTGACGAGATAAGAGCATATTTTGGATTGAAGTTCTGGTGGGAGATTAGTGAGAATCATGCTGACTGGAACGAACGTAGACACAAAGATTAACGTCAGGGAGACAGCTGGGAGAGCAGAAGAGTTGGGAACAAGAGTAGGGAGTGGGTTATTACTCAGACCACTCTCATGGCTGTTGGGCGTTGGCTGCATGGTCAAGGTGGTTCAGGGGCTCGCTCGACCAACGCACAACATTAAAATCTGCCACCCATCAGACCACATGGTGAATATGAGACTAAAGAAGCCCTTTGCATGATTCTTCGCGCAACATCATTACTCAAAATCTGAGCGCCCTTTCACTAGATTTCAACTTTGAACCCAAGAGGTTGGAGCCTGGAAGATCCAAAGAGGATTGATTGACCGTATATTGTGGCTGCAGCCTGTTGAGGAGGGTCATGGCTTACCCTATATACAGATCCAATCGTTACAATTCACGTAGTCCAGATTCCTGATAGGGCTTGCCTTCCGATACAAGTATCGACCGCATATCTACACTTTTTTTTCTCCATCATTGATATCCTTTTTGAGGAACTATGGTGTATCAAATAATTCTGATGTGTGTTTGAAATTGGAGTACTACATGAACGATCGCGTAGAGACCTGACAAAGTTGCCTGCAATCAAGTTCTGGCAATTTGGCTTTGCGCTAAACCAAGCTAGGGCAGATGGTGGAGAAAACTGCACGATGTGTGAACCATGATTGGTCAAATCAACAGGCAGCTAACTCGCCCATTTTGCGTCAGCGCCCATCTTACGTGCTCACAGAAAATGCTCACAGCTCCCTTGCAAGCTGAGGCAGCAGTTGGGACTTTTGACAACGATGCGTGACCAGACCAGACAGGGACGGACAGTATTATTAATATTTGGCGCGCGTTCGGTTACAACAATCAGACACCGTCGATGTGCTCGGAAAATTAAAGGCGCGGATCATCAGTGCTCCTAGAGCAGACGGGATTTCTCACTGCCCTGGTCGGCGAAAACTGGGTTATGCACTGTCTTTGAATCTCATCAGTGCGCGTATCCAGACATAGACATAGTAGCAGGCTGCGAGTGGGTGTTTCTTGAAATTGACTTTTTGAACAGGTGGCTGGGCTTTGAGATGGCAGAGACAAGGCTGAGCCTCTGCTGCCTGTAGCTCTTCCGATTGCGTTGAAGCTAGGAAGCTAGATGCTGCGTGTTTTCAGTCCACGCGTCCATGGAGGATGGTGAGCGAACACACTGTGTGGGCCAGCCCGACCGTCCTTGCAAACTGTCGGGGTTCTCGCACACACCGGCTGCGAAGTAATCAACAGATGGCCCATGGCAGCATCCGTCCAATGCTCTTTCAGTCGCATTCGTAGCCGATCAATGTCTTACCCGTATCGCACACATGATTCATTGGTGTGAGACAGGCGGGCGAGCTGCAGCATGTGGCAGCGGGAGTGGGGGTTGCTCCAGGCCCTGTGACCACTGATCACTCGCTGTGGGAACCTGGAACCAGGCTTGCAGTGGACGCTAACGAGCCCTGCAGCGCCATTGCCGGCGGCGGCGTGACAATCCAGCGGCCGTCTACCCGCAAGAACGCACTAATTATGCCATCATCAGGTCATTGTATGTCTCTTGCCTCTTGCCTCATCGCAACACGCATCATTGTTAGGGCAGGGCTCGACAGGGAAGTGCCGAGCTGAGGCACAGACAGACCTCCAAGGCTCAAGCCAGCATCTGGTATCCCAGCTACTCTCCTTGATCCATCCCCGTCCGCCGTCTTATGCACCTCTATTTATAACAGTGCGCCTGGGCCTCCCCCATAAGCTCCACCCCCTCACTGCCTTGGCGCTGTCAAACAACCTCATAAATCCCATCTGAGGCACGCTCCCCCTCTGCCACTGGCCACTTCCAGAGCAATCGCCAATCTGCGCTCCCGGACCCGACGTTGGCAGTGACATACTCACCCGGCCGGGCCTCATTGACAGAACCGCACCGCCTCTACCGCTCCGCGATGGCGGGCACGGCCATGGAGCGGTTCCGGGCCAAGGTCTCGGACACCACCTTGCGCCTGCTCTACTGGTTCAACTCACCGCAGGGCCGCGGCGTGCTCAAGTGCACCATGGCCTACACCATCGCCAGTCTGGCCACCTTTGTGACGCCCGTCGCTCACCTGCTCGGCAAGCCCGGCGGCAAGCACGTCGTGGCCACCATCACCGTCTACTTCCACCCCGCCCGGACCACTGGGTCCATGATCGAGGCCGTCATCATCGCCATCGTCGCCATTGCCTACGCCGAGGTCATCTGCCTGCTGTCCATGGCCACCTCCGTGCTCTTTGGCGCTGTGTGGGGGTTGGTCACCTTGGCCCACGTCCTGGTCGTTGTCTTGTTCTTTGGCGGAGCCTTCGGCTTCATGGGCTGGGTCAAGCAGAAGATGGAGAACCCGCTGGTCAACGTCGCTAGCACCCTCGCGTCCCTCGCCATCATTAGCGTCCTGACCAAGGAGACGGCCGTGATTGACAATGTCTTCTCCAACCAGAAGATTGTCCAGGTGCTCAAGATCCTCCTCATGGGCATCGCATCCACCACCATGGTCAATCTCTTCATCTGGAGAGTTTCGGCTCGGACCCTCCTGCGCACCACCATGGACAAGGGATCGACTGCTCTCGGAGACATGCTGGCCATGATTACTAGAGGCTTCATGACTGGCACTGAGGACGACCCGGCCCTTGCGGAGTACTCGGCATCATCTTCCGCGTACCGAACGAATTACCCTCAGATGATGAAGAATCTGAGGGAGGCCAAGTTTGAGCACTATCTCCTTGGCCATGAAACAATCTACGTCGCCGAGAGAGCGCTCGTTAAATCGATGGACAAACTAGCGCAGTCCATCGGAGCTCTGAGGAGCGCGTCGAGCACGCTGTTTGTCCTCCTCGACAACCCATACATCTACGGACAGCTCAATCCAATCATCAACCAGATCAACCCGAATTACCTCAGCCCCAATGGCGCACCTTCTCGCCCTCCACCATCACCCATGTCACCCGTTTCCACTATACCTATTTACTTTAATAACGAGAGCAGCAGCGACGACGGGGAGGACACGGAGCCCGCCTTCAACCCTCCCGACTTTTTCACATTATTCATCACATCGCTAAAGGAACCGATGATCGCGCTTACAGACGAGATCTGCCATATCCTCCGAGAGTCGAAATTCGAGCATGGCAATGAGCAGAGTCGCGCGAGCGGCGGGCTGAGCGAGAGCATCGCCGTGTTCAGCATCGCGAGAACCAACGCCCTGGAGCAGCTGTACGAGCACCCGGCACTCCGAGCCCGCGACTCGGCAGCGCACCAGGTCGAGCTCGAACAGGTCGCAGCAGCCTGCGGGCACTTCACATCTAGTATGCAGGCATTTGCCGAGGATGTCCAGGTTCACCTTGAGACGCTGGAAGATCTGCGCTACGTGGGCGATCACTCGAGGCGGTCGTGGGAGTGGATGCTCCCGTGGCGCAAGGGCAGTCTGAGCTCGCTGCGGCTTTCCTCGCTGGAGGAGGAAGGGCTCATCAAGCCGATTAGGAAACACGCTACGCCGAGGGGGATTTCGGACTCCATGGTGCGCAGGAGGGACACCTTCAGCTGGGAGGCCGCGCCCAGCGCGAGCAAGCTGTTGTCAATTGTGTCGCAAAGTACTCTGCGCTTTGTCAGGAAGCTGGCAAGGGACGATAGTGAGTGGTTTCTAAATGGATCGACGATACTCCTCGTCGCTGGCAAGTATCTTGTAATACTAACGTGAAGCAGTTCTATTTGGTCTGAAGGTGGGTATAGGAGCCTCGCTTTGGGGCATGCTGGCGTTCCTCGAGAGAACTCGCGAATACTACCACCACTATCGTGGCGAATGGGGCCTGCTGTCATTCATGATTGTGTGCTCCATGACGGTCGGGGCTTCCAACACTACGGGCGCGTCGCGATTTGTCGGAACGATTATCGGTGCTCTACTTTCGTTGGCGGCGTGGAATATCAGCCAGGGCAACCCGGTGATCCTGGTGTTCCTGGGCTGGCTCGTGAGTTTCCGGAACTTCTATCTCATTGTGGCCGCGGGCAAGGCGCCACTCGGTCGCATGACCCAGCTCGCGTACAACGTCTCGACGCTGTACGCCTACAGCTTGAGCGCAGGGCTGGACAACGTCGAGGAAGGCGACGACGAGGGTGGTATCGATCCGGACATGCTGGAGATTGTCAAGCATCGCTGCCTCTCGGTGACGTGCGGGATCCTGTGGGGTCTGTTCATCTGCAGGGTCATGTGGCCCATATCGGCGCGGAAGAAGTTCAAGGAGGGCCTCTCGATGCTGTGTCTCCAGATGGGCCTCATCTGGAGGCGTGGCCCCCTCGCCATCCTGCTCGACAGCGAGGCCACGCGTAGCTATCTGCGGTCGGGCGAGCAGGAGGCGATGACGAGGTACGCCGCCCGGCTCGAGAGCCTGCGGCAGTCGGCATCGCATGAGTTTGAACTCCGGGGCCCCTTCCCGTTCGAGGCGTACGGGCGCATCATGAGGAGCATGCGCCGCATTCTCGACGGCTTCTACGCCATGGCGCTGGTGACGCACCGCAGCGGCCACCTCACGCCCGGCGAGAAGGCGCTGCTGGCGTACACGGCACCCGAGCGCGCCGTGCTCTGCGACCGCATGTGTCACATCTTCCAGGTGATTGCCAGCTCGTCCATGCTCGAGTATCCGCTCTCCAACGCCGTTCCGAACATCATCGCGCTACGGAACAACCTCCTCACCAAGGTGTTCCAGTTCCGAAAGAAGCACTCGGCGGAGATGGCAGGGGTCGGGGGCGGTAGTAGTAGTAGGCCCGGCAGCATCCGCGACATCGAGGTCAAGTCCCAGCGCAGCCGTCACAGCGACGATGCCTCCACGGCTAGTCTGGTGGCGGTCGAGGAGAGGGACTACGCGCTGCTGTACGCCTACGTGCTGGTGACGGGGCGGGTGGCGGACGAGCTGCGAGTCATGGAGCGCGAGGTGGAGGGGCTGTATGGCGTGCTGGACGAGGACGCGGTGCTCCTCCAGTAAAGGGATACATTATATCAAGATACAACGATCGGAGTATCGGCGTTTGTTTTTTCGGGTTGTTTGTCTGGTTGTTTGTCTTCTTCTTTCAGTTTGGGTACACGGGGATAGACCACTGCATACCCTATACCTACACTTTCTTGCACATATTTATTTCTACATTAGCGTTAACCTAGCATATACGTATCACGACTAGAAAAAACATGACTATTCCATCCTATCGGATCATGACTAGAAAAACATGACTGTACTATCCCATCGTATCTTACCGAAAATCCGGAGAATGCCGGGCTTCCCCATACTGGAAGATCCGAGGCGGCGGGCCGGAAGACTCACTCAGGGCGCAGGTATTTGAAATCTCTCAGCTGGCGTAATGCCCCGATTGGGGAGTTAAAGTGAGCGTTGGAGAATTTGGAATTTGGAATTTGGAATTTGGAATTGAAGAAACGGGCTAGGCTGGAAACGGGGAAAACAGGCATCGGGGCTAGGCCTAGAGTGGTAAAAATAGTGGCCTGTGGGCAGGAGATGGCGGAGAGGTGGGTCCCTCCTGCGTCGCTTCGCATTGCCTCCACTGTTTGTTGATTATGTCATGTGGTATGACGTTTGCACCTGGGGATGTAGCCGGTTGTGCTGGATGCAAGCCGAGAAGTTTTCAATCGGTGTAGCAGTCGGGGGTGTTGTGGTACGTAATTGAGACAATGCAATGTGTGATGGTTGTGTTTCCAAAGAAGATTCGAAGCGATAAACTCGGACATTCGGGGTTGGCAGAGTCGTTGATGCAATCCGTCACCGTTGATCTCCATCTCGTACCGGTACCTGCCGCCATCGTCTGGGCGGGCAAGAGTCGCGCCTTCACCCGCCAAAGCTGCTGTGGGGACACTCGCGTCCAGGCCCTATGGGGGATGGCCCAGCGCTGGCTGCAGACTGCCTCGGCACTGTCCGGCCAACAGGTGCGCGGGCTTTGTCATCTGGCGCCCTGCGAAACCTCCAAGTGCGGGGCAGACGGGGCTTGTACCGGTACTTCTCGTCTCCCCTGGCCTGAGTCAAGGCAGCACACAATTGCTGCAGTGACGATGCCCCGACTTTTCTCCCATCGGCATTGCTTACCCTTTTGAATTGCGTCCCTCCTCCTCCCACCCTAGCCTGAATCGAAGCATCGTGCCGTCGGTATAAGACCGCCGACCTGCCAGCTCATTGTTAACGCTGTTTTGTTTCTTCTCCTCTGCTTTCTGCTTTGTCGATGCCTCCCTTTGGACGATTGATCCCCAGAGCGTACCTCCGGAGACTAGAACCACGACGACTTCTCCTCCTCCCACACCGCACGATTAGCACCAGCCTCGTCACCATGAGTGAGAGCAAGTGCCCCTACGCCCAGTCCAACGTCGCTGGCGGCGGCCCCAAGAACCGCGACTGGTGGCCCGAGCAGCTCCGCCTCGACATCCTGCGCCAGAACGGAGTTGCCTCGGATCCCTTCGGCGCCGACTTTGACTACGCCAAGGAGTTCAAGAGCCTCGACTACAATGCCCTCAAGGCCGACCTGACGGCCCTGATGACCGACTCCCAGGATTGGTGGCCAGCCGACTTCGGCCACTACGGCGGTCTCTTCATCCGCATGGCCTGGCACTCGGCTGGTACCTACCGCGTCTTTGACGGCCGAGGCGGCGGTGGTCAGGTAATTTCATCCCTCGGTTTGCATGTGATCAATTGGAGCTAGAGCTAACCGGACTTTTTCTTTGCCAGGGTCAACAACGATTCGCCCCTCTCTCCAGCTGGCCCGATAACGGCAACCTCGACAAGGCCCGCCGCCTGCTGTGGCCCATCAAGCAAAAGTATGGCAACAAGATCTCCTGGGCCGACCTGATGATCCTCGCCGGCAACGTCGCCCTCGAGTCCATGGGTTTCAAGACCTTTGGCTTCGCCGGCGGCCGCGCCGACACCTGGGAGGCCGACGAGTCCGTCTACTGGGGTTCCGAGACTAGCTTCTTCCCCGAGGGCAGGGACAAGCGTTTCGCCTCGGGCCCCTCGCTGGAGAACAAGTACGGCAAGGCACATGCCCAGAGCCTCGAGAAGCCCCTGGGAGCCACCAACATGGGTCTGATCTACGTCGACCCCCGCGGCCCCAACGCCAATGCCGACCCCATCGCTGCCGCCCACGACATCCGCGAGGCGTTTGGCCGCATGGCCATGAACGACGAGGAGACCGTCGCTCTGATTGCTGGTGGTCACACCCTTGGCAAGACGCACGGCGCCGCTCCCGACAGCCATGTCGGCCCCGAACCCGAGGGTGCTTCCATCGAGCAGAACGGTCTGGGCTGGAAGAACAGCTACAAGTCCGGAAAGGGTGCCGATGCTATCACATCTGGTCTGGAGGTTATCTGGACCAAGACTCCCACCTGGTGGAGCAACAACTTCTTCGAGTACCTGTTCGGCTACGAGTGGGAGCTCGTCGAGGGCCCTGGCGGTGCCCCACAGTTCGTCGCAAAGAATGCCGACAACTTCATCCCCGATGCCTTTGACAAGGCCAAGAAGCACCCCCCCAGAATGTTGGTGACTGACATTGCTCTCCGGGCCGACCCTGAGTACGAAAAGATCTCGCGCAACTTCCTCAAGAACCCAGACCAGTTCAACGATGCCTTCGCCCGCGCCTGGTTCAAGCTCACCCACCGTGACATGGGTCCCCGTATTCTCTACCTGGGCCCTGAGGTTCCCAAGGAGGAGCTCCTCTGGCAGGACCCTATCCCTGCCATTAACCACCTGCTCGTTGACGGCAATGATATCCTGAGCCTCAAGCGAGAGATCCTCAACTCGGGTCTCAGCATCTCCAAGCTCGTCTCCGTCGCCTGGGCTTCTGCCTCGACTTTCCGTGGCAGCGACAAGCGTGGTGGTGCCAACGGTGGCCACATCCGCCTGTCACCCCAGAAGGACTGGGAGGTCAACAACCCCCAGCAATTGGCCGAGGTCCTCCGCGTCCTCGAGCGCATCCAGACCTCCTTCAACGAATCCCAGACCACCGGCAAGCGCATCTCCCTGGCTGATCTCATCGTCCTCGCCGGTTCCGCTGCCGTAGAGAGCGCTGCCAACGCTGCCGGTATCCGCACGGTCGTGCCTTTCATCCCTGGCCGTGCCGACGCCACCCAGGAGCAGACCGACGTCGAGTCCTTCAACTACCTCCAGCCCATCGCCGACGGCTTCCGCAACTACGGCAAGTCATCTGGCCGCGTCAAGCAGGAGCAGACCCTCGTTGACCGCGCCCACCTTCTCAAGCTGTCCGCCCCCGAGCTGACCGTCCTCATCGGCGGTCTTCGCGCCATCAACACCAACTTTGACGGCTCGTCCCACGGTATCCTTACATCTCGCCCCGGTGTCCTGACCAACGACTTCTTCGTCAACCTGCTGGACATGTCCACCGAGTGGAAGGCCGTCGACGACTCCAAGGACGTCTTCGAGGGCACCGACCGCAAGTCGGGCGCCAAGAAGTGGACCGCCACCCGCTTCGACCTCATCTTCAGCTCGCAGCCCGAGCTCCGCGCCCTGGCCGAGGTGTACGCCAGCGCCGGCGGCCAGCAGAAGCTCGTCAACGACTTTGTCGCCGCCTGGGCCAAGGTCATGAACCTCGACCGGTTCGACCTCGCCGCCCCCGCCAACATTGGCGTCTTTAGCCGGCTGTAAATTGGTAATTTTGGGAAATGAGAAATGATCCAAACGGGAACGGAAGAAATGAAAGACAGAAAACAAAGTAAACAAAAAAAGAGATGTTAAAATATCCCACTTGGTTGGGATTGTTAGATAAGCTTGTTACACATATTGCTGTAGAGCGTCTTGATGAATCAATGTTATTTTATGAAGTTTCAATTGACTGAGCTTAGTCTGCTTGTTCTATTTTTGAGTGACTATGTCGTCAAGAGTTCCTTGCCTTGTAAAGAACGCTGCGATAGAGAGTTCTAGCTTATTTACATTGGAAATTAAGGGAGAGATGTCCTCCGAGGCGAAGTTACAAATTTCACGAATGAGTTCGTCATTTTCAGTCAGTCTGGGTCCCATTTTCGACCACCGCCCGAGTCTCCCGTAGACGCCGGAAGAGAGCCCATTCCGAGACGCGGCCGGTGGTGGGCGCCACCAGGATGTCGTTGTCGGCCTCGGTGCAGGGACACAGGCAGCTTCGGCTCCTGCTTGAGGCCTTGACGAGCTTGGCGATGAGCTCTGCCATCGACAGTTCGATGTGGAGCTTGATGAGGTAGGCTAGGGGGTGGAAGAGCACGTATCTTGAGTATGGTGGTTAGCTTTGATTTCAGGCGGATGAGGGGGTTTCTTACAAGAAGGCGCTTGGGAGCGACATCATCCCGATGATGAGGACCTGAGAGGAGATTATTAGGTAAAGCAGGTTGATGTAGTCGGCAGTAGGAATCGTACTCACATCCATGGTCATGGAAACGAGAATCATGGCTATGTTGACACGATACAACAGCACATACTTGGTCAGCCCGTAAGCGATGAGGGTCGACCGTACTAGATAGATGAAGTACACGTTGAGACACAGATCTATGAGGGCGAATATGACCTTCTCCGTGCGGTCGAACACGTGGTTGACGTGGACGTACAGGTCCGAGATCTGGAGCTGCGCGGGGATCCAGACGCAGGCGACGGCGACCTGGAGGAGCAGCACGGAGCCGAATAGGAACTACTGGACCCGGCGGACGTAGGGTTTGTTGTCGGAGATGAGGCTGATGCGGTTGAGGATGATCTGGAGGATGGCGTTGATTTGAACGATCCAGAGGATGACTTGGATTTTGTGAGATATGATGGTAAAGCTGGTCGTGGAGGCTGGGATGAACTTACTAACTGCCCCGAGAAAGTACCACATGCTGTGCATACCGTGTTAGTACCAGGCGTGTTTCTTTTTTACTTGTTGTATGTAACACACCTGGGTGGGATGACCCCCCGCACGTATCCCCAAGCGGTGCCACCCATCAAGGTCGTCGAGATGAGCTCGAGCCAGATGAGGAACATGTACAGGTTGACCCTCCTGGTCCGCCGGTACTGGCTGTACGTCTGCCGGACACAGCGGAAGATGCCAAAGATGGTGAGCGGGAGAGACAGGCCCCATACGATGCCGACGGCGACGAGCTCATCCTCGCTCGGGACGTCGACCCTGAAGTTGGGCGGGACGAAGGCCATGACGATGGGGTGTGTATTTCGGGACACCAGGCAGAATCCCTTTCTTACCAATCGGGCATTTGGTGTAGCATGCCTCTCTTCGACGGGATGGATTGAGATGACACTAACAATGACTTGTCACTCAGCTGCTGGCATGTTTTGAACACAAGTGATCAACGGAGACGCGATTAAAAGACTTGAGCAGCAAAGGGTCGGTGCTTTGAGGTCTCGGGAAAGCTGATGGGACGTGGAGGGAAAAACCGCTTCAGAAACTAAGGGTGGCTACGAGACATGTTTATCAAAGGATCAATAAGAAAAGCAAATTGGTCAGCAGTCTAATTCCTTCCGTGATGCGTGATGGAGGTTTTGCTTTTTTGGCGACTCAAGGGAGATGAAGTGAGACATGGGACGGATCTAGTCGCCTTGTCATTGGCTCTGATCAGAATGCTATGATCTCCAGGGAGGCCAATAAGACTCGCTAGCATGGGCAAACAATATAATTGGCCAATGGTAGGGCGTTGAGAAACGCTCGAAGACAGAAGGAAAAACCGATCATCTTAGTTCCTTCGATCAAAAGCAAACGTGTTGCGCCCGATCTGGCCAAAACCAGGTCGGCGCCGAATGGGTTGTCTGAGGTTGACTAATGTTTTGCCGGAGAAAAACCAATAGCCTGGTATCACGATACCTACACTTGGATAAGAGGTAGTATGAATGTTCAGGCTTGATTTTCTCTTGTTATTCTTATAGCTAGACTAGATCACCCCTGTTTGGGGCACCACGATGCCGGTATTTGTAGATCAGGCATCCTTGCGCCAAGGGTGAATGACTGTCAAGAGCACAACCGAAGTTCCTGGCAGAGGGACTTCTGGAAGATGGGTAATGACCATGTTTTGATTATGTATATGGTTCCTGGTAGTCTCATGCTTTGCCTCAACTACAAACGGGGCGTTTGGCATAGATAAGCTTGAGGCTATCACGAGTCAGGCCGAATCCATCTCAGTAAGGTTATCGAGACCACCGAATCAACACGAAATTGAATAACGGATGACTAGAAATTCAAGTGATTATTCGATCTGGATATCTTGGAGATCTCCTCGTGTTCGGTGGTAAGGATTGCTAGCGGCATATATAGAATCAATGGAAGAAACACGCTTAGCAAGTTTAACTCTCCCAAAGTGCTCGTCGAAAGAATTGTCGGAATATGCATGGAGCCAATGGGAGAGACGCTCAGGGTGTGTTGGCACTGTGTTCAGAGGTTCATTTTCGCCGAGTCTCCAAATGCGCACGCCCAAATATTCGCTGCGCATACCCAAACTAAACTACATTAATTAACTGTTTCTCTACATCTCTACCATATCCTCATATAATACAGCCAGCGCGATCAGGACTCTCAGTACCAGAAGGAATACAGCAGCAACTTAACAGTAGAAATAACCTATCTATACAGTAATTCCTAGTAATAGGAGTAGCAGCAGCTTCCTTTGTTCTGTAGCCAGCCTTAAAGTCTGATGCAGTCTCCTTGGCGAGAGCTATAAAAGACAGGGGACCCTGTTTATCTGCGAAGCTATATACCTCTTCTCTACAGGTCGCAAGGATCACAAACGTTAGTGGTATATAAAACCCTGGTTAATCTACAGATCAGCGATATAAGGATATACTTTAAATAATATATTTTTTAGCTGCTTTACTACTTATTTTCCTAGGGTTAGTTATACTTAAATATATCTAGTATCTAATTAGATAACTATCTCTTATAATAACCTTTTATAGCTAATCCAGTATCTTAATAGCTAGCTTCTATAGTAACTCCTCTGTAATATAGGTATACTATACCTCTTTAAAGGCTATTCTGAGCTATTTAGAGGAGAGATATTTAATTTTATAGTATTACTATATCTAATCCTTTATAATCCTCTAAATATTCTCTATTAGGTTAAGATTAGAACTATAAGGAGACTATCTAATAATCTCTATATCTCTTAATTATAACTATTATTATATAGTTCTTACTATATATAATAAAGTACTATCTTATATAAATATAGTTCCTTAAGGCTATTAACTATAAAAGTTAGTATAAAGCAGAAGAATATACTTCTAATAACTCTATTAGTTAATCTTATTATAGTAAGGTTACTATATAAAATAGAGGCTTTTTTATAAGCTATAGATCCTACTAGGGAATATAAAATTATAATCTCTTTCTCTTAATAAAGAGAAACTATTTAGATCTTTAAAGTTAAATATTATAATAAATATAGATCTATTAGATTATAAATAGAGATAGGTTTTATTTATAAAGAAGAAGAGCTAGTTTATTTAGTTAATTAGATTAAACTAAAGCTCTAGCTATTAGTAAATAAATTAAAACTAGGTTTTATAAATCTAAGGAGAGGTTTTAATATTTCTTAGCCTATAATAATAGATATATCCTAATATATTTAATCTACTACTAAGAGCTATATATCTAATATTATTAAGAGAAGGGATAAAGAAATAAAGATCTTATTAAACTAGCTTCTAATAGTATTTATTCTTAAGGAAGAAGATTTATAGCTCCTTAAGTTACTTATCTAAGAGTTTTATCTTCTTCTTAATAACTAACTTTTATAGTATAGCTAGAGTCTAAATTATATACTAAACTTAATATTATATATAGCTAGTTTTTAAAGTAATTTTATAAAGCTTAAAGTTAGTATATTTATATAAAGCTTTTATTTTAACCTACTAATTATAAGAGAGCTCTTTTACTCTTCTATTAGATATTTCTAATATTAAAATTAGCTATAAAGATTATCTTAAACTATATTTATAATATCTCTATATATAAATAGAGGGACTTAAGCTTTAATTTTAGCTTAAATTATTAATAAAGTTCTTATTATTAAGAGAGCTAGAGCTAGAGCTAATTATATAGTAGATATTACCCTTATAATCTATTTATATCTATAGTAGTAGCTCTTATAGCTACTACTAGTAGTTAATATCTTTAAAGATAGCTAGAGATATTATTATAGTATTAGTATTATATTAAAGTTATAATATTATAGTATTAAAATACTAAGTAGCTATATTAAAGATATAATATTATAGGCTATAATATTATATATCTTATATTCAGTACCTAAAAAGGGCCTCTTTAAGGTATAGTAGCAAGATACTGATATATAATTACTATTCAGCTAATCCTGACCCTGGAATTATATCGTGCTAACATTTATAATCCTTGAGACCTGTACTTTTATATGGGAAGGTACTTCTCGAATTGGGCGTGCGCATTTGGGCACTCATTTTTGCCAGTTGTCGGGGTGTACTATGTACACGCCCAGGACCGCACGGCCAATGGGAGAAAGATGCACAGCAATTTTAACCTCGCCACAGCGGTTGTCTGGTTGATGTGGCCTTTACCGAACCTGATCCCCAGTTTGTCATGCACAGCAATTTCAACCTTCACGTAGCGGTTGGCAGGCGATACACCAGCTTGGCGAGATGCACAGTGCAAGCTCCCGTGAATTGCCGACACCCATTTTCCCAACGCTGCTTGTAGAATAGGCGAATAGAAATTAGCAGTTCCTATTCGAATGACCCACCAGCGGTTCAACGGACTTGTCGCCGACGGGGCCGATAGGGTTCCCGGAACCTGGGAATCCATGACTAAGTGGTGATAAGGACTATGATATCGATAGGTATGAGAGATAAGCTGTATATCTAGAGTGCGGTGAGGTTGGCGGCTATATGCACACTGTATCGCCTCTGTTCTCAGGGTATCATTGCCATTCTCATATAGGCATGTCCTGTGCCCGTGAGAAGCAACACATGTCGATAAGTCCAGCCCACGATGCCTGCACAAGGATATCATCGCCGTTCTAGAAAAGGTGAGATCATACATGTCACCTGCAGCATCACATGGCCCACTGCGGGAGGTAGTCATGGGCTGACCAATCGGAATCCTGATGAGCAGGCTGTCTAACATGTCGGGAATCCCGTCTCAAGTGTGATGAATCACGGCCCAGCTGTTCACAATGCCGCCAGAGGCACGTTGCTTGTGGTGGATATGCTCACCCCTTGAAGTGGACGTCTCCACGCACCGCATCAACGCCTGGCAGTAGGGTTTCGATGTGTGTGGCTCCCGGGGGAACCTCGAGAACTGGTATTACTGTCTGGGGCCCGAACTCGCTCCGGCTTATGCCTCCTCCCAAAGACGGTCCACAGTTTGATTCACCATCAGACCTACCTATCTTTATACATTGGGCCACGGTGCTGCCCGGCCTGGCTTACCCCTGCCCGCAGCAGTACCAAACCATATTGCCGGAACACCTCTCTCTGGTATGGGATCGAGATTCGGTGCTTCTCCCGATCGTCTTGGCATTTTCAGCAGCACACATGGCTGCTTCAGGTGCAATCAGCCAGGTGGAAGTTCTCGAGCGCAAAAGCAAAGCCCTCAGAATCATGAATAACTCGCTCCTCGTTCATCAACAAGAATATTCTCATATCGATGGTAAAATTGCGGGATCCATGATACTGGCTTCTCTAGAGATATCGGCTGGCCCGAAAGTGTTACTTCCGTTTTTGAATGGAATCAGAGCTCTCCTTGAGTTGAGATGGAAGCGAGCCTGTGGAAATAAGTCTCCCTCTACTACCGCCAGCAGAAATCTTTCATACGCTCCTAGGCCCCTTGCTGTTCACATCAAGATGATGGCTTATTTTGACATTATGTGCTCGGTACCTTGCGCAAGGAAACCTATTACAGACCAGTCTTTTTGGGACGATCACATATGGCCACCGCATCAGCACTTGAGGCCAGGCCCAGACCTCGTTTTAGGATTCGCTTCCGCGAGTCTTTTAATAACGGGAGACGCAGCTGCCTTGGTAGAAGCATTCTTTACCGGTGATCTGGAGATGGACGAGGCTCACAGTCGTCGCACGGAATTGCTAAGACGGCTGAGGGATGCCGTGGAGAGTCTCCCATCAAGGATTCACCAGCCGTACTCTCTCCCAGACTCCACAGATCACGAGTCTCAAAATTACAATGCCTGTATCGACGTGGCGCATGCGCATTGTTTAGCGACCAGCATCTTTCTATACCGTGGATTCCAAAGCGTTTCTACGGCATGCTTGGACGACTTTGATATATCACAAGCTGTAGCGGAACTTTCCACCATCTGTTTTCGTGTCCCAATTACAAGTAGCGCAATCACAATGATCCTGTGGCCTATGTTCGTACTGGGGTGCGAGAGTGAGAGCGGGAGCTCGTTGCGAGCAGCCGTGACTCTCTCTCTCGGCTATCTATATGAAAAACAGCATTTCCCGAATATTCTTGAAATAATCAAAGCATTACAACAGCGAGTCTGGCCAGCGGAAAGTAGGAACTGCGATGGTAGAAGGATGTTTGGATCGCAGATTATGGAATGGGTCCAGTTTTGTTGGGAAGAAAGGATTGAGCTCTGCCTAGCATGACATTCTTGAAGGCCTCTCCTTGCTATCCCTTGGAACTTCAGCTCGGGCGTGGGGAGTTCCGAGGGCATGGCGACATGAAGCGGAGTTTGGAGAAACTCGATAAGAACCAGCGGTGTCCGCAATGAGCTTGCCCGAAAACTGACCCATCGGCTTCTTCTCCTATAGATCCATAGATCCATCAGATTTAATGAGATAAGATATGATGTTCTCTTAGGAAACCAAGAAGATATCCTTGTAAATGACTCAAGCCGTGGCATCAAACTCGAGCTTGACCACCTTATCTTCTACTCTTATTTCCCCGCATCCGTCTTGGTCTGAATCCACTCAGTTTGCATATGAAGAGACGTTCTGATTGGTTACCGGGATATCGTAGCTATAACAGGCTAGCGTAGCTAAACTCGCTTCTCTGTCAACCATGCAGCTTCTAGTTTGGATGCAACGATCCAGGAAACAGCCCAGCCTTTTATCTGGGGAGATCTATTCTTTTACATAATAATCTCTGGAAATAGATAGCCGTTGAGTGTTGAGGACAGGGATTTCATGATAGTGGAAGAATCTTTGACTGGTCTTACACTGTCACGAACAGAGCGGAACACAAATCGGAAAGGAAGTGTTAGATAAGAAGTGGAGCCGATATACTCTAAATCCAACCGGAACTGGAGATTCTCAAGCAAAACTTGCCGTATTATTGCTTTCTAGCGGGGAATTGTGTAGAAAGTAGTATGCAAGGCGTAGGATGAACCGGGGCAAGCTAGGACCATCGGATGTATCGCACCATGAAGTAAGGTAACTACATGTGAAGAGCCTCTATCTGGCCCTACAATGGAGAAGTCTGAGTCAAAATACTTAAAGAACGGCTTCTCGCCACAAAAGCCTGACAGAATTCCCTCTAAGAGCACCCATTTCTTATCTCTTCCTCTTTCCAAGCACGGTCAACCATCATCATGCGTTTCAGACCCTTTCAGGCGATCACTATTGGATACATCGGCCTAACTGTTGCCGCTCCTAGTCCATCCCGCGACTGGGATGTACATGCTGGCATTGGTTTCGATATAGGCAGGCGCTCGGCCGAAAGCCTTCAAGCTTGCCCCGCCCCCAAGGATATTCCCGTCACGGCCCCCAAGAAGAACCCTTTCACATCCTTGACACCTTCTGAAATCCATTCAGTGGCAACTTGGCTCTTGGAGAACAAATCGCTTGGGCTGAATCTCACAAATAGCTCAAGTCCAACCTTGTCTCTGAGCGATAATTATATTGCTCACATCGAGACACTTAAGCCAAATAAAACAGATGTCCTGTCCTATTTGGACGGCAACGGCGTTGTGCCCCGACATGCTCGAGTCATCATAAACCACGGCTCGGGTAGCCCCCCAACCGTTTCTGAATACTTTGTAGGTGGAAGCAAGTCCCAATAAGCAACTCTTTACACTGACTAATTTTTCCTTCACTACAAGGCCGGGCCACTTCCCATTTCTTGCAACACATCTCTTCAGCCTTTAGATTACTTCTACAATGGTCCAAATGGGCCAAGCGTCTTGCTGAATGGAGGCTTCATCGACAAAGTCAGGAAGGCCGCCATTGACAGCGCTGTTGCCAAGGCCATGTCCCAGATTGCTGATATCACGGCCGACTTGATCGACGTGGTGTACTACGGTAGCAGTGACCCTCGCTCCACGGCAGCCTACTACGTCCAAAACCCCTTCTCGACAGATGGCACCACTGGCGTTATCTGGACGCCATGGAGAAGGGCCGGCCTAGCCCCGTATGACCAACCCTCCGACTTGTATGTGAGCTTTGATATTGCCGGAACTGACCCTAGCCTCTACCACGTACGCAAAATTGTGTATAACCTCAAGGTTTATGAGACAGTTGAGGAGTTTCGCAGTGCTTGGGAGTCTGGAAATATGGTCAAGTCGCCTGCGCCAGCCAAAGACGCCGATTTCCTGCGAAAAGATCGCCGAGGGACGATCCGTGAACTTGAAGATCGTCTGGCACCTACTGTTCTGACTCTTGATAAGAGGTATAAGATTGACAAGGAGAACAAGTACATTGAGTACCTTGGCTGGAAGTTTTATATGAGATATGACAAGGATGTGGGTATTCAATTCTATGACATAAAGCTCAAGGATGAGAGAATCATGTATGAACTTTCACTTCAAGGTTTGTCAGAGAATCCCATCTCACTGCACAGAATAATGAGCTAATAGGTATAGATGCTATTGCCCAGTATGCTGGAAACAATCCTTTCCAAGCAGGCACCGCTTATATGGATCGATACTTTGGTATTGGCCTTCAGGCTGGTAGACTGATTCCTGGATATGACTGCCCATACCATGCCACCTACCTCGATTCCAATTTCACCAACGGAATCACAGCTCTGAGGCAGCCGTCCAATGTCTGCATCTTTGAGACGGATATCGGCGTCCCAGTAACTCGCCACACAGACAAATCATACATGCAGTCTACGAAAGGCTCCAAACTCGTTGTCCGTATGATTGCCACCATCGGAAACTACGACTACCTCTGGGACTACGGATTCTATGTTGATGGAACCATTACTGTAGATGCCCATGCATCAGGTTATGTCCAAGCCAACTATTTCAGACCCGATGATGAAGGCAAATGGGGCCCAAGAATTCAAGAGACTATTGCTGGTACTCTGCACAGCCACGTAATGAATTTCAAAGCCGACTTCGACCTCATCGACACAGCCAATACCTTCATCAAGACGGACATCGTGGTCGAGAACATCACCCAACCTTGGTTCCCGGAGCGCGGCGAGTTTGAAATGATGCGCTATAACATCAGTGAGATCGCTACTGAGGATGATGGCCTGCTCGAGATGCCAGCAAATGGCCAATCCATGTTTACCATTGTCAACAAGAACCATACGAACCGCTGGGGTCAGCCTAGGGGCTACCGCATTCTCCCAGGTCTATCAAACGTTGTGCTTCCATCAAAGCGTTCGCCCTTTTTCAAGCGGTCCGTCAACTTTGCCAAGCAGCCATTCGCAGTGTCGCGTCAACATGATACTGAGCCCGGCTCGTCCGCTGCTCTGAATCAGAATGTCCCTGAGGCACCACTCGTAGACTTCTACAACTTCTTCAATGGGGAGTCCCTTGTACAAGAGGATCTTGTGGCATGGATCAACCTCGGTATGCAGCATTATACTCGCTCTGAGGACATCCCCAACACTCTCATGTCGGAAGCACACTCGAGTATCATGTTCGCCCCGCAGAACTGGGGAACTACTGAGCTCACAACCGACTTGGCTAATTCGGTGATTTACTATGGAGTCCAGAATGGCACTGCTACGCCCCAGACAAACGGCGTGAAGCCGCCGAGCTGTTTCCCCATGGGACCAGAAGACACTCTAGAGGGAATTTTCGAGAGTGGCACAGTTGAAAAGCCAGACCTGCCTCATGAGGGATAAACCGGGATAGTTGAGAAAATGGAATTGGGTCATCTAACTCAACGTAGTTCTGGAATAGGAAGTTTTGGTTCCTTGTGAGTTCGTTCAACGCCGAAGATGGGAAGCACTAGATTTGGTTTATAATCTCCATTGCTATTAATGTGCTCTCCATAGACTGACAACAAATTCGGTTGTCTTAAACCAAAATTCTCGAGTTTATAAGCTCCATTAAACACGAATACTTTATCTAACCATCAGTTACCTTACCAATGGACGTTGTTAATAAATAGACGAGTAAGTTTCTCAGAAATGAAATCAGTACTCATCTTAGGCGTGGTTAGGGGAAGAGAAGGGAGAAAAAGTAACGTTTTTCTCACCTAAACTTACTCCTCTCAGTGATTTCCACTAACGTACGACATCAACTGTACTTTACCCCTGGCCTTGCAAGCTCTGCGTACGAGTGATGCCCAAGCTGAGCTCCAGTGGCGTTGCCCGTATCCTCTTCCAGTACCATCTCTAGCTTCCCACCGTTGTTCAAATCTCGGACCACTACCGGGGCTCCCCAAGTTCTGGCAGTCGTCACACCGCCGCCGACGTTTTCCATGCGACTCTCTGGGGGAGGCCTCGACCGGAGCGCCAGAGCGAGCAGCTCTCCAATGCTCTCCCAACGCGAGCTGAACCACGGGCGAGGTGTAAAGAACAGAAGAGCGTGATGGCCCAGAACAATCAAGACGTGAAGGCACAGGATCGATATTGCCAGCGGCACACTGTAGCCGCCGCTGAATGCATAGGCGTAGAGATGCTCAAAGTGTACGTAGTTGATGACCATATCATCCGGCCCGGGTGGCCGATTGGTACTAGATATATTGGAGGTCTCGATATAGCTTGAGGCTTTGCCCAACGTTGTCAACGCATCTGTAAAGTAAATTGCCAGAATTTCGGAGAGGAATGTTGCGGTTATCTCCGCGGTCTCCTCGACGAATGCTAGGAACACAAGGCTTGGGAAGTATAGGTCCAAGTAAGCAGAAATCTGCGAGTCGGTTGAGTTGGAGCCGACCGCTTCCACCCAGTCCTTCTGCATCTTGATGATATTGCCTTCGGTGGAAGTTTCCTTCATGTGCTTGTATATGCCTTCGTTGAATTCAAAATCAAACTCAAACTGTGTGCCAGTTGGTGAGCCAGTGTTTATCCAGACGTCTGCCTCCATCCAACGTGCTTGAACAAGACAAAGATTGGTGATCGCTCCCGAGTAATTGTTGGTAGCCCACGGCGAAGCACTGCTTAGTATTATCGCCGCACTAAGAGGTGCTTTGACTTCGGGTATGTGCTCGGCAGGATTCAGCACAATAGATTGAGGATAGGACGACGCCCCTTTGAGCGGTTTGAACACAGGCTTTTGGAGATCAAGTGATAGATTAAAGGTGCCAAATGTTTCGTCGTCCCATTCAAACTCGAGGGTGTCTGTAATTGACACATTCTGTTTCACCTCTTGACAGCCGACAACCACAAGTGGTTGGTTCCATCGATCAAACTTTGCATTGCCCGAATGAGCTTTGATCATCATGTCCCTATCCGAGTAGGAATATACTGCTGGAACCTCCCAGGATAGAGCATGGGCCAGAAAGAACATTGGGGCGCTGGCATATGCAATGTGGCTTTGGAAACTCGTGAAGGTCGAGAACGAGATTGGCCGGTAGGGAGCCCAGCTCCCCACCCGTGTGACGGCCACGCTGGATTGCGAGCGCAGATTTCCAGGCGTCTGTGTAATTGATGACCAAAAGTTCTGTAAGAAGAGGCTGGGGCTTGTACAGGGGGTTGTGAAATCATACGCCGCGGCTAAGCAGTCTCCGACATTCGTCGCCGGCAAGCGGCTTGCATTGAGTTCGAGGCTATATATATCGGGATTTATATATCGAACTTGAGTGATAAACTGGGGCGAAGAAACATTGAAGTTGCTTCTCATTTGTTCTTCTGAGGAGGCAACATCCTCGACGCTTAGCCATTGTAAGCGTGGAATCATTGCGATTGCCGACAAAGGAGCCGCACCTATTCCAAGTAAGATCAAGACGATGATCAAAACGACCGTGATTGCGTGTGAGAGGCGGTTTCGCGCCGGATAGAAAACTGTGCCCCAAAATTCCCAGCTAAATAGATACAGTAAGGGGGCTGGGAGATGGTGTGCAGAAGTGAGGAAGCCGAGAGGAATACCATCCTCGCCCAGAAGACCGTATCGGATTCTGTGGAGGAGAATATCAGATAAGGAGATCAATATGAGTCCCTCGTGGGCCTTAGCGGCGAATTGAAGTACACTGAACATCTCAGCCGATGGACCAGGTGGATTCCATGCCTGGCGAACGGTATAAAGCGCTAGGAGGAGAATTGTGATTGCAACGGAGGGGAGATGGAATAGCACGAAGCTCCGTATCCCTGCTAGTCTTTTGTCACTCCAAACTTCCTTTGTCTTTTCATTAACAAAAGTTCTGCTACGCCGCGGCTCTGAGGATACCAGGTAGGTGCTTCCAAACCCATCCTCATTCTTATACTGTTGAGATGCGAGCAAGTTGGAGGAAGTCGCAGCACCTGTAGTTTCTAAGTCGTTGTTGCCTAGGTAAATGTTACTGTAGGTTGACAGCTGATATTCTGCTGATACATTTGGGTTCTTGCTAGTGAAGTGCGACATTGGTGTGTAGGTACTCGGATTTTCGTCGTTCGCAGTGTCGAAGTAGTGTATCACGAGGTACTTCAGAGACGCGAGGTGGTGGGCGAAGTAAGCAAGTATGAAGGCTATCCTTGTCTCATTGAAATGCAAAGGATAAGATGAAATCCGGCGGTCCAGCTTTCTAAGAGATTGGTGTGTCGTGTGATGTATTCGGGAAGTCGAGTGTTACTCGGGCTAACAGATCAAACAGCCCGCTTTCGTGTTGAAAAGGGGCCATGACTCACAAGGATCCAGCGTAAACTTGCATTCTCAGGATTTAGCCTTCTCGCTTGCCTGACGTTGGCCCGTAGAGAGTAGCCCTAAACAGGGCTAGATTTTGCGAGTATGATGCACCCTTCTAGCCGAGGGAGCCAACCGATCGACATGAGGTGGGCCGTTGCTTGCATTGTGTCGTGGTCAGTAATGGATACCTCTCTTCCGTCCTGCGTTTCCCTTCGGTCCAGAATGCGGCATGACGAGACAACTCCTAACTAATCGGGCAAAGGTGAAATGCAAATAAGCATATATTCTTACCGCCAGCTTTCCATTATGTGAAATGAACCTGGCGAGAGCCAATCAACGAACTATATATGTGCTTCGACATAAATCTTTCGGCGTCCTAAAAAGGCTATCTAGTTGCGAGCAACAGCCTGACAGCGTGTCTCACACCAAAGACCCCCAAAGTCCCTTCGAAAACGTCGTTTATGTGGATTATTGTATTTTGATCGTCCCTAGATTTATGCAGAATTAGAAGCGACTCGATCGCAAAGCCTGCGAAGTTCCCCTTCGGAGTACAGTCGAGATGACACAGGCACTCACCGTTCTAATGCCACCCGCTTCGTGTGAGGAATCGAGGTAAGGGTTTTATATGTACATTTTTCACTCTGACGAACTTGCGAAGTAGTTATTGAATTTTACTTTATTCATGTGTTGGGACTTGAGATTGCCAGTCCCTGCCTGGTCTGCTATTGAATGAAGAGCAGAATCTACCCATGCGTCCAAATGCAATACGCTCAAAAATGCTCATAAAAACCGAGAAAGGAAAAAAGAAAAGGGAAATAGAAAGGAAAATCCCAGCCTGGGAGAAAACAAAAGAAAAAAGGTGAAAGCAGGCTGGGCAGAAGAAGAAAAAAGTGGCTGTGGTGTGATCATCAAAAGCATCCATGATCAATCAATCAGCGATCTCAGAGCATGTCAAGGCTCTACTCGCTGTCTTCCTCCTCCTTCTCTTCCTTCTCCTTCTTGTGCTTCTTCTCCTTCTTCTCTTTCTTGTGCTTCTTTTCCTTCTTCTCCTTCTTGCTACCCTTCTTAGCCTTGATCTTCTTGCTCAGCTTCTTCTCCTTTTTGGACTTCTTGTCCTTCCTCCAGCAGCTGTGGTAGCACTTGCGGGGCTCGACCGATCGCTGGGCGACGACCTTGCGGCGCGAGAGGAGGGCGCCGTCCTCGCCGCGGCGGTACATGACGCTGCGGGCGGCGAACTTGTCGGCGCGGGCCTGGAGGGCCTGGGCCTGGGAGCTGGGGTTGCTGAGGGAGGCTGTGGCGAGGTTGGCCATGGCCAGGCCCATGAGGGCTGCGAAGAGGGAGTTGGCGGAGACCATTGTGATTGTTGAGTGGATGAGATGTGTAGAGAAGTAGGACTAAGAGTTGCTTTGAATGAATATGCCCAGAGAGGAAGAGAAAGTGTTTAATAAATAATAGTCGTAGAATCGAAGAGAAACAAGGTTGATAAAAGTCAACAAACTTGCACAGCAAGGTCTGTTGGACGTTGAGAAGAAGAGGGTGAGTAAGAACCAAACGAGTTCGGCTGATGCTTAGAGAGAATAAAGCCCGATCAATGTCCTCAAGCCGAGTACTTATACTCTGGAAAACTGACTGATCGTCAAGCAATTCTATGGCTGAGTTTGTGGGGAGTTGAGTCCTCCTCCGCGCCGTGTCGGCAAACCATCATCACTCTGCTGCTTCACCCACTAAACAAGCATACCCCAGCATGAGGATAAAAGACTGGTGATCCTCTCGCAGGGTCACTTGAGTGATGCTGATTTGTCGGTCGCGTCTCTGGCCCCCACTCCCGCCCGTAGATGGAGGCAGCACAGATCCCAGTCAGCCCGCGCTGTCATCTCCGACGCATCTAGGAATAGCGTACAAACGGGCCTGTGTCTTTTTAAAGATGAAACTAAAAAATCATTCGGGTCGCGATTGGCTATTTCTCTCATGATGTCTCCCCAGAAATGGCTCAATTGGTATCGTGAAAGTCCGGGGCGAGCGGCCCGTCAGTTAAGATTTTTAAGAATTCTTGGTAGACTGGGCCGAGAGCGATTTCAATGAATGATTGACCGCCGCGTTCTCGTACTGGCTCTATTTTTGGCTGTCGGTGGCCCTTGTCGCCCTGCTCTGTAGCCGAAACGGTTGCCTGGCAAAGAGATGAACTGCAGAATATCCTTGGATTTTATGACGCGATGAGACATTTTCGCATTACTTGTAGGATGACACGCTCGAGAACCGAGTTGACATAACGTAATAATGGGTATCTTTATTCATTGCGCAGTAATTGATATGCGCTTCGAAATATATGTCTAATCTATGTCTATGACAGCAAGCCAGTCACAGGGTATGCATTTTGTGACGCCCAAATTGTTCCTCCCAGCCGACTCAGAGTCGCCCCACGTGCAGAACTGCTGTGTTGCTCGTCAACCTCTCCTGAGGAGCATGGTACGTACCTGAGCCTTTATGGTTTTGCTCACGTCTTCAGCCGCTCGAGGTATCCGATGCTGGTGCGGCAGTTCGTTCTTGGTATCGCGTCTGATGGTGGATCGAATAAGCATGTCTGTCGATTCTTAGCATACGCGCTCGCGACATCCATCTTGATTTTTTATGACGGCGAAATCATCCCCGTCTATGCTTTTGACACCAACTGCTTAACCTTGCTAAGGCCAAAGAGCGCCATCATCTCCTGCCCAAAAGTCGTAGGGGGCTCCTCAATCATCATCTTAGCCTCATAGGCATCGATCAGAGGACGGTCCCAAACGAGATCCGCCTCATGGGGCTTGATGATGTGGGTTTTCTTAAACAGCTTCCAGCCTATGTAGAGGAAGGGCGCAATGAGCTGCATCGTGTAGTTGGAGAAGAAGGTCACCGTATCCCAGGGAGCGAAGGCGGTGTATCCGTAGCAGTAAAGCACGATGACCAGAAGAACAAGGGCGATCCAGGCACCGTAGGGCTGGAAGTACCCGTAGTAAGGCAGCTTCTTGCGGTCGACGCCCTGGGCGACGCAGGCACGGTAGTAGAAGATGAAGGTGATGCACATGACGACGTAGTCGACGACTCCGCCACCGGTAATGAGGGCGAGGAGGATGTTGAGGGCCTTTGCTGACCCGCTGTCCACCGAGAGGAAGGAGAGGAAGGGGAACAGCATGACAAAGCAGAAGCAGTAGATCGGCACGCCGTTGCTGGTGCACTTGCGGAAGAACGCGGGCGCACGACCTTCAAGGGCAAGACTGTACAGGGAGCGGGTGGCACAGTAAGTGTACGTGTTTCCAGCAGAGTAGATGGTGGTGAACAGCAGGGCATTCACGACGTGAGGCAAGACGGAGATTCCCATGTTCTCCATAGCCATAACCCAGGGAGAAGCTGCGGCAGTACCACCACCGACGCCGTCAATGTTGATGCGGACGAGAGCCTCGTCAGTGTGGGACAAGACAATGCCACAGGACAGGGCGGCGCCGATGAAGAAGATGCCGAAGCGGATGTAGACGGTCTTGAAAGCCGTCTTGATGTAGATGCTGGGGTGCTTTGCCTCGGCAGCGACCATGGAGATGTAGTCGGGGCCGACGACGAAGAAGGCAGCAGAGGCAAGACATCCCATGAAACCCTCCATACGGCCGGCATTGCCTTCGGACCGGAAGGATGCGAAGGCATTTTCAGCACCATGAAAGTGTCGGAAGCCGTAGGCATCGCCCTGGGGGTTGCCACCGACCATAGTCACAAATGTGAAGCCGAAGAGAATGAAGAACAGTAGCACTTTGCCGGCAGACAGCCAAAATTCGGCTTCACCAAAGACACCAACAGCAAGCACATTTAGTATACTAGAATGAGAGAAATCACCACAGTTTAGCATGCGATCACACGTTATGAGAGGGAAGGGGGATTAGATAGCAGAAACGATACCAAAACGGGGCACACAAGTCGAGTCACAAGCCTGCACTCCGCGCGTAATGTTTCTTTGGTCCTTACCCATATGTAATAATGACGCCAATGCACACACCGGCCGTTGGGCCAGGCTCGGTCACTTTTTCATTCCAGAAAGACAGCACGAGATTGAGGGCCACAATCTCAAACGGGATGAGCAGAGCCTCGTAGAAGAAGTAGTTCCAGCCGACCATGAAGCCCAGGGCGTCGTCGACCCAGGCTCCGGCAAGACGGATGAAGCCTCCGGAGACAGGCATGAAGGTGTTCATTTCGGCGATACAGTTGTTGACGAGGGCCATGACGCAGCCGTAGAGAGCCGTGCACACGAGCAGACTGCCGGGTCCGCCCTTGGCCAGGCCGGCGCCGATGCCGACGAAAACGCCGGTACCGATGGTTCCACCAATGGCGATGAGCTGGATCTGGCGGTTGTCGAGGCGGCGATGAAGCCCGTCGGAATTTCCAGAGTTTTCATTGCCGATGATGCCCTCCGAGGGGGCCACGGTCTTGGGCTCAATAGAGCCCTCCTTAGAACTCATTTTGGGAAGCTCAGTAGTCGAGACCAAAGATTGTTAAAGGAGTGGTCGTGGACAGGAAGCGAGGTATCGAAGGTTAGACTGGTAGGTAAGTAAGATGGCATCCCATGCACGGAGATGAAGATGAAGAAAAGTTGGGCCTAACAGTTCCCATCTGGGGTCGTGGGGTGTAATCGACGGTGGACTGGATTTGGGATAGAGTTTCTCAAGGAACAAGCAAAACGCGAGGGGGGAGAAGGGTCTTTATTCACAGCAACTTCGAGTCATTCTGGGGCAGCAAAGGCGAAAAACCTTGACATGGGATTCTCCTCAAAGCTGACTTTGCTCTGTCTGGGCGGTGCCACAAATTGGACACAGCGTGGGGACACATCCTGGGTTTTTCTGGTCCCTGAGTGAGAACAAATCACATCATTGGAGGGGGAGAAGAGGCGACGGTTTGGTGTTGTCGTGCCACTTGGGTGCGCTACCAAGCGTGGTGGGATATTAGACGGAGCAACACGAAGCTCCACATTGCAAACATGAATGGACGGCTGCGAGGATAGTCTGGTGGGTAACAGAAAAGCTGATGTGAAGGATGTGTGGATGAAGGTGGCGACGGCCAAACGACGGGACAAACCGTCAAACGGTGCACGAGTCTGTCTGGTGAACCGACCGTCCATCATTTCCCCATATGACAATAGTCCGAGGCTTCTGAGATCAAGCATGTCTGATTCTCTCGTGCAAGATCGCGTCCATCTGGAGAAGATTTAGGCGGAGTTGTGTCGTCGTCGCATTCTCTGTCGATGACGATGCGCACAGTGTAGTTCCTCCCCTGCAGACTGAGTGGGGCTTGGACGCGTCTCGGACCAATTACGAGTCAGGTTCCCTTACTTGTGTGTTCCTGTGGATATCACGTGACCGTCAGTACCTGGTCGGGTTCCGCTTTTTCTTTGTTCCGAAGCAAGTCGACTGTCGGTTCATGCACAATTTGTTGAGGTTTTTCTTATTTGGCAATGGAAGATTTTTAGCCCCATCAGTTTCCGTCTTGGCCTATGCAACTGTACATCTGTTTTACAGGCACGACAGATCATCTGAGAGTCAACAAGCAAGCAGAACACTTCCAGACACAAGAGATGATATGACGTACCGCTCAGAGAATCCACAACTTGCTGCCCTTTCTTCTCCCTTACCGCATGTGCAGGCCCTAGCAATCCATTTTCAAACATCCCCAGCCACCAAGAGAACATACTCCACTTGAAAGGTTTCTTTTACTTAATAGTTGGATCTCTTGACTAACAAACCATGACAGAAGTCAGAATATGGCACCGAAACCCACTTTCAAGCTTATCTCTTGCGTGCGAGAAAACAACTCGGGGAACTTAGTTCAGTGGCGCAATCAGATGCAAAAACGCAATTGAATTTTTACAAGGGCATTGCACTCCTACGTCACCGGCTTGACTTCCCTCATTCGGGAAAATAGATGAGAGACGACTCCCCTCCTGTTCGTATCAGATGCTGAATCATTGCTGCCTGCCACCCTTGGCAGGACCAGGCAGTACGAAACTCCCACCGCCTAGAGCCGCCATGGGAAACAACAGCGAAACAGTATAAGCACCGTGTGCGTTCAGGTCCACAAAAGGATCCATGTAGCGACGCATGCCTGTTAATTCCAACCTTTTTCAACGGAAGCTTTCTTCATCGAACCCTTTCCACCAGTTGTTGACCCTTCTCTAGCCGAAATCCACATAAACGCCGGCACCCAACGCAAGCAAGCGTCTAAAATTCTCCATTGGCCTTCTAGATGATGATGATGTCATTGCCCCTGTGGCTGGTCGTTGGCGTTCTTTAGCGGGATTTAAGAAGGTCTAAACATGAAGCCTGCTCCACTGCCTTGGTTGCGCGACATGATGGACATGGGTGGAGGGCCAAGAAGGCAGACAATATCGACAATTTGCCCTTTTGGGTGCATAATAAGCGGGATGAATCAGTGTTTTCGCTTGGCGCGTCTCATCAAGAGGAACTCCTGCACTCGGCGCGATGAGACCTGAGAGTAACAATTAATAAGTATTGAGTTGACTCTCACCCACGCAGGCGGGTTGTGGTAAATTAAATGTAATGAACAGAATTGCGAGTATACTTCGAGGGCTTGACAAGAAGAAGTAGGCTGTTTCTCTTTGCAATATACTGGAGATGCCAACCGTGGCATTTATTTCCCTACGCACGACAGCTAAGTCATCGCTCTAAATTTACGTGTCTTCGCATTATTTCTTCAAGTTCTTCTACTGTTTTTGTTTGACTCATTGATCATAATAATCCCTTTCACGTAAACCCCGCATAAAGTCTTTGTAATCGAGGAGGTAAGATAAGAGGTCGTAGTGAGTCATCGTAACGGGCGAGTATTTCATCAAGTACATGGCAACCTATTCCAGAGCGATAAAATGATTCTAAAAGATAAAAGAATGTTTCTGGAAAGTACATGACTAGTTGAAATCTTGAACACCTGTAAGCTATGCTATGTCAATCGCTATATGAGCGCGATAATACGATCGTACTTATGTCCAGATATAGGGTAACTAATGAGAGTTGGGAATGTGGCCAAGTGCTCTATCATGGACGGGCTCCTTCATTGATATTGCAATATTTGGTGCATTATGAGAAGAAGATAAGAATAACAGTGAACTTAACATGTATTTTTCCAAGTCCTCAGGTTTATCATTTTTATCATGTCAATATAACTACCAATCGAGTGATGCCTTATTTAAATGCGCCTCGCCACTTAGCGGGGCATTGTTGGTCGGCGAGCCTTGGACTGTGAGGTAGCAAGGCCACATTGTCTGCTTTGGCCAGACCTTTCCAGAATCTCTACAAGACTGGAATCTATCAAGCCGAGGCAGAGTATTCTGGTCCGGAATTATTGTTTTACCCCTCATTTGGCTTCAATGAGGCCACGAGATTGACATCTACCAGGCGTTGATGGTGGCTGAGGCCCACTTCCAGCCGCAGCGACGGCACGGTCAGCTGCCATTGAGACGATCTAGGCTGCGGGCCGTCCCCTAAAAGGACGAACTAGTAGTGGGATTATCGGGAATGGCCTTTCAATACCATTGGCAATATTGAATCTAGACCAGCGGGAGTGACCTTCGCCGGGAGGATGGCCGCGCGTGCCATAGAGAACATGAACGGCCAGTGAGTTTGGATTGGGCGTCTTGTATGTTCATTATTTAGGTATATAAGATAATAACACACGCGTATTCTTGGCGTCTCAGATTTGTCAGTTTTCATCTATCACTTGTGCTCAGCAATATCGCTTATCTATTACGGCAAATTTCGCAATGGCTTCCACGGTGGAACTTCTCGTCGGCCCCTCGGTGCTTCCTGTGTATGACTATGTCGATAATCATGCTAAGACGTACTGGGCCTCTTCAAGGAACCAGGTCTACTGGAAGACAGGGTACGAACATCAGATCCGTGTGGTTGAGCTTGGAAAATATACCTTCGCACTCGACTTCGGCCCCATTTCGTGGCCAAACGACCTCGAACGCCCCTCCGGCGCCATCAGTGCCGTGTTGCAGGGACATTTCCAACCGGAGGATAAGAGCTTAGAGAGTGAGCCTTGTACCCAGGACGTGCAAATTGAGTGCCACGTGGATACAGGCTTCAAGTGCCAAGGGAGCTTCAAAGCCGCGCGACAGAATCTTCCCTGGGGATTCAAGGGCAAGATCCAGTGGTCATTGATCCTGAGCGGCTATGGGGATCGCAGGCTGCAGCTCGCCAAGACCGACGTGGAGCTCTACTTCGTCGCCGTCGCCAAGTTGCCAAAAGTACTCTTCCGGGGGTTGCCTGTCAGCTTCTTCAGACGTTTTCTGCTTCCCCTACGATTGATGACCGAGGACAATGATATCAAGACCTTCCAAGACGAGAAGCTAGGCCGGGACATCAGGGATAATGAGCAGGGCTGGCTCGATTACGTTATTGACAAACTACACTACCAGCCGAGCATCAAGTATGATTCTTGGGGTTCGCACAACTCTTATTTTCAAGGGGGTGACAGCCCGCTTGCTTTCGATCACTGGGTCAATGACTGTGATGAGAAGGCAAAGCACACCCTCAACTGCTACGATTTAGCTGCCTTGGTGTCGGTCATCGTGCCTCTTGGAATCACCGATCCCCAGCATTCCTTGCAGATGAAGCACATGGCTCCCTTTGGGTACATCTACGAAACGAACTTGATCGGATGGGGGCCATGCAACAGCCCTCTGACAAAAGATGGTTCACAGGTCCTGGGCGTTAATGATGAGAAGCGTACCGGCTTTGGGAGCCATATTTTCATGACCATTTCGCGAGAGCCCGTAAGTAAGATCAACGCACCTTCTGAGAAGGTCTTGGATGCAACGTGCCGGCCCTTCACCTCTGCTCACTCCGGCCGGGAGACGTTGAGCGAGTATATCACCAATTCGATTGACGACAAGACCGACTTGTACAAGAGGTTCCCGAAAAAATGCACGCTCGGCAAGTTTGTTCCCGAAAGCAACCCCAGCAACTGGCCGGGCCCAAAGAGACTCTTCACTCAGCCGGAGATCTTCGCGCCAGACTTCATCGACCATGTCCCCACAGAGAGCAATATCCTGCGCAATGTGAAGGAGCAGTTCAAAGACTGGACTGCCACAGAACCGAACATTATCGTCCAATCTACACACCTCACGGCGCAGTGGTTCTTTACCTCTGACGATGGGGAGACCATGTCCCTTTCCATCGCACGATGCGCCACGGTGGGAGGGCGACGAGGCGGTGATAATCCTGGTTCGCGAGGCAACGCCGTCGATAGCGCGCATGAGTTGTACACTGTCGACCTGGAGAAGTACGCCATTCACGGTATTGATACCGCAAATGGGGATTCCAACACCGACGAAGACGTTCTCGCTGTGTGGCAATCGAAGTCTGGCGATACCCTCAAGGTGGACGCAAAGTATCACTGGTCCGCGCCTTCGGACAACGAGAAGGGTGCTATGCTTTGGACGCAGGGCGTCTTCTTCGTCAAGCTGACAAAGGACAAGAAGGCTGACATTGCGAAGTACGCGCAGGGGATCGTGGACCTCATCGCGGGTGTGCTAAAGAGTCCTGCGCCCGGCGCCCCTGAGCTTCATGTTGAAGCACCAGAAGAGACTACATTTAAGGTGGGAGACGTTTTCGAGATCACAGTTAACAAACTGGTAAGTACAAATATCCGTGATTTTCTGTGGCGCTGTTCAGAACTAACGATTTGATATTTTTACAGCCTGAGAGAATGGTCCCGATTGATGTCGATGTCTACAACTCGGTAAGCGATCGTATTATGATGATGGAGAGAGAACCGACGATACTAACTGATACTGTAGAAGGCCCTTTACCTCTCATCTTCCAAGTCAGGCGACGAAGTGACCTTCAAGTTCCTTGCTCGTGAGGTGACAGACGACGACGAGCCCGAGTTGATTGAGTTCTCTTCATATGACGCTTCCATGGAAAAGAATAAGGGGGGTGACCACTCTGTTAAGATAACTATAGTTGAGTAATTTGAAGTAGCCTTAGACAGCACATATTGCATAGTAACATAACGTCCTGCTTCTGAGCGATTACCAAGGTTGGCAATAAAACGGCCTACAGGTTGCAGGTACAGCCGATGTGTATACGGCTCCTTGTTCTTGTCTTTGTTCATCTAAAAAATATCAGCACATAATGTCAGAAATACTGGATCTTCTCGTAGTGCGATATCCAGGTCACGGCAACCTACTCCTTAATGATCGAGGCAGTACCCTAAATCATAGTTCGGGGCGATTATGTACTCGCCTTCTTTGAAGTTTTTCAACTTCTCGTCAGGGATGTCAGCGAGAAACGACTCGCACACTTTCACGATGTTCATTGGTTGTAAACTGATATCATACAGGCGAAATGTTCTAGTAAAAGGAAGGGCTTATAGTTGGTACAAATATTGATGGCCGCGGTCCACATCCAGGGCTAGCAAGGTCTCTGAAATCTCAAGTCATTTTTTAGTCGAATAGAAAGAACAAATCACTGATGCCCAAGATGAGGTAATGGAGAAGCATGGAGCTCTCGGGAAGATTAGATATATGCGATACTGAGACAGGAAAATCTATGTCCTGGTGTAGTGAGAACGAACGGATAAAAAAGGAAAAGTTAGAGGTCCTCTTCATTTCCTCACTTCTCTTTCTTCATTTCTCTTCTTCACACCCTCACTTCTTCACACCCTCACTTCTTCACACCCTCACTTCTTCACACCCTCACTTCTTCACTTCAAGATATCGTTCTCTCTTCAAACTACACAACAACTTGCCTAAAGAAGACTTATGAATATCACGGCCAGGGAAAGATTCGCTTCGTTTAGTATGATATGGTGCACCTGAACCCCGACGAAACCCTATTCCTAGTCTGCAGCCCAAAGAGGCAACAGGTGGCCGATATCAGCAACAAGCTACAGGTGATCAATCTATCGCGTTCTTTGGTACAGTATCTTAGTTACAAAACCTTGTAATGGTACATAAAGTAAGTAATGTCTTGTAGCAAAGTATGCCATTTCAGCCTCGACAGGATCCCAACAGATAATATGTTTGCCACCAGTGACTGCAATATCAGGCTATTATGGAGGGTTATTTATATTACTAGAAATAAAAAGGTCCCTCTCGCAGTTGGGTCAACTGTCTTTAATGCCAGTACGCAGGTGTGAAGTTACTCTTGTTTATCTGATTCAGGACTCGGAGGACTGTATTAACCAATATACTTTTGCTCCCAGCATCTAGAGCAAGGATGTGTGCTACCAGTAGGGTCAAATGCCGGCTACCAATAACATACTCGATGTCTAGCAAGTTGGCACGAGCAGCCCAATGACCTGCTGCGAGGCCCAAAGCCATATCTTGTGCTATAGTCAAGGCATTAGAATTGCTGTCTTGGGCGAAGAAAACAGAAATTCATCAGAGCAAGACCCAAACCAGCGGAACGATTGAAGGTTAGGATCGGGGAGGTGCACGCTCAACAGGATGAACAAGCCCTGTCGGAAATAATACGGTGTATCTACCATTTGGAGTCAAATACTATTTATTTGTCTATATTTTACTAACTTATTACTACTAGGCGACAAAACAATAAGAAGAATGAAACCAATCGAGTCCAAATTCTTCTAAATCCAGAAGCGGTCCTACTTCCACTTGTCGATCTCAAGATAGAAGAAGATATCAAGTCCTTCCCTCAGGATCTCGAGTTATTCCACTGGAATAAAAAAGATCTCATGATCAATTCCTTGCTCATGTCGATGACGGTGAAGCAAATCGTCTGGAAGCTTTCATCAGAATGATTGGGAGGGCCAAGAGGCGTGGCTTGGCAAGTCTACGTGCAGTTGTCGTTGTCCCCAAGCTGGATGCAAACCATGCCGATGTGGATGGGGAGATCCAGGATGATATCCGAATGAAGCTTGAGAGTGTGGTCGATCCAGCCAACATCGCCATGCGTCATCACTCCGACAAAGTATCGTGGTTCTTAGCCATCAACGGCGACAAAACCTTCGATTATGGCGAGGAAGTTTCCATTCCAGCGGTTCCATCTCCAAACATGGCACTATTGAATTTCGCCAACATGAGGGAACCATAAGTATAGATGCTATGGTATGCTATTTGTCAAGGTGAAGGGAGAAGTTCTGCAAATTCTGGAGTCCCCCCCTTTTTTTGGTTTGCCGTACCCATGTGCTCTATTAACGGTTATTGAGCCTCTTTTTGATTTCATCGACTAGGTCTTCATTTCCAACGCTATTATTCCCAAACAGCCAGTCTATTTTTCAGGTTTTTGAAGAGATTTTTGATCAGGGTGAGAAGGAACCTAATTTTTCGAATAGCTTCTCGTACTTAGTTATTACCTCCTTCATGTAATCGTAACTTCGACTTCGTACGTATGGAACGGAATATTGGCAGCGGCTAGCTCCAACTTGTCATTCAATGGGAGAGCGATGGGACAATGTCCGTCTGTGCAACTATTTAAGCTCAGTATTGACTATGTACATCCGCGCATCCAAGTTTATTGCAGTACATAACTGATGAGCTTCTTCCTGTCACTCTTCCACTCCTTGACTGCCTTGCCATCCATGTACTTATCAACGTATGCATCACCGATGAGCCGGTATTGATTGCTATCAGCCTCTGGGCGTATGATGATGGGCGTCTTGCACCCCAGAGGCACGCAAATGATATCCCCGTCCTTCATAAACCCGCTTCCTATCCCCATGAGTCCTCGCTTTGTTGTGAAGAAGCAGCGGCCCTCCATCCGAGAAGCGCAATTCTCTTGAATAAGCATACGGCACGTCTCGGGTGCAAGCTCTTGGTCGATGAACAGATACTTCTCTAGCTCATTGTCGAGGCGGAGGTGAGGCAAGCGATCGCGTATCAGAGACGCGAAGATGTGATAGCAAACCTCCATCCAAGAGTGACGGAGGTTTAGAGAGGGCTCCTGCCCGAGACATAGAGTGCGGCAGAACGCTTCGTCTATCTTCTTCATGTTGTACGTCTTCCCCTCTGATGATGAATATCTTGACAGAAGCTTTGCTCTCCAGTGGAGGAATGCCATTAGGTAGTCGTCCACAGAGCAAAAAGTGCCAACGGCGAGACCACGCATGTCTACTTGGTCAAGATAGATGGCGGATATCCGAAGCAGGCTCCTGTGTGGAGCATCCATGAATTGAAACTCGGCGTCAACTTCGCTGGCAGCGCTGAATCCGTACGATGTTCCGAGACCAGCAGTGGACGGAATATGCGACCAGTCCGGCACCCAGCTTGGAAGCTTCACCGAGCTGGTGTAAACAGGGAAGTAGATGGCCTCACATATTACATCGAGTCGCCGCGTGGTGTGTAATATGAGGTCTACGACGTTGGTATACACCTCCCGCAGAGATGAACCATAATTCGGTGGGAAGTGAAAGCTGGTTTCTGCTGGGAGGATCCCCAAAACACCAAACACCTTGTCTCGCGGCTCCGCTGCTAATTTGGGCCTGCACACTCTGAGCACGCTCAGCAATGATATGATTTCCTCTTCTGGAGAAACCCGCAGAAGCTCAAGACTAGCCGGCCCACAGGAAGCGAGGACATGGGCGTAGGAGAGTCCACGACGCGACCCCTTCGTCTTTCCGCGCGGGAACTGAATCCGTAGATCTTTCTCATGTTGTTGAAAGATTATGGAGGCCCCCTGCAGAACCTCCCACGAAACAGACGCGTTTCCACAATATACCGTGACCATCTGCGCATTCAAAATCTCCTGCACAACCCATAGCCGGTCCCAAAACTCCCTCTCAAAGAGCTTGACCAGTGCGGTGAAGTGGGTAGTAAACCTCTCCGCTGATATGATCCTCGACACGGCACCTTCATTATCTGCGTGGAACACTCCCTGGATGAGGTCGATCGCTAGATCGCTGTTATCGCTGCTGTCACCCAGCCAGACAGCGACGGATTCCGCACTGCCATATATGCTGGTCATCATGCTTATCTGCTGCGACTGCTCTGCCTTGTTCTTTTGGTCAATGCAGAGAGCATCAGCCCAGACCATGATGGACTTGTCCTGCTGGCGCAGCCGTTTGAGCGCCCCGTGAAGGCTCGGAGTGATGAGGACAGAGCACCTGTCGACCTCGATCTTCATGTTGGGCTCGATATCTCCCCACGCGTATGATATAGCCGTGTACTTCTGGATCTCTGGGTCTGTATCAAGAGACGCGTGTAGTATCTCGCACTTGATAGTAGACATGCTCGCTGGTAGAAGACGGAGCAGTCTGAACTCTGTCCCGGTGATGGGGCGATATTGAAATTGCGTCTCTCCCGTCGACGTCTGCATCGACGACGTGTTGGAAATCCGCGACGCAGCATGGCGGCTGACGCTATCAAATGCAGCTTCTTGCGGCTGGTTTCTAGCTCTATCTTCCACGCTGAACGATCGGTCACGGTTCTTTGGGCGCTGGAATTGAGATTCCTGCGGCACGTGCCAAGGATCCCGGGGAGGCCTCGCGGACTGCGGCCGGGCTGTCAACGGTGGCCTGCTATCCTCCAATCTTGCACCTCGAAGCGATCGTATCATCTGTTCGTCCGAGCCCAGTCGGCGACTGTCGGGATAGTTTGCTGGTGGCTCGTCGGGCGGGGAGCGAGGATAACGGGATGCGGGTGGTCCATCGGCGGCATGTGCCGCGGGGTTGTCGTAAGGCTGCGCGTTCCATCCATTCCAGTTGCCTTCCGTTTCCCTCTCGTCATCGAATGGGGGCGCTGGATATGCCTGATCGCTCGGAGGATACGGGGAGGGGTGGAAGGGGATCGCGAGCCTGTTGTCGTAGTACGGCGCTGGCGGCCCGGCCGCATGCCATGAAGCTCTTTGCGCGCTCGGGGGTCGGGCGCTCGGGGGTCTAGGAAGCTCGTCGTTCTCGGCATATTGCACGATCGGCGCCTGCTGCCTCTTTGCGGGATATGGCGCCCTCTTGGTCGACATGCGCCGGGTTCGGGGCGGCTGTATGGCCGGGATCTCAGGGACTACCCAGTCGCTGCTGCTGCTCATGGCAGTCGCCCGGTCCCGGTTCGAGCTGCTGGACTCCTGCATCTTTCGTGGACATGGCGGGAAGGGCTCGAGGGAGGCTGGCGGCGTTGATGCCAGCTGATCTCAGGTTTCCACACTGGATTGGGCTGCAGGGAGGGGTTGAGGCTCACACGAGCATGCTGACATGATGGTCTCAGGTCTGATTGGTTGGCTGATCTTTCCATGTAGGATTGTGGATGAGCTGAACCCTTCCATATGGAAAGGTGCTAAACTGTTCTGCAGTATGCCAATGTTGGGCCTGTTGCATGTGGTTTGTATGCCAAAACCTCCGTGAGCCTTGCTTTTGGCGCTGCCAGGCAGGAAAGGACTTGATATAGAACGACGCCAGAGGGAAGACAGAAATTGAAATACTCGTTTTCTACACAGGTGGGTCTTTCAAGGGGCGTTGGGTAATGCGCATTGACCCCTATTTATGGACTCAGCTTGAATAACTTCGGGCGCTACCTGTTGAGGCTGCCCCAGTGTTTCGAGAGCCACGCCTGAGGTTTACTGCGGCTGCCTCAGCGTCGTTTTCTATTTGGAAGTTGGACAGTGGCCCGGTAAAGAAGTTGTAAGAGTCGAGGAGGATCGTGTTCTTGACCTTGCGGCAAGATCAATTAATGTGGCAACGACGCAAAAGAATCATTTGCCCTCTTTTGGTCTCGCCGGAAATATCACCTTCTCGATTCCGGATGGCGGAAGTTGTATGCTACGACCTGAGATCTGCCTATTCTGGCTTTGACTAGTTGGGCACATTCATCAAAGTAGGGCCTGCGGATAAACTCCTCGACGTGGGCTTGAGCTGGAGCGAGCAACTTATTTTCAGAGAGCATGGATGGAGCATAACAAACCCACTCAATTCCTTCGGACGCTTACGTTGTTGGGGCCTCAAAGTGGCAGAAATCTGTTACAAGATCATGCCGTTGCTTCTAGGCCAGAGCTGAGATTGGTTTTGTTCTCTTGGCCCTTTTTGCAGTCGACAAAAGCAATGGTACTCTGTGGAAGGCAAAAGATTATATGGAATTAGATCATCCCGTAATCTGTACTTTTACTTCTTGCCCAACTAAGCTATCCCGCACAAACTGCAGATGCGCCAAAACGATTGCGTTGCCTTGATAGTGAGACTATTCTACCTTCATAGCAAGACTATTTAGCATCCCATAGATTCTGAGTATTACGTACAAATAGCTTCTCTAGCAGTACTTGGTCGCCACCGCACCACTCTACCACTTTGTCCCTGAAACGCGTCGCATCGTATCCCGGTGACTTGGTGTGCGGCCAGTCAGAACCAAACACGACGCCATCCCCATTTCGCATCTCGAAAAGCGCTTTCGTTAGTGCCTCCAAGTCGGCGAATTCCGTATCTTTCGAGAAAAGATACGGTGCTGAGATCTTGACGTACACGCGAGGATCCTCCATCATGGTCTTGAGCGTCTCCCAGCCGGGTTGGTCGGCCGGGTTCAATGGAAGGCGAATTGGAGAGCTAAAGTGCTCCAGGACCACCTTGACCTGGAGTTCAGTTATCAGCGGTTGGATGTGCTCGAGCATGTCCATGTCGGCGTATAGGCTGATCGACCATGTCTTCATGGGCCGTAGTTTGTCGGCGTATTTGCGTAGTGTGGTCTGAATCTCAGTCTTCGACAGAACGGAGTTGGAGGATCTGAAGTTGATCCGAACGCCTCGGACGCCCAGCTGATGCCACTCGAGAAGAGTACGCGAGTCGATCGTGTCAGGGTCGAATACGACAACACCTCGGTTCCTGGCGGGTCCCAGTCTTTTGAGAACATCGAGCACCCAGCTGTTGTCGTTGCCGTAATTGGATAGTTGGACAAGGACCATGTTGGGCAATGCTAGGTGCTCAGCGTTGGCGAGGGCCTGTTGCACTGTGGCCTGATGAGAGACTGGTTTGGCATTCTCGGGGAGCGGATACCGGGTGGTGTCGATGATGTGTATATGGCTGTCCCATGCTCCTACTGGAACTGTAGGCTTAGATGTTGAGCCGAGGAGTCGATAACGAGATGGACGACGCAGCGTCAAAGGGCGGGGCTCGAGAGATCTAGACATAGTGGGAGTGGGCATGGAGAGCGAGGGAGGCAACATTCTCCGACAAGCCAGTCTCACCGTCGTATCGACAAGTGTATATCTGTGCTTAAATAATTGCTCTTTTCTTGACACGGGCCAGACCTATAAGTTTATGATCGTTCCAGTATGTATGGCAATGGTGGCAAGGCAAGGCTTACAGTGTTTGTATGTTCGGGGAGACAGTAAACTGGTTTGCTGGTTCATGGGCAGGGAAGCTGGGTTTTAAGAACTCATCTATATAGCGACGGCAGTATATCAGGAAATGATGTGAATAGAATAGCGATGGAGGCAAAGAAGGCTGAACATGATGAGTGGGATGCGAAACTGATTGCTATTCAACCCCCACGACGTGAATCACTGCACTGACTGCTGCGTGAGCAAAGCCAAAGGATGAAGGCGCACGTGAGGGCTAGGAAATATTTTTATCTTTGTTGAAGGTGTCGAAATGTCTGATTCATGAGTTAATACCGGAATTTCTTAAAACTGAAATCAACCTTTGCTTCACTTGTTCAACACAGCTGGCAGCTCTGTCTTTGATTTTGATCAAAGATAGCCGAATGATAGTCACTGCTCATATCAACAGAACCTTCGTCTATATTCTACACTGTCTATCTCATTTTCTAAACACACTGAGAGTACCAGTCATTGTACTTTACACAACTCCCCGTGGCGCAGGTGGTGGAACCGCTGTATCCGCTACCGCCGCACTGTCCATAAACACCAACGGTCCCCAAGTCAGACTCGCTGTTATCACCAGTCGCGGCTTCGGATGTAGGCTTGGCGGAAGTGGTGGATGAAGAGGTAGGCTTAGAAGTAGCAGTAGACTTGGAAGTAGAGGCAGCCTTGGTCGCAGAAGTAGAGCTCGGGCTAGATGTCGTTGGGGATGTGCTTGAAGAGCCGGAGAGCTTGCCAAAACCAGCGTTCTTTGGAACATCCGTCTGTGCCTTGGAGGCAGCGACAGCACTGGCAATTTTGAGGCTTGAGAACTCGGAGAAGAAGGATGTGTCAGATTGTGTGAGAGTGCCTCCAGAGCTCTTATAAACGTTGACCTCGCAGGATCTGCCGAGGGCGGACTCGCACTTGGAAGCGGAGCTGGCATCAGGGACACCGAAGAGTTTTCCCTTGTAGTCACCTTCGACCGTCTTCACATCACTGAAAACGTTACCCTCAAAGATACCACGAGCTGTAGTCTCACCACCCTCAAGAGCATGTCCGTTGTTCCCTTCCCAGACGTTGTTGACTGCGTGAAGCAAGGTGTTACCGCTGAGAGCAGGAGAGCGGCCAGCTGTCTTCGTGATGTAGTTGTTCTTCATCGTAATCTGATCGCCCTTGCCAACCATTTCAAACGTCCAGTAGTGGTAGCCATCGCCGCCAGTGGAGTACGGAGACTCGCCGTCGATGTGGTTGTTGGACAGGGTGATACGCGTGCTTGGGTCATGGCCAAAGACGTAGTGCTGGCGACCAGGTTGGGAAGTCTTTCGAGTCGTAAGTGAGATGCCTTCAAGTAATTAAGGGGGTAAACTTACAGTGACGTGATCAATCCAGATAAGGTCAGACCCAGTGAAACCGAGGATATCTCCTCCCCACACGTACTTTGGGTTGAGTTTCTGCATCTTGATGTTCTGGACAATGATGTTGCTCGCCCCGTCGGTGAATCTAAAACCTTTTCCGGTAATGATTCCCTTGCTTCCGACACCGATGATGGTCTTATTCGAGGCTACATCAATGGGCGTCCTGGGCGCCTTGTACCATGTATCCGTGGACGCGGGCTTGTCACCACAGTCATCCTGGATGATCCTCTGGTACGCGGAGCCTGTACCCCAGCTTGCACAGACATTACCACTCTCTGTTCCCTCTGACTCGGTGAAGTCATATTCCTTGTCCAGGACGATGACTCGGGGAGTTGAATCAGTGAGCCACTTTGCCAGCTCCGTGATATCCGCTGGGGTTTGTGCCGTGGCACTTCCGCCGCCCGTAACGCCACTGGCAAAACCCTCAGCTTCACCCACAACAGTCTGGGCAGCGCCGAGCTTCCCTAGTCCAGCTAGGGCAAGGAGGAATGTGGATGTTGTCTTCATTTTGTTTGTTGGATCTCGGCAAGATATTACAAATCGCGAAACTGGACAGAAGTTAATAATGAGAGGCTGATGACAGACCCTCGGGGCGAAAAAGAGTATCAATGGAAAGGAGTGAGTGTCCGGCACTGTAAAGTCAATTGCATGATCAAAAACTTTCAGTTTGATGAACAACTCGAAGAGTTTTAAACCCCACGATCGCGTGTCTTAGCTTCGGCATGTCTGATACCGCACTGCTTCATTCAGCGTTGTGACCCTTGTTACGTCTAAATTTCAGGGGTAAGCTATCAGTTTCAGGATCAGCCAACTAACATCCCCGACGATGATACTGCCAAGTTTGACATCAAACGCCCGGATCACTTATTGCCGTCCGTTTCGTATTTCTCCTGCATGCGTGACGCGCCAACATGTAGGCGATGTTTCCGGCAGGGGCTTTGGGGAAATACCCGACGGGAGAGGATAACCTGACAAGCCACCAGGCGAATTACCCAATGAAAAGCCATATTCTCCGCAGTTAAGACGAACTCATGGGATAATATTGACATTGAGTACGAGACAATACGACGCCTTATGAACCCAAAGGACGCCTTACGGGCTAAAGCGACGCCCCACCATTCCGAACAAGTCCTGCCAGCCCCTTGAGCTTTCAACAGCAAAGGGAAATGCGGGAAAGAAGTTGCAGTATGATTTCAAGCAGAAGATCTTGGGTACTTTTATTTCCAAGGAGCCAGGAATTGCCTAAATAGCGGTTTGGTAGCATGGATGACTGCAAACAGCTTTTGAAATAACACGAGAAACTGATCAAATCCGATTGCTAGTCACAGATGCACTATTAGCCGAAGATGGGCGCGAACGCCCTTATTCAACAAGCCAGTTTACCGTTACATTACAAGTCTTGGACAAAGGACACCCGATTATGCTCCGCGGTTATACTCCGAAATGAACGAAGGGCACCCAAAAGAGCGTCTCCTCCTCGTCACAGCGAAGCATATCCCTGCCTTCCTTAGTCCCCTGGTTGCGGCTCGTCTGTGATTCAGCACTGTTTGCCAAATCAATCTTCGCCCCCTTCCTCCCTCTTTGGCCTGATGATGCCAAGCGGCTTCGCCATTCGTCCCGAAGCCTCCTCATCGCTGTATGTAACCCCAAGCAGACGGACCTATCCGTGAACCGTCCATTCCATATGGCCTGGTAAGCATAGCTTGCCATGTCCACGCATATATCGTCGTTTACCTCCCAAAGCGTGCCAATGACGTGCCGAAAACCCGCCAGTTGGAACGCACTGATCAAATGAACGCTCTCATCAAGGGATTCTTCATCTCGTACTTGGCCAGTTCGGCAAGCAGAGAGATAGGCGAGGAACGGCATGCCCTGTTGAAGGTTGAGCTCCAATAGTTCAGCTACAGTGAATGGGTGTTTCTTCCAATCCTCAAGGTACAAGAAACTTCTCGAGGGGTTGAGTGGATCGACGGTGCCATGGCCAGCAAAATGAAAGATCTGTGATGAGCGGAGGCGAGACACAACACCTGCCTTGGTATTCTCTGCTGCGTGAACTTCCCAGTTGATTGTGTTGAACAATTTTTGCAGCACCTCATGCTCCTTTGCTGCAGAAGGAAGGCTTGAACATCCCGGGGCCTGCGGCACAGCGACAAGAAGCGCTTGAGACTGGTCTCCGAGTTTCTGGTAATCGAAAGCTGGGCGCTTTTGTGAATGAATAATCGCCTTGATCGATGAGCTGTACGACGAAACGACTCTATCCAGTACCGTGAGTCCTAGATCTGGCGGTGCTGCATGCCAGCCAGCGGCATGGATTGGGAAACTGCTCATTATGCCAGTCGCAATCCACCGGATGCGAGGCCATTGCGATTCATCTTGCCCAAGCGATTGAGTAAAGCCAAGATAGTCCAGAATCGGCGATGTAACAGTTTCCCATAGCCACTCAAGTGTCTTGGTGTTGGCTAATGCTGCTGTGCCACCTCTGGCTCTCTCCACCACTTCCTCCTTGCTCAGCATCGGCAATGGTAGAGCATGAAGTCGACCCTTCTCAACGATAATTGCATCAGAGCGATATTTGCTCACATTGAGTACAACAATGGCACCATTGGCAGCAGCAGCTTGCATTTCTGGCACTGTAGGTGCCGCGAGAAAAGTTTCGAATCCTGGCCTTTTTCGAATCTCATCAACTAATCGATCAAGATCTTCACCGAGCCTGTGGCGCTGAACCGACCGCGCTTCTTTATGGTAACTCAAATCATGCCCTTTCCCAGAATCGATTCTCGGAGTCGCTGACTCTTGGAGCCGTTCACGGATACTGGTAAATCTTCCAGCCAAATCCGGGTAGCTCGTCCGGAGGGAAGTGACATCGATTCGCGAATCCTCTATTGAAGAAGCAAGCAACCCGCGGCCTTGCTCCAGGAACTGCAGGGCGATCTCAGGTCCTTTTCCTGCGTTTAGTGCTACTGATGCTGCGTCAGAAGCAAAGCCGACACATTGGCCTAACAAGTACTGCTTCTCTGCATTTTCGAGTGACCGTGCCATCATCTGCTGGACTAGCGTGAGAGTTTTGGTAGAAGTTTCATACCCATCTTCCCATCTTCCCATGAGGCAAAGAGCCTTCAACAATCCCATTCCACATTGGATGCGGTGCTGTGGAGAGCTGTTCTCGTTGGAAAAGCCATCTTCATATGCCGAACTGGCCGTTCTTAGGGCATCGGGCGACTTCCCATCGAGATGGCGTTGGTAAAACACGTCCCCAAGCGCACAAAGCGCAAACGATAGATTTATGCCATTTACTTCTGCATTTACCGCCTGGTGGCATATTCTCTCAGCATTTGTGAGATCTTCTGCACTCTTTTGAATGCAGTACCTCTTCAGCAACCGGATCGCATACTGGGCAAGACCGCGTTGTTTATCATGCATCTGATTGTCCTTCCTGAACCAAATTTGGCGAATGACGTTATTATCGATCTCAATAGCCTCGTCAAGATCTCTCATGGATTTTGATACTCGAAACCTGCTCTCAAGTTGGTTGGCGAGGTGAAGCGCGCACTCGTCCTGATTTCGCCAGCTTTCGTCGAATTCATACCGCGCACTTTGTCGCCGGGAAATTGTCTTTTGGTTATCTCGAAGTAGATCGATAGATCTCCTGATATCAGATTCGACGCGTGTTATTGCGTATCTATATCCGTACCCAGCTGCAAGACTGTTTGCCCATTCAGTGCGCATGCCATAGTGGTCTTCCCCGTTCGCCACTGTGCGTTCCATCCTGCAGATAAACTCGTCTAAGTCGGACATTGCGCCTGTTCGTAGATATCTTATCATGAATAGCTCCCCGATCTCAGATAATGATCCTTTTCCTTCACCATCATCTGTATCATATTCTTGCCGAAAGCGGATGACTTCGTCCAGATATGCGATTCGGCCTGTGTTTTCATACCGTCTTATGAGCCTCCGCTCCATCCCCCATGCCCGTGCCGACTTGTTGGCCTTCGTCAAGGGCAGTGCTCGGAGTCCCAATTTCGTAGCTTCTTCAAAATAAGACTCCGGAAATCTATCTTCCGTAGATAGATAGTCTAAGACGTCTAGGACGTCCCCCAGCTGCCATAGAACTTCACCTCTGTCTGGATGCCCTTCAGGAACCATGTCGACAACCTTTCGAGCATTGCTCTCAACCGCACGCAAATCCTGGCTTACCTTAGTCCTCTGAGCCTTTTCCAAAAGAGATTTCGTGACCCCATTCAGTCGCGGGATCCATTTAGTATCATCTTCGGACGTCATTGCCAAAGCCTTCTCCCTCAACTCCAATGCTTCTTCTAAATCAGGCATCGCTTTCAGCCTGAGCTGCAACCGTTCCTCCACGTTCGCCCCCGTCGCCCAAGAATCGTGAAATCTACCAGTAAGAGAAGTCGCCAGCATGGAGAGCAATTCTGGGTAGAATGGGTGAGACTCCCCAGCGTATGCGATGGCCTGTTTGACATAGCCAACCAGACTGGCACCACTCATAGCTATGACGAATTGACCATCCTCCTCTGGGTACGCGCGGCAAAGAGTGGCAAGTAACTCAAAACGGGCAGCGGCGTTGCTTTCGGGTGTGTTTTCAATAGCCTGTGGCAATAAATGTAAAAATTCGCCTGGACATAAAGTAGAAAGAGACCCAGTACGCGTTGGGATACCCAGATAATATCCAGGCACTTTTTCCTCGATTTTTTCCGCTAGGTTATCGATCGGCCATAGCTTGCCATCATCTTGGAGAATGCCGAGTCCAAACATATCCCCAATTGATCCAACTTTCTTTGTGTCCTTGAGTTTCCGAAAAAGTTCCTTGCTGTGGTTCGCCTCGTATGTTACGCAGTATGTTTGGTGACAGGTCTAAGCCTCGAAAGGCGCCTTCCGATGATTTGGCAAGGCATATATGTCATGTGATGAAAGTAACAAGGTGTGATTGGCTGTGGTTTGTGCAAACCAAGAGCCTGCTGCAACGCTCTGTAATGTTCTTTGATTGAGGGTAGATCCTAGCGTCAAAGACCATCTTAGGATGACAATCAGGATAGCTGGCTAGCTACATGGGAGTCTACGCCAGCATATACGGTCCCTCTTACTTATTTTGTTTCGAAGATCTCCTATGTTAAATCCTAGTTGTCCTGGTTGACTGGGATAAATATAGTGCCCCGGCCGCTGAAATATAGGTGCTTCGGTTGTCAGATGGCCCTGCAGGGGTTTGACTGCAGATGTCAGATGGAGTATTTTTCTCCCGAAAATTTGCTCATGCATTCCGTGTCTATACATACTTGAAGTGTCGCTAAGTAATGTTGTTTCACATCTTCATAGTTGAGACAACTGCAAAAATCTATAGCGTCTAGTTGTACCACTGCAGAAATTCAACGACGAAACTCACTTGCTGAGAAAATGGAGAGATCTTGGCAGTATTCTACGGCGCAAGGGGAGAAAAGTATCACCGTCAGCCGATAGTATGCAGGATGAGACGAGATCGACAGGGCTCAATTTTCCGCCTCAAGCTGGACATTGCTCATTCAACGTCTGATAAGGCACAATGGACCACCTCCCCGAGGCCGCGACGGCGTTTGCACATGTCCGGGTACCATTCGTTGACGAGATCACTTTTGATGGAGGGGATTTCGTCTCATTCCCAAACCGCGTCGGCTTCAACAACGATTTCGCCGCACGGTCAGTTGGCGATATCGCCTCCTTAGCACAGGGATGGCTCTATTTTGGTACCCTCCGAGTTTTTCTCGGAGTTGACTTCGACCGCAATGAGTTTCGTGCCAGTCACCCAGAGGGTGACCATGTCTCCTCGCGGCCGCTGCGACAGCTTCTTACCTCATGGCTGTTAACCAACGTGATCCCAATCCTAGGCCCCGAGGTGGTAACGAAGACTTCCCGTAGCACCGCGCTAGAGTTATATCAAAGCAAGAAATCGATGATGGAATTCTTGGAGACTGTACTCAAGGAAGCGGATGCCATGGAGGTTCAGCCTCAAGCATCAAGTGACCCTTTGCCAGCCATCCTTCTCTCCGTCCGTGTTCTGGTTGCCACTCTCTCCGGCGTTTTGGAGGAGACCATCAGCCAAAGCAACTTTAGTCTTTTGGAACATAATTACAACCCAGGCGCCATCGAAAAGCTGCGGTTCATGGATGGGCCATCCAAGATGCCACAGGCAGCCACCGCAAATTTTCTGTCTAATGAGATGATCGCTAATGGCTGGTGTCCATTCATGGCATGCAAAGTATTGTCCTCTTACAATTACGTGGTGGCGTATTACATTAGCCGTCTCCGGCCTTATAATACAGCAAATCACGAGCTTTGCTGTGAGAACGGGTGCGTCGCATACAATGTCGACATGTCCCGTTATCAGTCGAAACATGTGTCTCCTGACTGTGACTGTTCTCATGTCGCCCCAGACGCGGAACAAGTTCGGTCTATCATCCGAGAAGGCGGAATACCGATCATTTCAATCACGTTTGATGAGCAAGAGCCAAAGCTCCACGTGATCAAGATGACGAACAAGACCCCCTACATAACATTCTCGCACGTTTGGTCGGATGGCCTTGGGAATCCAGCGGCGAACTCTCTGCCGCGATGCCAGATCACCAAGTTGGCGAAATACATAAAGGAGCTGGAGGCCCCTAAACTCGCCCCTCAGCAAGGAGTTGTTAATATGGGGTATCTGAAGATGGACTTTCGGCGAATGACCAGAACGTTAGATACTTCCCACTTTTGGCTGGATACGCTTTGTATTCCTGTAGGGGAGTAGTATTTCGACCTAAAGATGAAGGCTATCAACCAGATGGCAGCTATATACGCCGGTGCTTCTCAGGTCTTGATACTAGACTCAAACATGGAGCAACTCTCACTCGACGGGCCAGGGGTTGAGGCGTGTGAGATGCTGGCTCGGATGTGCGTCGCCCCGTGGATGGGCAGAAGTTGGACCTTCCAAGAAGCCGCCATCAGCACAATCCGCCAGGTCAGATGCTCGGAGAGGGCGTTTATACCAAATTCGGTTTCCTTTGGGTACCCTACTTACTTCACCAAGATATTTGAAGGGGATAGTATTCGGGCATGGATAGTCCCGTTCCTCTCTACAATCTTGGTGGCACTCCGGATGTTCCGCACCAACGATGACGATCCTGACACCATGCGTCGTCAAGTAACCATAATGTCCACCGACATTCAGATGCCTCTCGTTGCACTTATTTCTCGACCCCTAAAAGACAAATTAGTTCATGAATTTCTTGGTGTCAAACTGATAGGTCTAGACTTTGATGATATGGATGCATTGGAGTCGCTGTACCAGCGCTTTGTCACCTGTTGGAACACATTGTCTTCTTCTAGGGCCACGACGAAGAAAGACGATCTGCACATCATCTTCGCCAACCTGTTGGAGTTCAATGCCACAACTATCATCAAATTAGCTACACCTGCGGAGAGGATGGCGACACTGCTTCTCAGCCTACCCTACTTTCCATTGTCACTCTTCTTTTGCAATGACGGCATCCGCGACCGACCAGGAGAAGTTCACTACAACAGATGGGTCCCTCTATATCCCAGTGGAGGCCTTTTGGACTTGGAGCCCAGAGTTCACATGTCCAAAAACGGGCTCTGGCTCTCCTCTGCAACTGACACTACAGAAGATGGTGACAATAATCCATATGAGGATAGTCCACCAAAAGTCAAACCGATCGTTGTACTGCTAGAATCTCGATGGTTGGATGTGGTCTGTCAGCAGACTATTCCCGATAAGGCACTGCCGTTCAAATACAACGTCAGGCTTCATCGACAGGAGGGTGATAAGCTTATCACCGAATTCGACAAAGCCGGTGCCGCGCTGTTGGTCTTCACCGAGGAATTGATCCAGCCAGGTTTAAGTGCCGGCAGAAAGCTTTCACCAAAGCCTATCCAAGGAGCCCTCTTCCAAATACTGAACGTTATTGAATCCCCGTCAGGGTCCGAGGTAGAAAAGGGCGAAGTTAAAGAACCAAGTCGAGAGTATCGGGTAGTATTTGATTGTCCCGTATCGGCTTCCTTGGATACCGCCTACAATGGGGATACCTCCGCCTTTGATCTGGAAGAGGACTCTAACTCCAACGCTACCCTCCTTCCTGAGCCATGGCGGTTAAACATCTGTTACGGTAAGTATTTCCCTTTTGGCTGAATGCCTCGTTCACCACCCAAACAATTCTGCACCATATCCTGACTTGGTTGCTTGACAGACATTCCTGAGCATGTGACACTACCTCTTCCACGGAGACCAGTCGTACCGTCGTGGGCATTTCTCCCCGGCGTGGCCAGTGTCATGTTATGGTTCTGCTGGGTGTCTGGACTTATCAGCATGTTTATGCTGATTGCTATTTGTGCAAAATATTCAAGCACCTTCTCTCCATTCACCATTGCGATGGTTGCCGTCTACTTCTCAGCAGAGGTAGTACCCTGGTTGTTCATACAACCGCTCTTTCCAATTGTAGTCCCCTACATCTCAGACATTTGCGGCATAGTCTCATCGGTGCTCTACGCCGTATCTAGAGTCGTTAGCAACAGCTCACTGAGGCCTTTGGAAGTTGCATTTGTCACATTGGGTATATTAATCGGAGTTTCGGAACTCTGTATTAGGGCTGCAAATAAGTGGTACCTGGGACGGAAGCTTTACGATGCCTGGCTTGATACATTTAGCGAGGACTGGTCCCCGGAAAAGGAGACGTGGTGGACAAGAGTCGTTCGGGTTGCTGGTGGTGAAAGCTATGACAACACTGTTATGCCCAAGGGAACGGTGATTACTTCCTGGGAACGGTGAGTTTTCATTGGTTGCCAGTACCGCGGATTCCTTCCTGTAAGAGCAGCGAACAGAATAGAGCTTTTCCCGGGGCAATCTGCTTCAAAATCCATGTTATTCCCACCGCCTATAGTACCACAAGCTGGCTAGTTCCAAGCCAATATAAGGAATGCCCAGGCTTCTTAGCGTGAATGAGAGTCACGAGGAGATCAATTTCCCCGCAATGGGAAGAAATACTGGGGTACTCGGAATCGCAGCCCCGGACCATCTAGCCACTCATATATAGGCCTAACCAGCAATAGTCTCCTCCACAGATGATAAGAAGCACCCGCTTTTCTGGCCAAGGATCTTGTCTTAGGGGTTGTTAGGAGATAAGACTTGGGCTAATAAGGCGCATGAATCCCCCATTAGTCAGTCCTGAGAACCTGGTGTTCCAACATCTGGCCGAGCGATGATCAATGTGCCACTCAACTACACTACCCAACAGTGAAACAAAACTGCCACTGATTGACTGTTGGGACACGATTTTAACATGTCACAGGCCTCGCCCTCACCGCGTACAATTGTGTACAAAGCGACTAGGCCGAGGACGTTCAAAGCCTGCCGAACGTGCCGCCTCCAGAAAGCTCGATGCATTATCGATGGGGAGAACCCACCCTGCAAGCGATGTCATGCGACTGGCAGGGACTGCGTTTTCGAAGAGCTAGGTAGCGCCAGAAGTACTAGGAAGAGAGGTCAGTCAGCAGCGGAGGAGGAGAATGGCCAAGAAGACAAACGTCCCAAGTGCGTATTCCCCTACGATTTGCTACACCGAGGGCTCATGGCTTACAAAGGGTAGGTACTTGGATCCTGGGAAAGAAATTTCCCAACTTCGAGAACTGGTAAACGGGATTCATAAGTCGCCTGGATCTTCACCGCAGCAATCTCAACATGGAGATATAGCAACTGTCCAGAGCTCCCAGTCTCTACACTCACCCACCTCAGAGCATCTGGACAAGTTACAGCTCGAAGCGCCTATCACCGCCGTTCATGCCATGACCTCAAATTCACTACCGCCCTCTCCTACTTCCCTGAGCATTGAAGATCATAGCACAATATCGGCCTCGCCGAATACCACAAAGCTTTATGGTCAGCCTCTACAGCCTACACAACCGAAATATGACGATATTGTCTCCCGTGGAATACTAAAAGAATCCGAGGGCCGGAAGCTGTTCCAATTGTACGTGCATACATTTCATACAGCCTCTCACTGTTCTGATAACCATGCGTGCGTAGATACATGGCCAATGCCAATGTTTTTCTCCCATTCTTCGACTCGACTGTGGATACCTTTGACGCTCTTCGTCACCGTTCGACCTTCTGCTTCACTGTTGTTCTTGCCATTGCATTGCGAGCAGACCGCCCGCGAACCGACCCCACCAGCAAGAAGTGCTTCGAAGAGGCACAGAGTCTTGCCGCCCGGAGTCTATTTGCCATCTCCACACAGCTGGAAACCGTCCAGGGGATGATCTTGCTGTCGGCCCATGCAGAGAGGAACTGGTTCGCTATCAGCCACGCATACCAGATGGGCAAGGCGCTACATTTGCCTGATCTCCTTCCTCGAGAGGGTGAAACGGGGGATAAACAAGAACTACATACCAAACAGTTCGGTGATAGGCGATCCATTCGACGGATAAGAACGGCTTTGATACTTCATCAAGTTGAACAGGAAGTCACAGGTGGTACAGCTCGCCAATCTATCGGCAACGCTGTAAAATCGTCCTTCCTCGAATCTTTTCTTGGCGGCGCTTTATCATGTACCCGGGATATGAGAATCGTGGCAAACATTGAAGTGGTACAGTTACGAGGTAAGCGCCACTGTCAGTTACGTATTATCAACACGGCCATTAACTTCTATTAAAGGTCGACTTCTTAAGGAGCTGGAGCTCCATGACAGCCTCGGCGGAACTGTAAACACCATTGTCAGTCACATTGAAAATGAAATCAACACCTGGTTTAATCGTTGGGACACTGTCTTCCAAGGTAAACCTTCAATACTTCGCTTATTCACCCAAAGGCTAACAAAGTGTAGACCAAGACTACAGTGTGAGCAGCTTCCAACGAAGCAGCATTCGTTTGCAAAGAGACTACGCATTCATCATCATCTGCAGCGCCTTGATCAGTAAACTAAGTGAAGGGAATACTGAGAAGATTCATCCTAATTCGATGACAGATGAAGTGAAAGACCTAATCGAGGTCACCCTGATGCGAAGCATCAAAATACTGAGCTTCATAACTGACGACAATGATTACAAATGGTATTTACAATGGGCACCCACGTACTCGGCTTTATTTCCTGCGTTTACTGGTACGTCATTATTTATGTCTCCCAATCATTTAGCTTTCATCTGACAGGACGCAGCCGCTCTCGCGTTTCGACTGGCGAAGATACTTCCTGGCTTTTCGGACTGGGAAAAGCTCTTGTCGTCATTTCTCTCGGTGGCGGATGTCCTCGGAGAATACCCTCATCAAACATATTGTACGATTATCCTCAACCTTGCAAGACTTACCGCCTCGTGTATGAAAACTGCCACGAGTCCAACATCGACTTCTGTTGTTCAAGCGGTGGACAACTCCCAATCTCAAATTACTACGTGGTCAGAGGCAGACGCTGGCGAACATACCCAGACCGAGAGACACAGCCTTATAGATGGAGAATCGAGCAGCCGCGTTACCAACCAATGCGACGTTCCAGCAGATGATTTTGGTTGGCCTTCCGGTCCTATGTCGCAATGCGACTTCCCGGAAGGAAGTGCAATCGCAGGTAGCGACCAGTTGGATATGTATGCTTCGTTTGGCATGCCTGACAATTCTTTTGACTTTAGTCTATTTGCCGCCTCTGTGCAGGATTATATGGACGTTGACGACTCTGTCAATAGATAATAAAATATATTATATGTGATTGGATACGTTACTCGCATCCGCATTTCTCCCCGATGTCTTTCTATTTATGCACGAGGCGTATAATAACTGCTGGGAGGGAGGGCGGCTTCATAAATGGAATAAGAACCAAGAACAAAGGAACTGGGGAGGGTTTTCATACAGAGTCGAAACTCCAAAGGGATATATTTAACTGTCTCTAAAAGTACAGTAGAAGCCTCATATACTCTATAGCATTGGCTTTTGTGCAGGGTTAATCACCCGGTCCGCAACCTCAGTCACAGACAATAGTTCCTCGTCATCGAACGGTCGAGCCACAATTTGGATAGTGACTGGTTGACTCGACCATAGGTCAGGGTCATCTGTATCATATATTGTCAGAAGATGGGCGCTTAATCAGTCAAAAGCCTTCAAAGCTTACAGATATCTCGGTTCTCGGTATCGAACGGATTGTTCTGAGGCTGGTAGGACAGGTATTTCGGGTCATCTCCAGCGTTGATCTTGATATCCTTAACAGGCAAAACAGTCGAAGGGTAATCTACGAGATTCAAAAAGCAGGTGTACCCCCAATAGGGCAGGAAGTCGTGAGGGTAACCTGCTACAGAAGAGACCGGGCAGAGAATGCCATCCATAGGGCGCCCTGTTGATGTCTTGGTAGCGTCCCAGAAGTCGGAGAGGATTTCCCGATATCTATTTTGTGCTTGGACAAGCTACGTAATAATCGGGTTAGTGTTGGGATTGCTTCTCTGATGTCACACTACTTGGAAAGAAGTTGACACATACCTTGATAACTTCTCTGGCGCTAATGGATTCGTTCTTGATTCCATATATGTCACACATCTTTTGAGCAGCCGGCATCATTGTCTCGCCTGCTTCTGCCAGCAACTTGGTACTGTCTTCAATTCCGCATTGGTAATAAAGCCTCATCTAATCGAGCCGGAAAACATTAACCTCAAGCATACTGGCTTATAAGACTGCAAAATAAACTTACGTAAACCTCGGAAGCCTCCCAAAAGTCTATGGGAATCTTGATATTGATAACTATCCATCCTCTCTGTTAGTTATGTTAACCATAGGGAATGCGAGCTCTTGGATATTTACCTTCATGGCCGGCTTTCCTCAGCTTCTCAGCTGACTCTCGCAAAGCTCGGAGGATTGGAGGATGAGGCATCACGGCGCCGTCAAACTCCCAGAGGCCAAAGGAAAGCTTCTGTCCTGATTCATCTACCTCCCTCCACGGCAGAGGCATGCTTGCCGTATCATATCTTGCAGAAGGCCAATTTGTGACCACCTTTGTCATGAGTTTGAGATCGGATGTACTGTGGCACACAGGGCCACACGAAACACGGATATTCAACTGACCGCTCTCCACGCTTTTCATAGATCGTTTTGGTATCCGGTCCGCCGAAGGACGAATTCCATATAGTCCGTTAAACGCTGCCGGAGCACGGATTGAACCGCCGATGTCTGTAGATGGAGCAAAGGGACTTCCTTTCATGGCCACCAGAGCACCATCACCCCCCGAACTTCCACCTGAGCCGAATGCTGGGTTGAAGGGATTCAAGGTGCGCCCAAAAAGGTTGCTCACTGTTTCCAACAGCATCCCAGTCTGTGGCATTGTCGTCTTGCAGTAGAAGACGGCTCCGGCTTCTCGCAGGACGGTCACGATTGCCGACTCACGGTTGGCCTTCTTCTTCCAGCTCGCAGCATAGCCCCAAGTGGTGGGATACCCGGGGACATCAAAGGTGTCCTGGAAGAATCATTAGCCGAGAGGCGGAGAATAGATTGCCCTATTTCTAGTGAATATCGATCCTCACCTTGAGGGCAATTGGCACACCATGAAGTGGCCCGATTGGCTTTCCAGTCCGCTTGAAATGCTCGTCCAGCTCTGCGGCTCTCTTTCGCGCCTGATCAGGGAAGAATACCGCCAAACAGTTGACCTAGTAGGCAAGATTGGATTTGATGTTAGTCGAACATGAAGCTGCAAACATCCAAGCCGAATCCATTATTCTGCTTACAAGTTGATGTGCGATCGCCGCTCGAGCACAGAAGGCCTCAGTAACGGCTGCGGCCGAGAGCTTTCCTGTAGATAGCTTGGACACCAAACTTGATGCGTCCAATTCTGTGATACGGATCTCTTCTTCGGAGAGAATGCCGCACTCTAGAGGCACTCGGGTAACATCTTTCGAGTTGGTTTTGAAACCCCTCGGGAGTTTCCACTTGAGTGGGATGGCACTCTCAAGGGCTTCCCGTACCTCGCGGGCTGCAGGTTCCCAGCTCATCTTGCAGATAGTGGACGAAATAGTGTGAGTGAGTGTAGAGATAAGCTAGAGTCTTGTTGCGCGTTGCTAGGCAATATCAAGGCACTCTACCCAGACGCCACGGCTTTATACCTTCACTATGGGAAGATATGGCCTCACTCCAGGGCCAACCAATCGTTATCTTCATATATCCACTCAAGGCATGCCCGCAAAGATCCACAGACCTAGAGAATGACTCCATTAGTTCTGATAAAGGGTAGGAATGGTTGGTCGGCTTCTTCCATGCTGGACACGTCCGTGTCATTGCCGGTACGGCCCCGACACGGTTCCGGCACGGCTTTGAGCCGGCTTTCTCCCTAACTTTGCCCCTAGTCATGGCCAAGACTGGGACATGACTTATCGTAGGGTTCTCCGATCCACCCCCGCGATTTGGTATGCAAGAAAGTAAGTTTTCATTGGGGGGCGCGAAAGGATATCCTTGATGGGCAAGGATTCGTATCTTTGTCCTATCAAGTGACTTGATCTTCAGGAAGTTGACGCGTATATATCATGGTTGGAGAATCCGGGTTAACTTCTGATCTCTCATCTTCTCTCACAAGACAACACTGTTGATTTCCCTCATTCTCCCAACAACCAATATGAAAGAAGACACCAGCACGCAGAAGACCGAGATGGTAGCCAAAGTCGGCGCAGACGATCAGTCTCTCGCCATGGGGAGTGCTGAAGCCTGCGCAAACTACACTCCGGAGCAGGAGAGTCGGATCAAGAAGAAGATCGACATGTACCTGCTGCCGATGCTGGCTATCATGTACCTGGTTTCTTACTTGGATCGTTCCAATAGTACGTATCTATATAAGTCTCGCTGCTATTAGATTCGCAAGACGCAAGTTACTCACGTATTTGCAAACAGTGGGAAATGCCGCCATCATTGGTCTCAAGGAAGACCTCAAATTGACCGCCGAACAGTACAATCTCTGCTTAACAATCTTTTTCATCCCTTACTCGCTCTTCGAGATCCCATCCAATTTAATGTTGAAGGTGCTGAAGCCGTCCAAATGGATCGGCATCATGATGGTCACTTGGGGAACTATCGCAACGCAAGTGGCTCTCAGCTCTTCCATGTCCTTTTCAACAAGCTAATCAAAAGTCAATAGGCTCATGGGTCTAGTAAAAGGATTCCCTGGGCTAATGGCGGCGCGGTTCTTTCTGGCTATCGGCGAGGTAAACATCCGGCTTCAATCGAAACATGAGGATGGCAACTAACATAGTTCCGCAGGCTGGCTTCTTCCCGGCTGCCAGTTATATCCTCACCATGTGGTATAAACGGCATGAGATTCAACTTCGCGCAGGCATCTTCTATTCCGCCGGTGCATTCTCTGGCGCTGTCTCTGGACTTCTCGCGTACTTGATCAACAAAATGAATGGTGTTGCCGGTCTTGAAGGTTGGCGATGGTAAGATTTAACCTATTGTATATCTTGCAGGCCAGAGATACTTGCAGCTAACACAAATCAGGGTCTTCATTCTTGAAGGCATGTTGACAGTGTTGATCGCCCTTTGCGCCTTTTTCGTTTTACCCGACGACCCTGCTTCATGCAAGTTCCTCACCGAGGAGGAGAAGGCAATTGTGGCACACAGACTCCGACACGATACCGGTACGACTCAAGGTTCCTACGATGCGAGCGAAAAATTCCAGTGGAAGTTTGTTTGGTCTGCGTTGTCAGACTACAAGGTCTGGGCTGTTGTTGTCGCCTACTGGGGCAGTGCTATTCCAATCTATGGGTAAGGGAAGTGATGCGATTTACAACGTCCAAGCCAGGCTAACCATGATTCCAGGTTCATTTACACCCTGCCTACTGTCTTGAAGGAGCTTGGGTATACTGCTGAGATTGCAGTAAGTTTCAACGAACAGGAAATCTGGCGGAGCAAATTCTAACTCACTGTTTAGCAACTTATGACGATGCCCATCTACGCCGCCGCTGTCGTTGCCCTGCTTTTGACAGCTTTCTTGTCCGATAGAGCAGGTGATCGATCACTCTTTGTGATTGTGCCACTGATGATCGGAGGAGCAGGACTTGTTGGACTCTTAGCTATTCCAAAGAAGGGCGTCGCACCTGGCGCTCTTTATGCCATGCTTTTCCTTGTGGCGATGGGATTGTACTCAATTGTTTGCGGGACTGTCGCCTGGACAGGTATGATTGGACAACTCACGCAATTTCTGGTTACAGATTAAGCTAACAATCACTTAGCAAACAACCTTGCTGGTCCGTGGAAGCGATCCGTGGGAATGGCCCTGATGATTTCAGTGGGCAACCTAGGCGGCGCTGTCGGAACCAACATTTACCTCACGCGGGAGGCGCCCTACTACTGGACAGGCTATGGCACATCCCTAGGCGTCATTGTGCTTTCGCTCGGTGCGACGATGTTTCTTCGCTTCAAGTTCAAGCAGATCAATGCTAGGAGGGATGCCATGACGGTTGATGAGGTCCATGCGAAGTATACCGAGGATGAGCTGAGGGACTTGGGCGACGAGAGTCCTTTCTTCAGATATACCATCTAGAGAATGCGAGGACGTGCGCTTAGGAAGGTGGCATCCTTTTCCAGCTCATGTCCAGGGGGAGAGTTTACGTATTCAGTGGGCTACTTCATCGATGTTCACAAGTTGCATAGCTGAAGAATTTATTAATACCTGCTTATAAGTTATTGACTTGATCTGATCTAGCTGTCTGAAATGAAAATGTAATTAGTGATATCTATGCTGTCTCTGGTACCCCATCTACCATAAAGCCGCCGTTCGAGAACCACTTGAAGGCATAGTAAATATTGTAGCACATCAAATTTACTCTTGAGAAACGACTATTGCCTCAATTAGGAACTAAAGTCCGAGTAGCTGGTGGTAACATCCCTAATTGTACATCCAGTAGTGTTGTACGTAGAACCGTATGTGCCCGCGAATACACTTTGGAGCCAGAAGAGTGCAGGATAAGCCCCGTTCAGCCCTTCTGCCGCATGGTCACCAATGGTGTTCCGCTCATACAGTATGTTAGCCCCGTCGTGGCAGTACTGGGCAATAACCTCGTCCAACTCTGCAATCGGGTTAATCTCATCTTGAATGGCCTTGTACGCGTAGACAGGCATCTTGGGCGTGCCAGAGTGACCCAGCGTGCCGTCCCTATAGAAGATTGTCGAGAAAAGCGTCTCGTAGAGAAAGTCGAACCCGTTCGTAAAGTACTCAGAGAGGTCTTGGTTCGCAAAGATGGTGGCAGTCTCTGTGGTCGATTTCTTGACAGCATCGGTCCATCCGGTGACGTTCATCGGGCCCTCCGTCTTCATACGCTTGAGCAGCTCGTCCCAGGAGCCCGGGTACTGGCTTGTGAGCCCCCAGATGGCCGAGAATGCCAGCCCAGCCGGCGGCGTGCCCGAAAGGTCGCGAATAACACTCGTCGCGTTGATCGGAACACCACCGATGGCCATGCCAGCGAAGTTCATCTCCGGCGCATACGATTCTTGCAGCTCTGCCGCCCATTGTGAGGCCAGGGCACCTCCCGAGTAACCCCACATGGCATATTGTGCGTCAGCAGCAAGGCCGAGCTCGTCGCTGAGGCTGAGGAGTGCGCGGACGGAGTCGATGGTGGCGAGGCCGGAGGTAATGCCTGCCCCGAAGCTACAGGTAGGACCTTCGTAGTCTGGCAAGTTGATGAACAGGCCGGATGTGAGGACTAACTCCCAGGCCATCGCGTCAGTAGCAAGGCCAGAGTAGATGGTGTAGCTGGGGCTGTCGTCGAGATGATGGGTGTCGTATGCAATCTGATAACTGAGCAGGGCTTTCGGGTTCGGCGTCTGTGGAACTAAGAGCGTCGTCACGGCCCAGGAAGGTTCGTAATGGCTGTTGGAGGTGCGGTACATCACATTGTAGGCACTCGCAGCGCCCTTGACTACGGCCGAGATGTTACCTGGGGCAGGTCTGACCCTCAGAGGTGTACCGGCCGGCTTGCATTTCCAGCCTTGAGGCGCAGTGTACCACGGATCAAGGCTTGGCGGGATTGGCACGGTCGTAGACGAATTATCAGCTGCCGAAACAAGACTGAAAAGGCCAAAAGCGATGGGCGCGAGGTAGTGAAGACACAGCATCTTGAAAGGTAATCGAAAGGAGTGATTTGTAAAAGAGTGAAGTGAAGTTGGGTGCAGTTTCAATTCTATCTACGTGTGATACATGGCCAGTCGAAGCTTTTATAGAAAGATACCAGAGGAGAAAAGAGGGTCTTCGGTCGTCATAAAAGGGGCAGGTAGAGACAGTCACCCGAATAATGAGTTAACTAGGCCATGAGCTCTGTGGAGAAATGAATCTAATAAGCTGTAAGATCGCCCTTATTGTCTGAGCTTTTTCTTCATATTATTAGCAAGTCGTGGACCAGATACGAGCGTTGTCTTGAGCTGTTGTTTTTGGAGTTGAAGCTAACAGGGAACGCGATGATGTTTCCCAGTTTGGTATGGCTCTGCATTTATTTCAAACTGACAGGGGGCGCGAGGATACTTCCCGATTCAAATCCATGTTTCAGATCCCCACCAAATGGGACATTACCCTGCAGTCTCTCTCAACGCTGTTCATCTATGGGTGATGATTTACGACGGTGGTGGCAAATCCAGAGCTGGGCTTGAGAAATATGGCAAGTGTCAAGTTTAGAATTAGAAGATAGGCCACCTATTTCCTCCTATGCTACGGATACTAGGCTAACTCAAAGAATTGCTTGTGGAGAAGTTAGTCAACCTTAACCATCTCTGATCTCTCAGATAGCATAAACAACATAAACAATCATGAAGACAGTCCCAAAAATGAACAAGCTCACAGACAAAAAGACATTTAAATGTAGCTCACGGTGGATGAAGGCATCTTAGGTCATGGTACGCTATCTACAAATAGCCAAATGCTACTCAAGCATCAACAGCATATCCGTATTTGAAACTATTTAAAGTTCGTTACTACCTATGAAGAGTGGTTCGATATCACAGGCATGCAAATTGATGTCTAGAATGTACTTTGAACGCGAACAGTAAAAGAAGCCTGTATTGTATGTTTCATTGATCGATGAGGCCTACCAGCCTGCGCAATCTTTCTTATTTTTGATCCCATAGTCTGGAGAGACACTTCGCATACAGACATCTAATATCGAGAAAAGTTCCTGGAGGCCCAAGACTTGATGATCTAAGATTTTAGTGCGTGCTCGAGGGTCACTGAATCTTCAGGATTTTTGGACGCTGTGTGGATATCACATCACGCCCTTCCTTCAAGTATATAATTTCCTGTTATGATACTTGTGTTCGAAATATGCATGCGCATAATTACGTATTGACTCTGGCACTATAGAAGCATGCTATACTTGTAAAGTAGAGACCCTACGAACCCCTCTTTCATCCTTGAGCTCTTGGTCCCTGTCAGCGCTGATCGCAGACAACGGATTATGATCAAATCTTCTTCTTCTACTCCGTCAAATTCCCATATAAAACTTGCTAGTACCTGCTATGATGACAGGAATGACGATTCAAGCCCCAAAGGCCTTGCTCGCACGCTAGATACCTGTCGTGCGGTTGGTCTGGGCGTTGTTGCACTGCCGAGTGTAGAGCCGTTATTCCTTGCTACTCAGGGGGGGTATGTAATAAGAATCGGGCACTGAATGCCGTCCAAGACAGGCCCTCGAAGTATATTCACCAGGGATAGCGCCTCTTTCCCAACTTCCGGGCATTCCGGAGTTTTCACGTTCGTAACCTTTCCCTTGGTTGTCTCACTAATCATACCAAGAGGCCCTTTATTATTGCCTCTACTAGTTCTTGGATGCTACTTTCTAACTTTCTTTTTCGAAGTACAGGGTGCATTAAACTCTCCGAGTCGAACAAACATAAAGTTCTTACAGCTCATAGCTCGACGCGAACAGTTCAGTGTAACTGGGCAAGAGTAAAAAAAGATGTTTTGAGGTCATAAATAGCCGAATAACCCTGGCCGTTATAAGTGATTTTTCAGGTTAATTTACTTAGCCGCGATGTAAACTGGGAGAATAATGGGGGTTTTGTAAGATAGAGGTTTTTGGCGCGGTAGTGGGTGAAATTCAACATTTTGATCGGCAGGGCACCACGGAAAGCTTCACCAGCTACGGGCCATCCCGAAAGGGCATTGCGGTATCTTTGATCTCGCCTGGAAATTTAAGTCGCTCTAATATTTTATCAGCGTGTTTTCTGAACGGGCGTGTTCAAAGCAATCATGGAAAGACCTATCAGCTGGAGCGAGGATTCGCATCTAAACGAGCCGAGTAGATTTCGCGTTGTACGAGATGGCTAACGGAGCTAACATGAGGATTGTTATCTAAGAGTAGGCGGCCGTGGCAGGAGGATGGGATGGTGAAAGCTATTTTACATCTACTGCAGGAAAGTTTCGTCTGAGGTCGGCAGAATACAGCTTGCTTAGCAGCTCATGAGTGATTTCATCCACCAAGTACTCTCCAATTGACCATCATTTCGCAAGGGTAGGCAATAACAAGGATGTATCAGATATTGAGGTGATGTTACGCCTTACGTTAGCGGTAATCTCCTTTGCTCAAGTAATGAATTATCCTTCAACAAATAACAATCAGAATCTTAGCGACGCATATTCGATCTCGAATTGATACCAAGTGGTTATGATTGTGTACAGAAATCAAACTGGCTATATACATCTAGCTACCTGCCAGGGCGCCCGATATCATTTGGTCAATTTGTCAATTTCTTAACAAGCCTGAGTTGCTGCAGCAGCAAGAATACTGCTCACGCTTGTCCATGCTGGCTTCTTCTCCAGATTCTCATCATACAACAGAGCGGCTCCAGAGCCCGGGAACACGCTCGGAATCCAACTGTATTTGTCTGTGTAGTCCCAGATGGTAATACCAACACACTCCTCTACATCAAGGCACGCTCCAACAACATCAGCATAGGCATCCCCTTGCGTCTTCAGGCCATCATCAGTGGGTGGGAGGCTAGAGAAGCGGATATCCAGCTCGGTGTATGCCACCTCACGGGCACCTGCGTCGATGTAGCTTTTGAGGGTGGCAGCCAAGTCCGCGCGCGACGGGACTGAGCCAACGATGAGATGCGCCTGGCAACCTACACCGTCGATTTCGGCGCCCGCGGCCTTGATGGCAGGGATGACGGTGTTGATGACGGCCTTGCTCTTCGATCCAGTCCATTCCAGGTTGTAGTCATTGTAGTACAGCAGGGCGTCTGGGTCAGCCTGGCCGGCTGCGTGGAACGCAATACCAATGAAGGAAGATCCGAGGACCTTGGAAAAGATGCTGTCCCGCAGCGTCCCATCTTCGTTCAGTGCCTCGTTGACGACGTCCCAAGAGTAACAAGCACCCTTGTAATGACCAACGACGTTGCTAATGTGCGTTTCAATAATTGATGTCAGCTCCGCCTCTGTCCAAGAGCCACCCGAGACCCAGGATGGCAGCTGTGAGTGCCAGACCAGCGTGTGGCATCGCAGGAGCTGGTTATTCTCTTTAGCCAAGGCGGCAATCGCGTCTCCGGACGTGTAGCTGAACTGGCCTTGAGTTGGTTCAGTAAACTGCCACTTCTGTCCGTTGCCGGGTGTGATCTGCCCAAACTCATCGGCATTATCTAGGATTGCCCGGTACGCAGTATCGGTGATTTCGCCATTGTCAGTGGCTGAACCGAAGTAAAGCTTGCCAGCAGCGACAGCGAGGGAGTGGAGTTGAGCCGACGTTCCGGTAAGGAGCCCAGCTCCCACCATTGCCTTTGAGAAACGCATGTTGAAGAGAAAAAGAAGAATGATAGAGATTGAAGAAGAGCTTGCGGAGACTCGGAACTGGCGGGGTTCAATGTTTTATGAGATGAGTGCATCGCTTGAGTGCAAGCATATGTGAAACTGACCTCGGAGGTTGGACCTCCGTTCCACGGCCATTTTCTTGTTTCGGCCGTGGAGCATCTGGTGACACGCGCCCGGGGTAAGTTACTCCGTGTTTCATGAATGGACGAATAGTCAAGTTTCCGCTATTCGTCCCTCTGGCGATTACTCGCCCCTGTCATTTGTTGCGAGTTTGAGATTTCGGACGGGTTTATATGTTCCCTCCTCTTTGACGCTTTCTTGGTGGTGGTGTCGATCGGCTCAGCAGGCACACCGGCCCTTGACTCCAGGATTTAAGCCTGGATCCGTAGATCGTTTGATCGAAGGTAAATGCCAGATAAAAATGCATAGTTTCAGGCTTACCGTATCAATTAATGCCAGAATCACTTGATGTACATATCTTGGTGTATGGGCATATTGATTCGGGTGGGTGTCGCATTGTAGCAGGCTCAAGGTGCATTTTTCTGGACGAAACCTTCTTCTAGCTACGCCTAGTACATTAATAACTACGGAATTCAAGTAGTTTCAGAACTTACATCCGTGTCTGATTTAATACAACAAGTAAAGCGAAATACAGATACTTAGTTTATATTATTCAAAGTAATGGTGGCCATCCTGAGCGTTAGCACTGGTAAGGTTTACAGCCACGCCAACCAGGTCAAACGGAGAACTCCAGTCTGGCTCAATATTAATAGCCCAATAATTCGAAAATTACCATGAGCTAGCCCCGGTGGCCAAGCGGTAAGGCGTCGCACTCGTAATGCGAAGACCGTGCGTTCGAATCGCACCCGGGGCATTACCTTTGCTTTTACATGGTCGTAGCAATTTTGCACTTTTTTGTTAGTTGTTTGAAACAGGAATATCCTTATTACGAGGTAGTTGTGATTATAACAATAAATCTCTATATCGGATCAACATATTACTAGGTTTGTAAGCATTCAAAAATAACATTAGATACTTGTTGTCCTGGTAAACGCCGCTACGAGCTATGAGTTGAGGTTAGGGATATCACAACTACGGCTTGAGAGTTCCAATTGCATGTATCATTTGAACCACAGCTAATGCAAGTGATGCATTCTGAACATATGAGATGCTTTACAATACAAGCAAGACGTATTGGCAGAGACTGTTTGAACAAGGCATATAATAGATGTATTTCAGTTACATAGACGCACCCGTTACCTAGATGTGCTATGAGCCGGCCCTCCCACTGACTTAAACATAAACTCCGACTCCGGCTTAATATTTCAACCCTGACTGCATTTCGTAAGATCCAACTCGGCCATAGCATATTTCCCAATCATTCTTGATCATTCTTCAAGCAGTTGATACCACTCTGGGATTTCCTTGATCAAAGTCCACATGTACTTCTCCAGCCTGACCGCGCATTTGCTGTACACCGTCGACGCGTCGTTGTATTGCTTACAGTTGCTGAATATCAATTTGAAATCCGCCACAAAGTCCGTCGGCGTGGTGTAGTGATCACTCATCAACCGCTCCTCCATCGTCGAAAGGTCCATTGGCTGCGCAATGGCCTTGTAGTACTCGGGAATTTCGTCCCTGTTGACTGGATGGAGGAACGGCCATGCCTGCTTGTGATTTTGAATCTGGTATAGGAACCGCCGGAACTCGTTGAAGTGAGGCCCGTGGCGAGGCGCCCGTGACAACTCATCCATGTCGGGAGACCAGCCCGTGGCCCGGATGGCGGGGATGGAAAGGGAGTCGATGGGGGTGATGCCGTTGGCCCATTGCTCGGGAGGAGGATGGATGATGTGGTTCTTACTCACTGCCTTGATCTTGGCCATGATTGTTTCCTTCTGCTTAAGAAGCATACGGCCGACTTCAAGATAGCGTATCCGGGGGAGGAGAGAACACTGCATTAGTGTACCTCCCTCGTAATCTTTGATGAACCCCATCCAGATGGGCTTGTCGAGGGTGACGTCCTTGGTAAAGCCCTGCTTCTTGAAATACCCCGTAGCATAGTTATCGGCATAGGTCAGGAAGTGCATCACGGGCGAAGTAGCTTTGACGTAGTCCTTGAGATGCGCCATGAGATGGGCTCCGTACCCTTTGACCTGCTGGTCGGACGAGACGGCACAAAAGACAATCTCGGCGAACTTGCGCGCGCGGAACTCGCGATATGTTATACCGCCGATGACCTCCATTGGCTTTTTCACGATGGCGATGGACAGGTGAGTGCGGTCGTATACAAGCCTTGCGACATAATCTTTGGGCATCTCGGGCAGTTGCTTTTGGAAGAGGCATTTCAGGCCAGTCAGTATAATCATGCTATCTGTAGCGCCGTCATTGTTCACCACGCGGAACTCAATCTCGCCATTGCGCTCTTCTATGACGGCAGGCTACTGCTCAATTAGCACAGACCGGATCAGATTGGAGTCAGAGATAGGGCATGCCTTTTCTGGGAAGGGGATCCTCTGGCTCGAAGGGGAGGAGTGTATATCGAGCTCGGGGCTCTCGTCGTGGTGCGTCCTGATCCGCTTGGCCTCGGACGGGACATTTGGCTCCTCGGAGGCGGTGCGCTTCTCGCCCTGGACCGGCAGCTCGGACGAGCCCGGAACACGAGGCTCGGCCTGGTCCATTTGAGCGCTTCCAGGAGACGGGGCGGGCGTGGGATGGGCGGCCAGAGCAGGCGCTGCGGAGGTCGCCTGCGTCTTGATCTCAATCGCGACTCAGATGCTAAGGCGCAGTCTCGAGCGGCGCTGGATCGCTGGTGTCTGAGATCTTGTCACGTGTGTCACGGCAAGGATGGTGAGTGGGTGGCTCAGCTCTTCTCATGTCATCCCAATTCCAGTCTCAATCCAGTAGCCCGTCAGCGGCAGCAGTGGGCCAATTCACATATAGTCGCATCAATCACTGAGCAATGCTGTGCGATGCTCATTGAGTGAGAATCAAGATTTTCAGAGCTGGAATGAGCTGTTTGTTGAGGCTCCAAGAATGCCGCGATCGCGCTAAGGACTTACAAATCAACCAGCATAGCGCTGTAAGTGGTCCTGATTTGTCGAAATATCATCATCAGTAGAAAGCATCAATCAATTCCTTGGAGGAAAGATGCTTAAGCCTAATCGACATTTAATTTGGCACAAACAGCTATATCCAATCTCAAGCCCGGGATGCCTGAGACTCTCAGTCAACAACCTTTCTGGCTTCCAATATGAGGCTGAACAATTGTCTTGCTCAATTCTGCAATTTCACACTTTTTATTGCAATGATATGAGCTTGTTTCTCAGCTATTATCATCACCAACTTCATAAAATAGTGAAAAGGCCTCCCTTTGAGGGTTCCAATAAAGATGTCACTGAAGGTGCAATATCTTCATGTTGTTTCATGATGGTCACAGACACGAGGATCTCCACAATAGCTTCAGATTATGCTTAGAGTTAAATATTTGAAAGCATCATCTTGAGAAATTACCATTACAGATCGATAATAACGAACTCCAGGCCGGGTGCTCCGAGCCTTCCGCAGATCCCTGTCCCCTCCAGCAATGATCTGCCTAATTGGCCTGCTTTCAGTTTCAGGAGCATCGACTTCCGCGGCTTTGGCTTGGGGTAAATTAGTCTGTCTGAAAGCATGTCATCGATTGATCGCAGTGACAGCTCAAGCCCCATTTTGCCATTATCTTGACAGCTTTCGCCAAATATTTAAACGAAAGAATCTGCTCTTTCTCGTGCTTCCAAGAAATACCGGTAATCCACAGCCTCTACAACTTACACCAGTTACCACAATGTTCCGTTCTTCCATTCTATCCATTCTTTTTGGCGCCTTGCAGGTCACGGCGCAAACATGCCAGCTGCAATTCGATGGGCGGATTCCCAAGAACCTCACCTCTGACCAGTTCGATGTGCAGAATGGATTATTCAACCCTGACTTTGTAAAGGGCAAAGGTACAGATCTCTGTTGCAAACCAGAAGCAAAGTTGACTAACAATGGCTTGTCGCAGGACTGAAATTTAGCGAATTGCTGGAGATCACCGATGAGACCACTCTGGTAAGCCATTATTCAAACCTAGGTACCACGCAATTACTGATTAGAATAGTTTGATGTCAATTCTGTACCCGTGTACTTGACCATCAATGACTCCTCCATCTTTGCTCCATCGGAGACCAATGTGCAAAAAGGATTCCGTCGTGCGGAGCTGCTTCCGGCTTCCAACAGCGGCTCCGATCCGTCAACGACCGGCATCAAAACGCTGCACTTCAGCCTTGCCAAGGACCCCGCCCGGCCCTTGAATTTCTCTCACGAGTACCAACTTGTCTTCCTCGAAAGCGCTGATTATTCTACCAACCAGTTTGTTCTCAAGACTGGTACCATCCTTGGTGGAAACATCTCTGAGCCGGACAGCCTGCAAGTCTATGGCAACGTCAATAAGGGCGCTCCTCTCATATTCCAAGCTCCATTCAGTGAGGGCGTTGTCCACAATTTTGCCCTGAAGCTCGATTTTGATGCTTTGTAGGTGCCGAGCATATGGCCTTCATCCTATTCTAGATATTAACGAACCTATAGGACAACTCAAGTCTATTACTCCCAGGATGACGAAGCATTGAAGCCCGTTACCAATCCCACGTCCAATGATATTAGTGGTCAAGGTCAATTTCATTTCGGCATTCTCAAGAAGCCAACAGGGCCTGCAGAGGATATCACTAGGGAAGGATACCAGCCGAGCGGTATTGAGGAGGCCATCCTCTACGGCGGCATCTTCGAGGAAGATAGCGCCGATGGTTGTATCAGCCTATCACCCGAGACCGCCTGCCAACGCAGGGCTCATTAAGCCCATTTTTTGAAGACAGGAGCGGCGGTGAATCAAGACAACCTGTAAAAAGTCTCATGGGGAATCCGTCATTGCCGCATATCACTAGATCGTTTTCTGTTCATTAGCTGTAGCCGTTGTCTAAAATTTAGAATTATCATTAGATGTAACTCGATGTATAAGCTATGTTGCATAGTATTAATAACCAAGAATACAACTTAACTCTCGCATGAGCCACATTGTTGTAAGGGATTGCTGGTGGTCACATTGCGTGAGGAGGCCGGAAGCTTAGCAGAGCTACGTCACCATGCGCATCAAAGGTAAAGGCATATCACTCATGAGCGAAGACTGGCAATCAGCGAACTGAAAGTTTATGGCAACATGTTTTATTAACCAAGTAGCTGGTTCGGATGACTTGATCCAACATTCGCCGTCACAAGGTTTTCTCAGTATCATACTACAACCCTAGCAACTCCAACTAGCTCACACCTAGTAAAGCCCAACGACGACATCACCCTTGACACGGGCAGTCAGGTGGACCTCGGCCTCGAGGTCGAGCTTGATGCCGAGGAGAAGAGCGGCATCGCGGGGGGTGCCGTTCTCGTCAGTGGCACCCTTGAGGATCTGGCCTACAATTTCATCTCTGTTAGAATAATCCAAATGTATGTTCAATGTAAGGGAAGAGGGAGTGGTTACATACCAGCAGGCTGGGAGAGAGCGGTGGCAGTGGGCAGAGGAACAGTGAACTGCTCAGTGGTGCGGGTGCTGGAAATCTTGTTAGACTTTGTGACTTGATATCACCGTTCCATGGGCGGACTTACGGGGCAGACATTTTGAAGTGTGGTTTTGGGAGTCTGAAAGACTTGAGTGTGTGTGAAAGTGTAAGAAGAGTTGTTGAGGTTGTTGATGAGAATGAGGATGAGATGGAAAGGAAATGTTCAGCTTGACCGGGACATCTCTCGCCTTTTATCTACTTGGGGAGTGCTCTGTGGTCTTTCTTTTCCCACTTCTTTTAATCAAACTCACGGCCTGCGTGGCTGGATGGGTCCTTCAACTCGCATTGCATTGTCAAGCCCCCTGCAGAAAGAAATCAACCGGCGATAAATCCCCGCGATCCGATCCGATCCTCTCCCCTTTGCCATTGACCGGCCAAAGATAGTCTCAAACACATGGAATCTTCACAGGGGTTTCCTGCCTAGTGGCTTCCCGATGTCACCAATTTGAGCGGATATCTGAGGCTTTCCGGGCCTTCAATTGGACGCTCTACCCGCCCGTTTCTTAGCCAATCTGCCTCCCCCGGATCGCGTTCGGAGGAGATCTGTCGAGCTGATTGTGTGGGGCCGGTCCTTCATGCGCGTGCTGTCATCAGGCAGGGAAATGGTACGATATATGCCAGCTGGTCGTGGGTCAAAGTGGTTCTAGCCGCTCCATGTTGGGGGAGCTCATCATCTACATTATGCTGGCTGGATACAAAGCCGGGCTGGGCAGGCTGAACAACGCATACAGAAAATGACAGGAGCGAGGCTGATAATTCCGATTCTGAGCCCAGGGATGCCGGCATTAAGAATACAACGTCGATCGACGCCACCGGATGAGTTGGAGCTTATTTCTAGACTCTCACCCGGGTAAACTCGCGCGGAGAAAAAGAAAGCAAATCATCAGTTAGAAAATATGCACGTTGGAAAAGCATCAGCTTACGAAGGGTAGTAGAACGCAGTCTAAGAAACCCGTTCCTGGATCCTGCGAACCCACATAGGCGAGCTTTATGCTATGATCTTGGAGAAAAGCCATTGCAGCGATATGGTTCATCCGAAGGGCCAGAGATGCAGGTTTGTCCAAGCGAGGAAAGACTGTAGAATCCAAGGGAGGCGGGAGCGATTGGCCTTGCCTTGAAGCGAGCGTTGCCGGCCACTCCCGGCATAAACTTCTCCACCACGACGTGCATCTTCATGTACGTGAGATCCACCACACTTGTCGTTTCTTTTTCTTCATCGCCACCATTCACGGCGCAATGCTGTGCCAAACAATGCGTCGTGATATCCCGGAGTGTCAAGCACATACAGTCAAACCACTTTTGAGGCCTAGAACATGACTCGTGGTTGTCTCGAGTATGATCGAGACCTACCTATTCTTCCCGATGCAACACAGAAACCACTCATTATCTATGAAACAACAGCCAGCCACCGGATACGCATGGAGATCGTTGCCGGTCAAACGGAATGGCGCCATACACGAGACATGCATCCTGGGCTAGACGGCGCTGAATCCTACCCAGATGCTGCCGAGATCTCACTCTGCATTAGCACCGACAATTTACATATGCAGGTCATTCGTAAGATGCCAGGACATCGCTCCAAGTTCTAGGATGCCTAGCCCCCAAAAGCCGATGTAACACATAAATGCGGCCAATGGTATTTTCCCATGTGAGTGAGTGTGTATAATTTTCGAGCCCCCGATCTGTATCCCGGGAGCGAAATCGAGAAGACGTTACCTCCGGAGTTTGCTCCGAAGCTTGTTCTCTAGATAGGCGAAACATAAGCGAAATGCAACTCTCGGATTTGGACAGATCTGTCTTCAGAGCATCCATGGCCAACTGTCAGTTTCGCTGCGCTCCCTAAGATTTATACATGTAGCTTCCGCAAATGGTACACAATCAAAACGTGTTCAGGGCTAAAATCCTCAATTGCTTTGCACCGCCTGTATAATCGTACTATTAGATCTTATGCCTATTCCACACATATGCTTTTGGGTCGCAGTATTTACCTTTATGTCATGTGTTATCATTGTAGTTTAAGATTGAAATATTTAATCTCATAGCTACATGGTATCGTCGAACCTCATATCAAATGTTATGTTATTTTTTTCTACCTCTAACTTTCCATCAGGCTACAAAAGAAGGGCAATAATTTACAGAAAACAGCTAGTAGGCTTAAGAGAGGCATTTGAAAAATATTTAGGAAAGTAATAAGTAGGCAGTGCTGGTCTTCGGTCTGTGCGTATAGGGTAAGTCTGCTGCGTCGGGTAACCCCTAAGCCACACACAGCGCCATGACATTTCATTAATTTATGAAGTTGCATAGCTAACTAAGTCTACTGCGCATAATTAATGAATGTTTTGTTTTGCCATTCTGAAGCTGCCCCTCTCCCACTCCACGACGCGTTGACCTCCTGGACACGACTTAATGACGAACTCTATATAACAGTCCTTGAGTTACTTGCCGGTTGAGCGAGCCTGCCAAACTAAAGCCCCCTGTATAGCACCGAGAATAGCCAAAGAACCCGTACCAGCAGCAAACCCAAGCATTAGATCGTGACTAACAATACCCGCAGTGAGTCCTATGGCAGTGGAGAGGAAAAGCGCTAGACCAAACCACACGGCCGCAGTGCGTGGATAGAAAACCTTTTTCACACATAACGCCCTTTTTGGTTCGGCCGACAGGACATCATCAGCCTGAATGAGATCCTCATAGTTGGAGACGAGAAAGTTATTGGCGCCGTGGAGCAGTTGCGGGTTGTACAATGCCTTTGTAAGAGCCTCGCTGTACTCGCTTTGGCTGACGTAGACTCTCTTGCTCCCTGCCTGGGCTTCCAGGTCCGGCATATTGCTTCCGCTTCCTGAAAGCTGTAGTGCTGTGGCGTTAGCTGAAGTCATCTTTTAGGTTTGGCAGTGGGTACTTACAGGAGATACGGAAACAATCCATACGGAATCGCGTCGCATAAGAGCTGCGTCAACAGAAGCGACCAAAAGACTGGACCAGCCGTTTGTGGTTCTCATTTGAGTAAGTTTGGTAAAGACGTCCTCGCCTTGGTTCAATGAATCAACGGGAAAATGTTCGCAGCAGAACTGCCCCGTTCCATCTTTGTATACCCGACGAATCAGGATGTCACACCCGTGGCTGCTGGAGTTACTGTGTAGCTCAACTGCCTGCAACTCCGTGTCGTTTTCGCAGGTGGTTGCTTCCTTGCTGTGTGTGGTTTTGGTGGACATAGTTAAAAGAGAGTAATTATTATTTAAGTTCGGCGTCGATGGCTGATGAGATTTTGATGAGATGAAACTCTGACTTCTGCAGTGGGAAGACACTTTGATACCAAGATATACCTCTTTGTCCCAAGCTATGGGTATCATAATTCTATCAGAAGCAACACTTTGGACAGCACAATTGCTTTCTTCTTAAGTAATGCTCAATAACCCATCACTGGATAACACATGGTGTGGTGAAGCCAGCTCTCCAAACCTCGACGACACATGAGTGCTGAAGCTTCAGCGCTCTAGCAATCTCTCTTATTTGCGTGTTGTTGAAAACTGGAATTCGAGCGAGAACGAAAGACAACTCGAACAACAGCAGCTTGAACAACCAAGACCTGAACAGCAACAAATATCTACCCAAGCCGGAACTCAGCCAATGGTCCAGCCGTCACTGATGTATCAGACAATGCCATATCTCCCGCAGTTTCCAACTCAGGTGCTGCAAAGCGAGGCCTGTTCGAACCCTGTGGGACAAATCAGCCTCGAGGACACATCACAGCAACCTTCGCAGGCGGTCCAAATGGGGCAATTAGCACCACTTACGGGTTCAGGCGACCTACTTGAACCGATGACCACAAACGCTGTAACTTCATGGGAACTATGGCCTCCATGGGAACCTCCATGGGAACTATAGGCTCCGTAGTACCGCAGTTTCATTACCAACGGATGGAGCATGGGTATTATTCAGGTTACACGCAATGCCCTTCAGTACATTACTACTAGAGATAGCATCTTTTTTACATATTGCTCAGACTTTCACGCTCTGATGTATCTGCCAATATAAACCCTGCGAACTTGGTTGACCAATGAAGAACCGATCAGATTATGATAACACCAGCATTCTATAATTATTGCAAGTGGTGGTTTATCCCACAATGGACGAGTAACGGGATGGTGCTCACTATCTACTAGTGGAAGTAAGACGATTATTCGAAAGTCTGAAATCCTCGTCCAGGCCATGCCTAGATATACTCATCCCTCTAAGTCTCGGTTGGAACTCCTGCGACTGTTTGCAATCGTGTTCATCCTGTTGAGACATTGGATTTGGTGTCTTCCATTGCTGTTTCTTAACTTGAACTCTAACTCTCATCTGAGTCGCACGCAACGCTATATTGTGCATTAACCTATTGAAAAGAATGATCAGGCAAATTACCTCTAATTCCACTGTGAATGAAGAATGGATACATTTATTCAAACTGCCATCACAAACCGTGTCGCGATTATGACAGTCATCCACAAAGCGCTAGCAGACTGTGACGTTTCACATCATCCATTAATCTTGTCTAGTCGCCTGCACTTCTGTAGTCGGGCGGTTTCTTCTACTCCTCCAAACCGAGCCTTTCCACCGAAGAAGGGAAACCGCGACTGTTCCAAAAAGGCCACTCCAAAGCCCGAGAGCAGTGAAATACCATCCCCGTCCCGCGACATTTAGAAGCGGCTGCAGTATGGCCACCCCAGCAGCGGCCATTGCGCAGCGTGTGACACTGGTAGCTGCGGCCGCAGTGCTAGGACTTTGGGGATAGGTATCTACCATCAGAGTACTATATGTTGTATAGAAGTAGGTTCCCCAAAATCCTTGGATAAACTGCAGAACCAGTGCCACGGCTGGATGGGCTGATTGGGTCACTGCCCATCCGTAACCGATGATAGTTCCAGCAGAAATGAATAGGAAGGGATAGGTGTTCCGAGTCCTTGCCTTCTCAATCGGAAAATGGACTAATTCATCAGGAGTGACCCTGTCCGTTGTCCAACCTAGCTCGCGTAGTGTCTTTGCGTAATTTCTATCCATCAGCTTTCCAGTGACATAGCTCCCAGTGATAATCCCAACTCCGCGAGGCAAATACGCAAGCCCCAACTGCCACTCATTAAATCCATATATGTCCTTGAAGATATCTGGTAAAGCCGCCCCGAATGAGTAGTCAACAGTGTAAAATGAGCCATGTATCCATAGACTCAAGAATGAGTCTGGGTAAAAGATCATTCGGAAGCACCCAAGTAGATTCGTTATAGCAACTTTGTGAGCAGGTTCTCTAGCTACAGTCTCTGATCCACATGATGGAGACTTGCTAGCATCTGAGCTTTTACTGATTGCGTCTCTGAGTATAAGTTGCATCCAACTGAGTTGCCACCATTTGAACCGAGCCGGATCGCCACCATTGCCTACGAGCCTCTTCGAAGTCTCAGGCAACAAGAGACCTACACCGAGAAACAAAACACTACCGACAATGACCAGGGACCAAAATACCCAGATATGGTTATTATTGGCATAGGCAACGATACCACCAGCCACGGGACCAACACAAGCTCCAAGGTTAAGTGCCATGCTGATCGGACCTAACATCCGGCCTTTTTCACTTGGCTTGCATACATCAGCAACCACGCCGAAACTTATTGCGTAAGCCGCACTCGCGCCTAAGCTTTGTACAGCTCGAAGCACCAACAGCACCGCGTAGTTATCCTTGTTCGCTGCTAGACCGATGTTCCCAAGCACGTAAAGGCCCAGTGTGAGAAGGAATATGGGTCTTCTCCCATACGCATCTGAAAAGGGACCAAATATTACCGGAGAGATCGCTTGGAAGATGATGTACAATGTCAGGGTAAGGTTGATAGCCTGAGCAGAAACACTGAATTGATGTCGTAACAGTGGTAGCAGTGGGAGGTATATGGTTGCGGTGAGAGGGGATGTGATTGTTCCCAAACCAAGAATTAATCTCAATCGCCTCAAGTCGGACAAGGTGAAGACCGTATATGACGGGTTTTCTGAAGGGGCGGGGTTCCTGATACTTGTTTCATCTTTACTGGGTTTTGCGTGTTCACCAGCATCCTGGGCCTTATCGAACAGTTCCTTGGAGACTTTAGTCATCTTCAGTATTGAATAATTGAAAAGATCGAAAGTTATAGTGAAAAGCTTGAATGGTGCGGGGTACAGCAGCCGTTCAGGGATTTGATGAACCAACAAAATGGGTGAGTAATTTTCGGGGACCCCGGTAGAAGTACAGGCATACTGGACATAATTGTGCAATTTGGGGTGGAATATTTACCAAAAATCTATCAGATACCAAATTAAAATGAAGGGAGGTTAATTGCAAAGTGAGACCTGTCTTAATTGAAAAGCATGTGCTGTGGATGAAGTTGATATTCTTTGAGTTGAGTTGCCGGGCCCTGGCAGGTTTCATTGCTATTGAACTTGATGTTCTTTCTCCTACGTGGGTGAAGTTGGAGGACCATCATACATCACGTTCCATGTGCTTAACAGATATCGGCGTATATCAATTAGGCAAAAAGTATTTTTATTCACTTCTAATGAGGATGATGCCTATCTTAAGCTAGAGTATGGTCGCGCTCAGCGGAGAGAGAAGCAATTTCTGATTCCTGTAAATGCGGGGGTGCCTCACCCTCAGGGAATGGTGCAAATTTATTGACGAGATAATACATATCACTAAATGCTCTAATGTTTTGTCAGCAGCTATACCTGATCAGGGGTATGAAAATCTTACAGTTGACGAACAGCCGTTCCTTGGCTCTCGTGGTTGACAGAATATATCACGTTGTAGTATACGCTATAGAGGCGATTGCGGTCCTCCCATTCGGCCTTGGGCTCGCTCGGCGGAAAGTAAGAGAGATATGTCTTTGTATACACCTCGTCGCTAATCTTGTTGTAGTATCCACGCCAATTTGCGACTTCCATCTCGTTGTGGGCATAGAAGGAAGCAGCATCGAAAATGTAAACTCTTCCATTGGTAGCCAAAGTTCCAGTATTGCCCTCCCAAAGGTCAGAGTGAAGTAAACTCGGCTTGATGGAACGCCCATCACTAATAAGGGCATCCAATAAGCGAGGAATGACATGTTTTATGAGTCGCTTTTTGACCTTGTCGAGAGGCTCCCAGTATCCATTCACTTCAAGATCCAAGTCTATCACGTGCTGAAGGAGCTTCGCAAAGAATACTGTCCAATTTTCTTCCCAGCCTACACACTGGGAAGTCCGCCCCTGGCATGTCGTGGAGTGGAATCCAAATTTGCCTGTTGGTGAATTACTGTCGTGATGAAGGCGCGCAAGCTTGGAGCATAGATATTCTGGATCTGGCATCGTATGGTCCATCTTCAGAAATTGTGACAAGAAGAAGTATGTGTCGGGGTTACCTTTGGCGTATCTCCCCCAGGAGTGCGGCTCGGGAACAAAGTCCGGAGCACACGCGTATAGCTCAGACATTGAGTTAAACTCCCCTTCTATCATGATCCGACCATGATCTCCTGAGGCCAACTTCAGGAAGTACGTTTCTTCCGACCCATCATCTATTTGAACCTGGAGCTGAGCAGTGGTCGTCCAAGCTGAAGCCACAGTTTCATGAGCCGATATTATCTTTGTCCCACCGGGAAACTTTCCAAGAACGTTGCTGTCAACGATGAAACTATTGGGTACATCTAGTACATTTCCATTCGAAGATGGGGATAAAGTTTTGCCAGTGGTATTTCTCGTACTGGTTTTCGCGGACTCCGATGAAGCCATAGTGTGTACTGTCGCTTGCACGCGATATGCTTCTGAATGGTAGGTATACTTGTGTGTCGATCAGCATTAGGTCAAGATATTAGAAATTGGCCCTTCAAGGTTGCGCGTTTGACTATCGCATCACGCTAGTCAGCACCGTTTCTATCTTTTAGAGTAGCATGGCATATGAGTTAGTAATCAGGCGACCAACTGCCTTATGGCGGATCGTCTACTGCCTCCGGCTTATGCAAGGATCCTCGTATGACTGATATGACCACGTAGCAATGCGTGGGGACTTGAGGGGTTGCTGCAACTAGATTGGACCGTTTTGGTCCTGAGCGCGTAGCACCAACAGACAGAAGATTTCCCCACAGAGACCCGAGGCCAAAGCTCATTCATTTCATTATCAAGTAGGTTCAGGGGTTCAGGCTACAATGGTTGGTGTCTACCACGAGGACGGATCATTCGGAGCAAACTGCTAATATCAGCTATAGCTGAAGCGCTTCCGCTTGACTAGGCTGCGCCCTCGAAGCGAGCCAGCGGACAGGGGCCCTCCAGACTCTTCAACTGAGGAGAACAGAAATGATACCACTACCATAAGAGTTACGCCCGAAATACCGTCGAGTGTACTTGAAACTAGTGCTGCTTCTTCAACTGCGGCATTAGGCCTTCATGTCTTGTACCAGCCTCCCCTTGCTGCTTTGGACATTGTTTTTGTTCACGGCCTTGGAGGACATAGCCACAACACATGGACAAAAAATCATGACCCCAACCTCTTTTGGCCTGCCAAATGGCTTCCGCTGGAGCCAGACATAGCAATTTCTCGCATAATGACTTTCGGTTACAATGCAAACTGGCGTGGTTCAACGAAAAGCATATCAACTATTATCGATTTTGCCAAAGATTTGCTATTTGAATTGCGGTTTGCTAGAGATGCTTCGGGCAATGAACTCAATATCGGATCGAGGCCTATCGTTTTTGTGGTTCACAGTATGGGGGGTCTCGTAGTCAAGAAGGCTTATTTGCTTGGAATTCATGATGAGACCTATAAAGCCATCGTTGAATCCATTTCAGCCGTTGTATTCTTAGCTACTCCTCACCGAGGCACACACTTGGCCGAAACACTCAGCCATATTCTTTCCGCAACGTTCCAATCATCGAAAAGCTTTATCTCGGATCTTAACAAAGGCTCATTCGCCATCGAGGATATAAACGAGCAATTCCGTCATTTCGCACCAAAGTTGTCCATATGGTCATTTTATGAGACCCTCGCAACATCGATTGGACCAAGTAAGATTATGGTGTTGGAGAAAGATTCATCAGTTTTGGGATACCCATCGGAAATCTCAAAACCTCTTCATGCCAACCACAAAAGCATATGCAAGTATGACAGCCCCGCTGACGAAAACTACGTCGCTATCAAAAATGCGATAGCCTACACTGTTTCAGACTCCTTGCGAAAAGCAAAGAATGAAGCTGCCGTGACTAAGGTTGAGATCAAGGCAACAGTCGCGGATCTATTCAGTGGTTGCATCACAAGCGAAGATGACTATAACGCCCTCAGCGAACGGCGAATTTCAGGGACTTGCAACTGGATTTTCGAAGAGACTGACTTTTTGTCCTGGATGGCGCCTTCAAACGAATCTTCAATTTTATGGTATACTGCTCTTCCGGGAAATGGAAAGTCCATACTCTCTACATGCGTCATAGACCATTTCAAATCATCATCGAATGGCTGCCAATTCTTTCATTTTAAATACTCTGACCCCGGGAAACGGTCAGCTATAAATTGCCTTCGGAGCTTGGCCTTTCAGCTTGCACATGATATTCCGCAGTTTGGCCGGCTGCTATGTGATGCTCCCCGGGAAAGCCTGGGCTTGGAGTCTGGTGACGCTACCTTGATTTGGCAGAATGTCTTCCAAAACACATTTTCACAGTCTAAGATCGAGGGCTATTTGTACTGGATCATTGATGGATTGGATGAGTGCGACACCCCTCAGAATCTGCTCAACTGCCTCAAAGGGCTTCCCACGGTAGCAGTACCCATTAGGCTTTTGATCTTGAGCCGAAAAGATGGCATACTCCCTATAGCCTTTGATCGATTATCGCAGAAAGTGTCTGTCAGGATTATTGAAAAGATCGACGGGTCACACAATTTGCCAGATATCGGGATCCTTGTGAGGCAAGGACTTGAACAGATCAGTTGCGGGGTAGAGTTTCGGGAACAGCTTTTTCAGAATGTCACAAAACGCTCTGAAGGCAATTTTCTGTGGACTAAATTGGTGCTCGACGAAGTAATGCATTGTCATACAGAGAAAAGGATCCAAGAAGTGCTGGATGAGATCCCGGATGACATGACTCTAGTGTACGAACGGATGGAGAAAAGTCTTGTTCAATCAGGTCGAAGAGCCAATGAGCCACTTATAAAGGCACTTATTGAGTGGACAATATGCGCCCAGAGGCCACTTAATCTGAGCGAAATGTCCCAAGCCCTTGAGCCTGAGTTCACTGGATTTCTCGATCTCAAGCGAACAATCAAGGATGCTTGTGGGCAATTTATTCAAATTGACGACAGCAGCAACATCACGATGCTACACCACACAACTAGCGAGTACTTTACGCGAAACACAACAAGTATATTTTCAATTAACCTTGAGGTGTCTCATACTCGCCTCTTCCTAAAAACCACCTCGGCCTTAGAGGAACCGACTCTCCAATGGAAACTGATAGAGAATCGCCACGCGCTGGGAAGCAGCCAGCCCTTCGTGTTCTATTCAGCCATTAGCTGGTCATATCATCTAGAACAATGCCTACCAGATTCCTCAGAAGCTCTGCACCAATTGGTATCTTTCTTTCGCTCCCCCGCCGTCTTGAGCTGGATACATATCCTAGCATTACTTAGGCGGTTGGAAGTTTTGACGAAAGCCGCCAGCATTCTTGGGGCAATGTTGCATGGGAGTCGACAGAAAGATTTTGCGAACAACTCGAAAAGTTTGAGTTCCGATGATCTCGAATTATTGGAAGACTGGGTCGCAGACCTGAACAAGATTGTTGGTAAATTTGGACAAATCTTGGTGATGGAGCCTGAGGTCGTATACAATTTGATCCCAGCTTTGAGTCCTGGTCAGACAGCAATATCTAGACAATTTAGGGACTATCAATCTACAATTGAAGTTCTGGGCAATGAGAATAGGCTATGGAATGGTAATCTTGGCCGTTTCGCTTTACCGTCAGGCAGCCGAGCGATGAAGATAGCCTGTGCACCAAAGTATATAGCAGTGCTGGAATTCGGAGGCACTGTGCGAGTTTGGGACTCGTCCAACTTTTTGGAAATAATGTCCATTTTTCACACAGAGCCTGTCACGACAATCGCTTTTAGTTCTAGCGGAACGAAGCTCGCAACGTGTGGTCTAGAAACAACAAAAATATGGTCTATCGCAAGCGGTAAAGAGGTGGCTATTCTCCGCAATCCACCCCTTACGAAGGCGATGGAGATATCCTTTGCTGAAAAAGATAGAAAGCTGCTTTTTGGTGGAGATGACAATGTTGTTAGGAGCGCATTTTGGGATTTGCCAAGTCCACAATGGCAAGCCATCCACTCGAATCTTCTTCTGAAAAGGCCTCCAGGAGATACCAGCACGATTATGAATTCACCGATGTGCTTGGCATTGAGTGCCGACAAGAAATATATTGGGGCTTCGTATAGAGGAGCTCCCCTCTCGGTTTGGAGTCTAGCCGATGGCAGATTCGTTGGGAAGTGTCAGCGCTCAAAGGAGACTCGACTTGCCACTCGTCGATCGTCAACAACCTGGTTCTCCGTCGATACATTCACCTGGAATCCAGTTACTGGCCATGTGCTGGGAATTTATAAGGATGGATGCATCTTCAAGTGGCACCCTTTTACTAGGGAGAATGTTGAACTACGAAAACCAGCGGATGGAATTGCTGTCAGTCCTAACGGGAAGTTATTCGCGACGAGCAGTAGTGACGGTTCTGTCCGCGTATGGAAATTTGCAAGTTTCACCCTCATTTACCAACTCTCGACCGAAGATCTTGTGACGGACCTTGTTTTCAGTCCCGGAAGCCATAGATTTTACGATTTGCGAGGCGGAGTAGTCAACGCATGGGAGCCGGATGCTGTGACCCGCTTCTACGCGAATGAGGAACAAAACAGGAACACTCAAAGAGAAGATAAATACTTTACCGAGATCTCAAAGCCCTCAGAGGAGAAGATTGTTCATACTGATTGCGTGACGGCAATTTGTCCTTCTCCAAGTGGGACTGAATACTTGGCAGGTTTCGAGAACGGAACCGTGCTCTTCTTTGAGGATCCAACAACATGCCCCTTGGAAGTTGCAAATTTCGGCTATGCTTTCGAAATCACTCATCTTGTATGGAGCGACAATAACCTCTTCATTGCGATTGTGAACTTGGCTGGAGAGGTTATTGTGAAGCAAATACACCGCGATCAAGGGAAAACGTGGTTCTCTGCCTTGCCCAAATTAGAGATGGATTTTAAGAAAATAAACAGACCATCCGACGGCCATACCTTCAATATCGAAGGTGTCATTTTTAGCTTGGACTCAAATTTCATATTCTTATGGACTGAGAGAGAATGTTTCGTCTTCATGGTCAAAACTAGCTCGCTGCAGGCTTATCTAGAAACTGAATCTGGGGTTCAACACAAATGGTTTCGCCATCCGAAAGAGAAAGATATAATCTTCGCATCTTGTGATAAATATATGCAAGCTTACAGCTGGAAAACTTTGACAAAGGTGGCCAGCAATATCTCAATTAAGAATTCAACAACTATCGAACTGGAAGACAAGAGTGCTGGATCACAAATAACAGAATTCGATCACAAAGATAGAAAGCTAACTCGTGTGCTTGCGTCACGTGCCCCTGAGTTTTTGATGCTTTGCTTTGCAGTTGGAAGCCACTTTCTACAGGTTGGGACCTGTAATTTACCAGACGTGTCAGTATCAGCAGGGTCTACACTGGGCTTGATAAATGTCCCAGAACATATATTAGAACACATTTATAGCCCGCTAGGTATTATTGGGGGGCGCAGGTTCATCTTTTTAGATCATCAACTTTGGCTGTGCTCTTATCTTCTCGGAGTTGTAGGTTCGCCCTCTCGCTCATTTGAGAGGTTTTACTTTATTCCACGGGACTGGGCCGACTCAGAAAGCGTGGAAAGATGTGTCTTGGATTCGGACGGCGTATTATTATGGCCAAGAGAAGATAAAGTGTTACGGATATCATGTGACTTTGACTATGCAAAGGCATTTGGTTGTATATAAGAGCAAGAGTTTCTTCGGAGGTGTTCAGTCTTGACCAAAGGAATGAGCATGATTCGTAGTGGGAATTTTATACTTGTGGTAGTTTAATTCATGGTATTCTAGGCTTGACAATAGATAATAAGTTGTTTCAACTGGTCATGCTCGCACAATCATAGCAAGTTTAAGTCTGTCTTCTTCTATAGATTGAAATCTAAAACTCTTCATGGAATTTCTTTAGATTTGCTATATGAATATGTAGCGTAGATATTTGAAACTTATTCTTTTGAAGTCGCACTCAGTGAAATACACTGACCAATTAGCAAAGCGCCCATTTCTTCCGTTACGAGACTGGGACTCTCTAAAACATCTTTAGAAGCGGTACCCCATGTAAGTTTGTCTGCTTGATACTGAAGTCTGCTGAAGCAGAATGCAGGATTTGTAATTTCTGACTCAGTTTTCACAAAATTATTGAGTAAATGTAAGAAAACCGCCAATGCGTATAGGAAAGAACTCTTGCTACTTTCGATGGCGCTGAAAAAGGGATCTATACGCCGGAACTGGTCAAGTATATCCTGCTGGAGGAGATGGGTGTCTAAAAGTTTGACAACTGGGCAGACCGAACGCGCCCGTCTCGTAGTATCGGGAAGTGAGATACTGTCCAAGACTGAAGAGTCAAAGAGAAAATCGTCCAGACTTTTATCGGCGGTTTCGACCCCAAGCCTAGTTTGCATCTCTGCATGCTGCTCGATGAGATAATAACAGAGTCTTTTCCATACGAGAAGCTCAATTTGCGACAATTCTATATCCTTGACTAGCCGAGCGAGTCTCACTATAACAATGAACCCGTGAATGGGGTAGGCAAGAAGCGGCAACTCTATCATTGCGCTGTTGCTGCCCGTTGATAAGAATATCATCGTAAGCACATCTCTCAAAGGCATGCTTGGCTTCACTTTCCCAGAAAGAACCCCCGCGGCAGGTGTGAGCCCAACGAGAGCAGCTAATCCAGGGAGGCTCATGATTTCTCTGCAAACCCATTCAAACCACCCTTGAACCGTCTTGATACCGTCGTCATTGTACTCCGAGAGATCCTCGAGTGTGGAACAGAGGGTAGACAAAAAGACGAGCAGGGTAATATTCTGACTGAAGCGGTGCTCATATACCTCACTCAGGACTTCAATCCATTTAGAGCGGTTCTCAATCAATTTAAGAGGGACCAATGGTAGACAAGCGGCGACCGAGCCTCCTCCATTTGGAAGTTGCTTAACTTGTTGGAACAAAAAAGCGCAGCCGTCGCAGGTGACTATAGGGGCAATGACGTCTGTTTCAGCATAATTACCCAGAACAAGCGGGTATTTATGTCCTGCACGACTATTCGGAGCCGGTAAGCCGCGCGTCGATTGTACTGTAGAGCTGGAATGAAAAAGCAGAGTCTGGATTGATCCTGGTCTATCGCAGAGCAAACAAGTGTCGTAGGCAGGCGGATGGTCCATATCGTAATCAGACATCCCGGAAACATCCCGAGTCTTGAACTCAGGCAAAAATGTGATAGTACTGATATCCACCTGGGGACTGGGCTCATCGTAAGTTCCCACGATCATTGGGGACGGCTCATTTGAGAAAGGACCGAGGCGGTCTGTATGGGAAGGTCCGACGGAGCAGCTTAAACTTGACCAATCATGCTCCGAGCCGGGCCTGATTGAATGTAAAGAGGCAACATTCTGTTCCATGTTTCGTGGAAGGGAAGACATTGGTGTGAGTAAGGCAGGGGAAGGGGCAGACATGCCGCTCTCAATATGCGACATCGTACTCAAGGCACCATCAACGTCTTTCTGTATTTTAGACAATAGCTGATATCTTGCGTTGATGTTGAGTTGGAAGTTGTTCCAGTTGAGCTGGTGCCGATAGCAAAGACTTGATTTCAGGTCCTGAAGTGTTGGATCTTGAGACACGCATTGGCTTCGCAACACGTCCCAGAAGTTATCTTCACCCGCTCCATTGGTAGCGTGGACGATGAGCGTGGTGAGCTGAAGTAGCCCTACGCCTCCGATATCTTCACGATCAATAATCTCTTCACGATCGAAGGACCTTGAAGCGGCGAACCTGTGCTTTTTCCAAATCTTCTCCAGCCAAGCTTCGATCAGATAACCAGTCCCTCTAGTATTGGCTGCCAGCAAAATGACATCAAGAGAGGCAGGATCTGACAGAAGCTCTAGCGTATCATCATTCGAGACTTTATTATTGTATATCGTTCGCATATCGAATATCTTTCCGTTTGGGAGTAAGACAGAATCTCTCAATAGTTTCGCAGGCTGAGGCACTCGAACCCTAGCCAAGTCGTCATATCTGATGCTGTGAAGATCATCCCAACGCGTTAATTCGTTGAACAAGATGAAACGTTTATCATCTGGTAGGAGCTCTTTGAAGCACCCTTTGGCCTGAATGACGTAGGTCTTGTTCTCGTGGATAGCATGATAGAGGAATAGGCAATGCGGCGCAACAGCAAACACGGATATTCCCACAGAAACATTGCATTGAAAAGGGGACCATCCTCGGTATCCAAATGCAATGATCACACACGCAGTTCCATGAACTCCAGCTTCTAGAATCGAATTAGAGAAGTCTCGGACATTGAATTGGTCGATTTGCCCATCCGTTATGAGAACCCAGAGCCCGGCCTGTTGGAGATAGCTTCTGTATACACTGTCACGAAATATGGCTGCGGGGACTGTACCTCCACCCGAGACAAGATCTTTTACGTCCTTCAGTGGGAGTCTGCCGTATGCCTTGTCATTCCACGGGAGAATCGATGACCGGCTCATCGAATATTGTGTGGTTTTGCCGAGGGCAGTGCTGATTGCGATAATGGCTTCCTGCTCCATCCCCAGGACCCATCCTTCTGTACTACCGGATACATCGACGGCGAAGCACACAGGGAATCCTGTTGCCGTCGGAGATGTCACTGGCTCTTGAGTTGTGCTCTCATCAGGGTCAGGGTCTGGGCCTCGCAAGGTGAGCCCTGTCAACAGTCAATCAAAAGCTCGCATATCAAATTTAATTAGTTTGAAAGAATTGAGCGAGCAACGAACTTTGTATGAACCCTCGGAGTAGGTTAGTCCTCAAAGAAGCCCGCCGCTGGATGAATGCATCTGCCATGGCGCCAACAATCTGCTGGGAATCGCAATTGACAACCGGGGAAGGGGGTTAAGGAAGGCGAAGCCGAAAGTATTGAACCCTCATTGTTAGCGCGATCAACCAGCATGGGATGGAAATCCACGAGTGGGTTGCCTCGCACATAACAAGGCCCCCTGATGCGACCCAGATTAGACGCCTTGCGTGCATGATGGTGTGGCGAAGCAAAGGGAGCCACTCCTCCGCGATTGTTGCTGACGACAGACAGCCATGACTAATTGTTCCTCCGAAGCAGCTTTGACAATCCTCTGCGTAGCTTCGATAGCTCTGGCTGTGGTGCCGATGGTGATGGCGAGACCGACCGGCCACGTATGGTCTGCTCCTCGTCGATGGCGCTGAGAGCATCTCCATTCGTCGCGTCAATTTGGGTGCTTTGGCTTTGGCTTCGAAGGGAGCTGTGGTTCAAGGGCTGCGCCGCCAAGTATGCTGATGGCGCGCCTGGTTGGATGGCCGGGGCGTCTTGCCCAGGGCTCATTCTCGCATATTTGCCGGATCCCAGAATAGACAGCGCTGGGGAGACAGTGCTGACAACTGAGGGAGGTGTCTGGCTCTGGGGCTGTGCCGCTGGTTGGATTTGCTGTGAGTTGGGCGGGAGAGTCGGCAGGGGTTGATCTGCTAGACCAGAGCTCTGCTTCAAGATGGGGTCAGACGGCTGCCCCTCTTCAAGCCAGCGAGTCTCATGCTGTGTAGCGTAGCGTTTCTTTTTGGGTTTGCCTGGTAGAGATGCTACAGAGGAGCCGATGATCGAGGTCGACTTAGTGTCGTTAGATAGTTGAGACGTAGTACTGCCGCTTGCCGCCGAAACAGAATGATGTTCAGAGGAAGGAGGGGAAGGTTCCGAAGTCGTGGATGTTTCAATCTGTGGCTGGGAAGAAATACCACCAAATGGCGAATCCGCCCCTGCGAGATGAGGGCGCGTGCCCCCTTCGCCCTCCATGTCTGATATGTTCCTCAGAGGCCGTATATCTGATGCCATTGGCTTCGGACTGGCAGCAACCGATCTTTCAGCTTTCTCGATCACTATTGAAGAAAGCGCGCACGCAAATGTGAAACATGGGCCGAGAGGTTTGGGCGCTTATTAGTAGTGATGATAAATCCCTTGTGGATGGAGATGGCAAGGATGTTGCACCGTGTGGCGGAGCGACTGGGGGGCTTGGCCGCATATGCGGCTGAAGAAATTGCTGGAAAGGGGGAGCAATCAACCGAAAGCCTTTCCCTGAACTAATTTGTGATATCCACCAGTTCTTCCTTCGCACAGCCCGCTGTTCCTATCTCGAGAATGAGCAAGAAGCAAAGCCCCCACGAAGTGTACAAGGCGAGCCAAGCGCCAGAACTGTAAGTCGTAGATCGCCAAACTGGTGAAATTTGAGCATGGGTCATCAAAGCTGACGGAAGGTCCGATCCCAAGAGAACATGCCCTATCAATATCACAGTCGTTTGACAGCTTCCAGTCATCACAGCTATCAACATCGACTAGGATCAAGTACGTCCTCGGCCGATTGAATGGGGAATTCAAAGAGGCCGTATTGGAATCTCGCGCGGATATCAAGGCTCTAGTGAGACACAACGAACGTCCTCTCCCATGGCAGCTTCAACTAATTCCTTTCGCAGCCACTGGCAGAGGACCACAGTCTTCAGTTCTTGTACGCCACAATAATACCAGGTTGCATTATTCCCAAATATACTAAAGATATGGTAACAACTATTTAGTTTCGTATACAAGCACTTGTTCGAAGATACAAATTCCTCGATCCCTGATGATTCTGAGAAGCTGCGAATATCTGTGCTAGGTTTTGACGCATTGGCAACTGGGATATGTCTCCCGCCAGCCTTCATCTTCGCACTAACTCGGCATTATCTCCCTACCGGGAGAGCATTTCGCCATTCCAACCTAGGAACTTCCACATTCCATGATTCTTGGTACTTCCTACCCGTTCGTGTTCAAGTGGGAGCTCAGCCTGGGCTGGAAACAGGTCAGAGAGGAACAGCACAGATGAACCCTTTTCATAAGCTTCACCTACCGGATGTCGGTATAGATATATTCCGCTCTTGCGTTGGCATCTTCACCAGGGTAGATCCATCGTCAGGTAAGGTTACTGTGGCATCGTTCGACTTTATGCATGGGCAATGGCCCAAGATTGCACTTGAGCCAAAAGCACGGATTGCCGAGGTGATGGCACATCGAAAAAAGATTGGTGCGTCAGACGCGAGATTTTCCACAGGCGCATTCGTACATCTGGTTTATATCAGTAGCACCTCGCGGTGGTGGACAAACTCTCTGAACAGTGTCAACGAGCAACTGATTGCCTATGAAATAACTCTACAATCCGAACTTGACGCGGTTGGGATTACACTGACGCCAGAAGTGACCCTGACGAAGCTAAATCGAGCCCTTCACTCCATTGCCGCCCACCTGCATCGCTATATATCAGAGCTCAATTCCCTCAAGGCGATCGCAAACGATCTTATAAAGTTCTATACGTCCATTTACTCGAACGGTGGAAGTCTTTCCGGCGAAGACTTGGCACAGTTAACTCTCAGTTTTGAGCAGGTGCTTTCGCAGGTTGAGGCCTCGTTGGATTTCGCTCTAGAATTAGAGAAGAAGACGAAAAATATTTTAGACTTGGTAACTCGTCTTCAACAGATATCCTCATGATTGTATATACGCTAATATGCCCTACTCAAGCTTTTTAATCGAATGCAAATAAATAGCGATAGGCTACTTGTTGCCAATGGTAAAGCAATGCAAGAGATCCTGGTGGCGATGCAGAATGATGCAAATATAGGGCGAAAAATAGCTGATGCATCACACCAACTTGCTTTGGAAATGAAGAGAGACAGTATTGCGATGAGAACTGTACGTATCGATCTAACCTTCTATCTGAAGGTCTCGGTAAGCGGACCTGGCGTGAAGCTAATGTTGCGAACAGATAGCGATTATTACGATGGCATTCCTCCCTGGTGCTACTTTCGCTGTACGATAAGCAGCAGGCTCCTCCCTGATGTAGTGAGGTCTGAACTAACGATCGGATCTCCTAGGCCGTGTTCTCGATGCCGTTCTTCAGCGAGGAGGCATGGTTTGGGCATGTCGACCGGTTATGGGTTTGGGTTGTGTTTACTTTACCATCTACAGTCGCATGCTTTATTTTCTACAAACTTTGGAGGAAAAAGTCACTTCATCTGCTTCGTGTTGAGAAAGACAGATAAAAATCTAGTTACACATATTGCTAGTGACTAGTTACGGAGCGCCAACGAATTTTCTATGAAGTGAAATGTCAGTGAGCAGGGGGTACTCATACTCATAGATAGGACATCAGTTCGGGCCATTGAGATTATGTTTGATGAAATGCGATTTCGATGCTCGCGGCAAGCAATATTCCATTCATATTCCTAATGAGTTGGGCAGAACCCCTGTTTCACGATAGCATCCTGCTTGGCATAAATAACGCTTAAAAGAGAGTGAGCCAGCTTCCCGAGACTGAAGATCAATGACATATAGAAGGTTATGCTCAAATCATCTAGAATTTTGCGCCGATCCTGCGTGTCAGCCTCTCTTGCGTACCGTCCAAACAATCAACTCGTCAAAGTTACCGAACTAAGATATTTTAGAACACAGGCGGCAATAATTTAAATTCGAACAATTTTTCTAATATACCGAAGCGCATAATAAAAAAAATAACAACGTATCAACATCTTCAAAACTACAGGAGGCGTAAATCTGAGAACAAGTCTGATCGGGATGATAGTCGTCATTAGTCAGATTATGTTCATTATTCTCTTTATCTCGTCAGCCCGAGGGGCTCTTACCAGCTAGCTAGGATTTCAGTCGTTCAGACAGTCATTTTTGGTGATTACTCGATCCAAAGTAATGGCTTTGCCTTTTGTGACGGCGCCAAACTTAGACAACGTGAGATGGGTCGCCCAGTGTTACTATGATTAATTCAGCGGCCGTATTAGAAATCGGTAATTTTACCACAGCAACTACTTGACAACCATAGCTTGACCACCTTTGAAAACTTTCTGTAGCTTAGCAGCCGTGGCTGAGCGTCCTTTAGATCAGCCGCGGGGTGGGGCCGAACCATGTTGATGATCGAATCTGACATCTGCCAACTACCGTCTTCACCTTGTTTATACTCTTACGAGCATTATGTGTGGGGTTTGTATTATCTCGATATAAGCCACTGACAGCAGGGGTCGGAAATTTGCCGCCATGAATCTAACAAATCTCCAGGCAGAAAGTTCATTGTACCAGGGGAGGTATTCTTGTATATACGTGACTAACTTCTAAGAGGACCTCAAGAATAGCCCGTGAAGCAAGTATAAATTGCCCTCTAGCCCCTCTTCAACATAGATGAATTTGGGTCATTAAACCTGCATCATCAAGATCTCTACGCTCTACTACCAATCATGTTTTCATTTCGTTCCATCTTTTTCTTTATCACTCTCCTCGCCTCCGTAGCTGCGGACAAAGCAGTTGTCAGAAACTCGAGATGCGCGTGTACGGCACTCAAAAAGCCTGATATTCCTGGAGCAGAGGTCATCTCCATCAACGGGACGCAGCTTCTCAACCACACCGTCACCGCATTCCCAGGCCTCCTCCCAGTGCCAGTTACAGGTCTTGACATCTGCGCGGTCGACGTGGTTCTGAGGCACCAAGGTGCAAATGACCAGGTTCTTGTCAAAGTCTGGCTGCCACTGAAGGGTTGGAACGGACGGTTCCAGGCCAACGGCGGATCAGGCTTCGCAGCTGGTGCTCTGGATCTGACGCTCGGCCCTACCGCCAAGCTGGGCTACGCGGCAGCATCAACAGACGCAGGTGTTGGATTCAACCCCCTATCGCCTGATGGATGGGCATTGCTGCCGGATGGGTCCGTGAATCAAGAGGCGCTGGTCAACTTTGCGTATCGGTCTGTTCAAGATGTCGGTCTGGTCGGAAAGGCCGTCACTGAGCAGTTCTACGGAAAGAAAGCTCAATATTCGTACTGGAACGGATGCTCAACTGGTGGGAGGCAAGGACTGGTTGCCGCACAGAGATACCCAGACCTGTTTGACGGGATTCTGGTCGGGGCGCCCGCAATCTCCTGGCCAACGTACGTGGTGGCGGAACAGTGGCCGCAAGTTGTCATGCACGAGGAAAACACGTTTCCGTCGCCATGTGAGCTCAAGGCTTTTACCGACGCCGCAGTTGCTGAGTGTGATCCCATTGACGGGCTCACGGATGGAGTCATCAACGATCCCAACGCTTGCCATTTTAATCCGTACAAGCTGGTTGGACATGTGATTGAATGTGATGGAACTAACATCACAATCGCCGAGTCTGTTGCCAGTGTGGTTCAAAAGGTGCACCAAGGGCCTTATGATCAAAGCGGGCAGCGACTTTGGTATGGCTTGAATTTCGGTGCTGCTTTGGACACACTGGCCAACACAGTTTTGGTTGACGGGGCACGCAAGGGGTCTTCATTTTTCGTCAACGATGCTTGGATTCGGTATTGGGTTGCCAAAGACCCCAAATATGACCTTGACCAGGTTGATTACACGACGCTCGCACATCTGTTTACCGAGTCAGCCCAGGAATACGATACCATTATTGGTTCAGACAACCCCGATCTTTCAGCATTCGAAAACGCAGGAGGTAAGCTCCTGGTCTGGCATGGCTTGTCGGATCAGATCATTTTCCCCAACGGAAGTGTCACCTATCGCGATCGAGTCGAGCGACTGCTGGGCGGTCCGTCCAATGTAGACCACTTCTTCCGCCTATTCCTTGCCCCAGGGGTTGACCATTGCGCCGGGACACCATCTCTTGGTACCGTTCCGATCGATCCATTTGCGGCGTTGGTAAGCTGGGTTGAGGAGAAGAAGGCACCGGCCCAACTGTCCGCCCAAGTCTCGGGGGCTGATCGAATTATCTGCCCTTACCCTCTGACGGCGAGGTACATTGGAGGCGGAAACGCTTCCGCCGCTAGTTTCGACTGTCTTTAGTCAGTGATTAGGAGAGATCTGAGTTGGAGGTATTTATGCAGGATCTAATGTCATAGTTGATTTACGTGAGATTTTAGCCCCTATATTACCGAGTTCCAGAATCTGTGTTCGCTTGTGTCTGCTTATATTGACCCACCAGTGTGGCTATGGCCAAGTCTACGTAGTCCTTGACGTCTTCAGCCCTAGGAAACATTTCTGCGCCGTGGCAGTGCAGAATACTGTTAATTCCAAAAAGGTGCTCCCCGTCTGGTTAACCAAGTAGATCCTCGACAAGCATGTATTGAAATATCTTCACCTGCCGAGCCAAGACAACGATGGAAACCTTCAGCGACAGTGAAGTCACAAGTGTGGCGCTGAAGGCATGTGACCGTTGCAGGTTGAATAAGAAAAAATGCGACAGACTGTTCCCTCGCTGTACGACTTGCAAGAAGTGAGTATCTTCATCTCGAAAGACGTGAAAACATAACTAACAGAAATAGAAAACTGCTGAAGTGCAGCTATGACGAGAACAGAACTCAACTCGAAATCCGCACGCTTCGGTCACGAGTGGAACATCTCTCCAACCACAACCGCATATCTTCCCATCAGGTCTCACCTAATCATATATCACTGGACCCAATTGTGACATATCCAATCCCGTCTCGATGGTACATGCCTTTCCTGGTAAATCATTGTAAGTCTTGCGAGTAATCCTACTGCTGATCACAAGCCCTGATTTGTATGCAGACCACGAGATGCAGTTTCCGAGTTTTACTCGAAAAGGGAACTTTGATAACGACGAAATGTCCAGAAAGGAATGGATTCAGGCAATAATGTCTGATCCATGCATTTTCCATGGTATTCTGTTTGCTGCATCATCCCATCTCGATGTACTCCGTGGCGAGGTTGATAACCCTGTCACCGAATATCACCGACGGCATGCAATAAAACTTCTTCTAGATCACATTTCATCCTCAGATCGGGTATCTGTCACCGCAGTTGCTACGGCCACCTACCTCTGGCACTACGAGGTACGGATCTCTATCCAACGTTAGAGCAAAGCTGACTTGGCAAAGGCCATGAATTCCAACACAATGGAAGGGAAGATCCATAAGCAGGGCCTTCAACAAATGGTCAAAGGGAATGGCGGATTAGGTGCAATACGTCTATGCGGCGATCGGCTGTCCAATTTGATCATACTGTAGGTGTAATTCCTTGGTTTTGTAATTTGAGACTAACCATGAACGTAGAATCGACATTGGGGATTCCATTCTTAATGCTTCCAGCCCGGCTTTCTGCGTTGACGAACAATATCAGTTTTGCGATGCGCCCATATCTCTTGTTTCTACCGTTCTATGTCAATCTAAGAGAGCATTACGTGAAAGCGGAATTACTGAGCCATTAGCATCCCTACTCAAGAGAGTTCACGATGCGACCTTGGATTTCGAGTATGGGCCTTTAGCACAACCTATGGAAGAATTTCTTGTGATCCACGAGGCGGAGAGCAAATTCTCGACAGCCGTTACGCTTGCGGCAACGATTCATCTCGACTCATTTCAACAACGAAATAGGTTCTGCGTTGACGATAATCAAGACAGCGTGGAGAACCTCCGTCTCTGCGTTTCCTCACTTCCTCAAGGTAGCAAGTACGACATTGAGAACGAGCTTTACGTATTTCTTTGTTTTACAGGCGCTGCGGCGGCGACAAAGAATCGGGCATGGTTTTTAGCCAAGGCCGGGCCCGTGGTGATGTCTCTCAATCCAAGCCAGCTTCACCATTTCAAGATGGCAGTTACGCGTTTCTGTAGAATTCTGCAAAGGCTAGAGGGCGCCCAAGGAAGCGATGGTGAAGATGGTTTATAATCTAACTTTGAATTTCTTATTGGTCCCCTTCTATCTACTACAAGTTACAGAAGATGTATAATTAATGATAGACCGTATTGACTTTGATACAAGAAGCCTCTTGAAGTTTGTTCCCAATCCATTGAATTTAAGTTAATCGGAAAGTAGCATCATGTGATAGGCTTGACATGCTGGATGTGAACCTTTCAAATCTCTAGGTAGTGTTGTCGTCGTCCGTAATCTCATCAACCTCCACTGGCCGTAGCCCAGAAAATAATATCCACAACACGAGACAGCAAAACAGCTGAATAACGATGACAACCCCGAACACCCCAAGACCGATGAGCTGGCTCAAGGCTCCCAAGCCGAAGGGCAAGAAAGCGCCGCCAACTTGACCAACCGATGCAACGAAAGAAACCGCAGCAACATTGAGATCCCGGGGTAAGAGCCTGGTGAGGACAATAATGCAAGACGGGAAGAGAGGCCCACAGAAGAAGCCGACGAGGGCGATGAGAATTGCAGAGGCTACTTGGCCCTCCACTGTGACGAAAAGGATCTGAAACACCAGAGCACAGACAATATAGCCGTTTGTAGCGCGTTTGACACCAACCCTATCTGTGAGCATTCCGAGTAAAAGCCGCCCAGCGGCCATGCCAATCCAGAAGCTAGAGGAACAGGTACTCGCATGTTGTGTCGAGGAGTGACGGACTCGGAGCATAAAAGACACGATCCATCCCGAAATTCCTGATTCTGTACCAACGTAAATAAGTAGATAGAGAGCGCAGATCCATGTCGTCTTATAGTGGAAGATCTTTGAAAGCTTTTGATGGCTTTCTTCTTCGCTTTCGTCGGGCTGGCGGTTGCGGTACTTCTCAGCGTTCTCATGCCTGAAGGCGAACGGTAGGATAAATAACTCGAGAATGCTAAAGGCTGTCTGCGTGAAAAGAAACGTTAATAAGCGATTCCAACGAAGGGACGTAGATATCGAAGGAGAACAAATGATCATCTTACCAGAACATAGAACCAGGAATACCAAGGCCTATTCCTAGAGAGCACGAGCTCGGCAAGGACAGGGCCGCAGCCAGCCCCAAGAGAGAATGATCCATGTAGCAGACCTGATATCAGGTTTGCATTGTCCATCCGTCCGGCCCAGGCGCACCACGATCCATCTAGGAGACCAGCTCCGAATGCACCCAAGGCAGCAGAGGCGAGCACTATGAGGAATGGAGGATGCATAGCCGTAAGAGCAGCTGAGAGGATCTGAAAGATGGGCCCAACAACGGCAATTCCCCTTCTCCCGAAGCGTAAGTGGATAGAATGGTTGAGCTGTGCAGAAATCACATATCCAACTGGCCCAGCTAGAAAGCAGAGAGAAACTTGCACGTCATTGAGGTGGTAGAATGCTTCCATGCGCGGAAGCATTACTCCAGTAGTTGATACGAACAGGCCTAGCAACGCAAACGAGTACATGGCAGCCCCAGACATGAGGAGCGTTGTCGTCAGAGAAGAGTCTTTCGCAACGTGATGAGATCCATCGTCATCAGGGGATTGCTCATCCCGCGATCCGAGAAGAGGCTGCCGAAGTTGGGACGACGATGACTGCGCCATCCTGTCAAAAGGAGTGGTTTTTTTGGTGGTTTTTTTTCGCTGTGGTATCAATTTCCAGGTGGTTAGTTCAAGTCGTCCAGTGTAGTACACTTTTAAGGTGGGAATGATCCCAAGTCTCACCTCAACAAGGGTTGAAGCAGGCCGGGATAACTTCGGGACTGATGAACGATGCGGAGAGGCGGAGTTTCCTTGTGGGGTAGTACCGGCAAGTCGGAGCGACCAGCCGGCTGTAAAAGAACGACAAGAATTAGGGGAATTAGGGGAGTGAAGCACGACAATCCACGCCCCAAATAGCCCCTTGGCACTCTGTAGCTTACTTCCTAAACTCGCCTGGCCAAAAGCGGAGGCCCTCCGATTCTCCGCGGTTCGCCTAGAAAGCCCATGATGCCATGCTCCATGTTATCGGGCTTCTGAGTGCTCATATTAACACGGCCCAGGAAAAACGCCGGCCTCTTGTTCTCTAAATAACCCAAGGTATTTCCGGGTTCACCCTGGCTATCCCTTCCAGATACAGCCTATATATACTCGTCAATCTGAAAATGAAAGATTGGGAAGCTATCATGATCTCCTAATAATCAGCGATCTCTAGAGTTTTGCAACACCACAGTCCATAAGACATTTGTATCATGATGACCAACTCCAAGGGCCAACAAGGCCACGAGCTGCGGTCAATTCCAGAGAATACAAATGCACCAGAAATCGCTCAAGTTGAGGGAGACGGACCTCCGGCCTCTCCAGAACAACTACCCAACCATACCATTCTCAAGTTTCTCACCGCCAGCTTCTCGTTCTTTGTCGCCGGTGTCAATGATGGCAGCGTCGGTGCGCTCATTCCCTATGTCATTCGCCAGTACAACATAAACACAGCCCAAACATCTGCTTTGTATGTCAAGTCCCAGATCTGTCTCGAATCAAGATTCAAGCTAACCGCATAGCAAGATATGCCACCAACTTTGCGGGGTGGTTCATCTCCGCCATAATCAACACCCACCTGACCCAGTTCTTTCATCTGGGCTCTATGATGCTCCTCGGCGCATGCACTGAGGATCTGGAACCCACCATTCCCTCTTTTCGTCCTCAGCTTCACCTTTGTCAGTCTTGGCCAAGCCTTGAATGACACCCATGCAAACTCCTTTGTTGCAGATGCTCGGAGCTCCCACCGCTGGCTTGCCCTTATCCACGCGTCGTACTCCGCCGGCTGCCTCGTCGGACCATTTGTGGGCACGGCGGTCGCGGCTGCAGCAACGCCTTCTGTTTGGTACTACTTTTACGCTGTGCCCTTGGGACTGTGTGTCGCAAATACGGCCTTTATTGCCCTTGCCTTCCGTGATACCGTCAAATTCAGGCACAGGGGGGAGATATCCTCAGAATCGCGCCACAAGGATGCCTCCAAACTGATGACACTCACTTTCCGCAGCCCATCTCTGTGGTATCTCAGTATCTTCTTCTTCTTTTATCTAGGCTCTTCGCTCACCGCAAGCGGGTGGCTAGTGGAATACCTTATCGACGTGCGCAAGGGGGACATTTCGCAGATGGGCTTCGTGGCCGCAGGTTATAATGGCGGCACCCTCTTGGGGCGTTTACTTTTAGCAGAGCCCATCCACCGCTTTGGGCCTCGCTATATGGTCTTCGCGTTTGGTATCTTGTGCATCGGCTTCCAGCTGGTTTTCTGGCTGTAAGTACTCCCTGGCCCCTGTGTACACTGGAAGGGACGTTTACCTAACACATACAGTGTGCCAAACATTATCGCTGCGTCCATCGCGGTGAGCATTGTTGGGTTCTTTGCGGGCCCATTATTCGCCACGGTATGTTTCGGTACAATCACTGCTTCGACAGAGTCCAGTTATTTACACTTGCATGTTTAGGGTGTTTCTCTTGCGGCGAAACTCTTCGAACCAGAGGTAAAGCCGACGGCACTGGCTTTCGTATTCGTAATGGCACAGGTTGGGGGTTCATTGTTCCCAATGATCACAGGAGGCGTGGCATCTTCGGCTGGTGTGGCAGTCCTACAGCCCATGTTGATTGCACTTTGGGTGGCTACGTCTCTAAGCTGGCTCCTGGTGCCGCAGACGAAGAAGCAAAACCTCGCCGCTACTCACCAGGAATAAGTAGTCCGGTTTGACCGCACCAGTTTACTCTATGTGTACTACAATAAGCAAAATTAGGCCTACCAGAGTAGTCAATAAACCCATGTCGTGGCCAGTTGCACATCCTAACCTTAGTCATGTGCGCCAACATCTGACCTAGGTATTCTAGCCTCACCGTATTGCTCCATTTCTCCACCTTGAGCCAAAATCAATGCAATGACATACACTACTCCTACCATTAATGATGGCGGGGTGGCCGTTGCTGGTGTCAATACTAAATAGTCACAGGAATCTGGTCAACCCACCCATCGCTTAAGTGTACAAGTCCCTTTTTCATCATGTGTTTCGCCAACGGAAAAGGGCATTTGACGACGATTAAATGATACTAAAGTAGCAAGATGTCAATCCCCAAGGCTTGCTGCACCGTAGTCCAATCTACAATAGTTTCTTCTACTGGGCATCCCGTCTCATCAGCAACTGAGTCCCGTGTTTCCCAAACCATTTCGATTATCTGACGGGCTTGGACCCTGTTCTCGATCCCCAGGCGGGAAGAAAATTCAAACCACCTCCGGACCAAATCCCGGTCACTTGGCGCGCATGCTTCCACTGCTGCGACGAATACCGGCCATATCGATATGCTCCCGCCATCCATGTCAAGAAATGTTGACATGTCTTTCAGCACGGATGAAGTGTATATACTGACCTGTGAAGGCGTGACACCGGGTTTGAGTCGCTTTAAGTATATGAACACTGCGTTGAGAAACATCCGTGAATGAAGTTTGGCGAGGTAGTCCATCCGCTCATTCCTCTGTGAATGCTCTTTGTGAAAGTTTGATTGATGTTCCGCGTCCTCATCCTGCATTGAGTCCAAGATCCGCAATGCATCAGATATCTCAACCTCTAGGTTATCCAATGCTAGTCCATCATCATCTTTCACCCTGTCAGCTCTCTGTAGTGTTGAAATTGCTTTAAGCGCAGCTCGAGGGCTCCCAATGGTGTAGCCGAAGTCGCTCCTCGTGGAAAGAGCATCCAAAAGCATCCCAGTAGGGCCAGCGTGTCGTTCTGAATCGACATGGCCGGTCTGCGCAATCTCCAGAGATAGGGCAAGGCTTTGGGATATTACCCATGCATCTGACGATTGGGTCCAATCTCGACCATGCAGCATTTTGCTCACTAGCGCAGCTGCTCCTTTGAAATGAGAACGCCAGCTGTATACCTCTGTAGAATACGCCCCCTACGACTTTGATTAGAATCGCCATCGATTGAACCAGTGTATCAGGCGTTGCGTACCTCAATCATCAGGATTGTCAAAAAAGTAGCAACCTGGCAAACGAACTCGGAATCGGGCGTATCAAGACTTTCTCGGAGCATGTTTAGTGATTTGCCATAATGCTTGAGTCCCTCATGTCGGTGTCGAGCAAAGGAATCACAATCTTCGCGTCGTAGGTTTGCGAGATTGAAAGCTGCCTGAGAAAGGAGACCGTAGTATAGACTTTTACAAGCAGCCGATTGACTGCTCAATGCCATTCCTGGATAAACTGACTTCCAGGGGTTTCTACCATCGTCGATGGGTGTCATGAGGAACGCCACGTGGGACACATAGTGGAAGAACAAAAACTGCTCTTGTGTATGACGGCCGGCTAAGGGATTAATGCTTGGCCTTACTAGTCGTAAGCCGCAGCTAAAACCATTCGGCTCGATAAGCATCGATCGGAACGGGTTACTTGGAGACATGTGGAGTCCACAGTGGCAATCCTCCAGGCCTTCTTCGAGCAGATGCTCCAATTGCCCTGCTGAGTAGGTGTGATGATTAAGCCAGGTTAGCTCCGGGCCTAGGATTCGTCGTAAACGAGCGGTATATCGGCCAGTTTCAGTATCAACCCACGACAGTTGGATCCCATACCCTTCACAGTCGAGGCTCTGCCCAGCGCAAGGGCCGCAAGCCGGCATCTTCCCGTCACAGCGGACGTGCCGTTTTCGACATGTCCAGCAAGCGGTGAACGTGCGCTTCACCCGTTTCGGCATTTGAGAAGCTCAGGTTCGAAGCTCACAGCTGGCACAGACCTTCAAGGATGGCTCGTCACGCGTCACGCCAGAGAGTGATGTGTACGGAACAAGGCCCAATAGATGAGCAGAACCAGCGGGGCGAACGAGATTAGCCGATGCCATGGTCCGCTTATGCTAGAGCGGGGACCAGCTACAACGGTCTCGAATTGGTGGCATTAGCTTCCTCGCTCACCTTAGGTACGATGTATCGTCGCCTGTTCAACCGGGAATGTAATTTGGCAGTGGAAAGTTCCGGCTGTTCCCAATATATGAGCAGTCAAGTCCAGCCGGAATTCCTTTCATCAACAATATATAAAAACTAGCCCCATCCAGACCAGCACCAGTAAATGTATGAATCCATTCCGGTGGTTGTATTTTCCGTCGTTAGACTGTTTCTAGTCACACAGTTGATAGCTGTTACAAGCACAATACGATTATTCCAACTGGTGCAGTCCACTGACATGGTCATCCTCGCCATATTTCTTCTGATGAGAGTACAAAAACAAGTATCCACGCACACGTCTTCTTATGTGTCATCTTGAAAACACCTCAAGCTAGTCACGCCAATCCTATCCAATCTTATTTGGCCCACGAACCTGAATGCACACGTAATATCTGTTCTAGGAAAGATTGATATGTGATTATAAACCCTTCAAAAGCAGTAACATACTTGTCAACATCAGCATCGTGGAGCTCCGAGTACAATGCAGTATAATGTCGAGGTGCGAGATATACCTTATGCTCAAGCATATGGAAATAATAAAGAGTCTGCAATTCCTTAGCATGGAATCCACTAAAGCGAACAGTGACCATGCCACCATAACCGGTGACAAAGATGATAGGGAGGCGCTCGTGGGCAGGGCATGATGGGCTATCAGGGCAGATCATAGTCTGATACTTGAAGCTGTCGGTCTCGGCGATGGAACGTGAAGCGCCTGCAGGATGCGGCGCATATATGCCATGTGTAATGAGAATTTCCTGGATCCTTGTCTTAAATTCGATCCCGAGAGCATTCAGTCTCTCCACCTGCGCGGCATTCTTCTCCTCCGGGCCAGCAATACCCGCAGACATAGTTATCGCGTTATTGATGTAAGTTCCAGGATGTTGGAGACCTGATTTCTCTGGATCAAACACCTCCATGATGTCCCGTCTTCCTCCAAATGCCCCAAAAGCCATGCTATCGCCAGCAAACTTGTCCAGTGACATGAGATCAGCTTTGATTCCCATGGCGGCGCTGCAACCATTCGGACAAAGCCTCGATGTCATGACCTCATCTATGATCAGCAGGCATCTTTGGTCATCTGCAGATCGCCGCAAGTATTGGATAAACTCCCTTGTGGCCGGACGACAACCGCCAGAGCCTTGAACCGGCTCAACAAGGATGGCAGCAAGGCTTTCAGCAGGCAAAGCTTGAACGATAGCCTTTGTCTCTTCAATATTATTGAAAGGTGCGAAAACGAAGTCGTGAGGCAGGTTTACATTACACCGATTCTTCATCAAATCCATAGAGAAGATCAGTGTCCCTCCGTGATAACCACCGCTAAAGACGAGAACTTTTCGCCTCTTGGTGAAATGTAAGGCGGCAGCAATGGCCAGCATATTGGCTTCTGTGCCGGAATTGGTTAAGCGGGCCGTTTCCATTCCACTGGGGCGGAAGCGCTTAACGATAGACTTTGCGAAAACCTTTTCCATAACCGATCGAGGATGAGAAATGGCTAAAACCTTTTGAAACCAAGGATCAAAAATGGAAGTCGAGGACGAGTGAGAAGCCAGTGGAAGACTACTGAGCCCATAATTTTTCGCCAAGTTCGAGTCAGAAAGACTAGATAGCCGGCCCCCGTCGTCACATGTCGCACCAAAAAGTGAAGACACGATGGGAGATAGAAGAAGAAGTAGGTAAGAGGGGATATTTTACAGGCAGGGATGGATTGGGTGGTTTCGCCAAGGGGCAAAAGCCACAGCAAACTAACAAAGCGTCGAATATACACGCTGCTGCCCACATCTCACTCTAAATATCTTTCTAGGACTCTTTTGCTTGAAAAAAAATGCAAGCATCACCTTCTTAATCCCTTCATATCCTGCATTCACGCCGGGATTATAACTCTATCTCGCAAGCAAAATGGTGTGACCGGAGAATAAAACACAACAAAAAGGCTCGGAGAGTGCTTTATTGTAATAAAACCCCTACACGCCGTACTTAGTTGTCGTCCTGGGTTTCCAAATTAATTTAAAATGGAATACTGAGCAGCTACTTTGAGATATTACGTCATAGCAATACTCCCAACTACGTAGCTACCCTACAGCTACGGTCACGTTCTTCTGTGGCGTGAAGTAACACCCTGCAAGCTCGGTTACGACGGACAAACATCACGGCCATGAACTAATGGTCATAGAAATACGATTAGTAATAAAACTGACTATTCTGGTTCTAGACTGTTGCTTTGACAGTTACTGTCCCCTCACTTATTATGGCATCTATTCATACCAATGTACGAGCATCAGACTTTGACCCACAAACGTCGTCCTGAGTTGCCTTTTTTCAAAAAGTCCCCACAATTAGATGGAGTCGACCAGGTCTTGGAAAAATGGAGCACTTTGTCCACCGCAGCAGAGTCTCCACAACCCGAGATTCACCATAATGACATTTTTCCATCATACTATGGCAAGCAACTTGTCCAGGCCTTGATCATATGACCCTCCCGACCTTCCGATCTCACCGCATTTCTCCGTTTCTCCGCTGCTGGGCCAGTGTTAGGTTGGCATCCTGTACTCATTAGATGGCAGCCCCTGAGCCTGTTACTTCTAGATCGGGTAGTTAGCGTACCGAACTTTAGCCTAACAGGTGGATCTCATGCAGGTGTGTCTTTAGAATTTATTTCCATCTCTGGGAAGTGGCTGCCAAGACAAACCCCTCTCTTCCTTGACGGGATTTACCCGGCGGGGGGCATGAAGCATCAACGACAGAAAATTCGTCCAGTTTCCGGCTTAGATACGCAACGCTGTTGTATATCCTACTTTGGTCATTCTTTCTTCCCTGGCAAAAAAAAAAAAGCTGCCCTCGGCCATACGAAACCAACTTAGTGGAAGCGAAATGGTGCCACCGGTCAAGACGGAGAAAAGCGATGCGGCTATTGCCCTCGCCAGGACGCTGACCAACGTGCCCTGGTGCGATGATTATGAAAAAATGGTGTCAGGCATGCTTTACAGCTGCATGGCCCCAGAGCTCGTCGCTGCGAGGAGCCGCGCTCGCCGCCTCGCCCAAAAGTTCAACACCTATGTGCCCGGCGACAACGACTCAGACGCAGAGGCCAGTGCTGTTAAGGAGGGCTTGATCAATCAACTATTTGGCAAGGTCGGCGAGGGCACATACCTTGAACCCAGCCTGCAGGTTGATTATGGCTGCAATATTACCGTCGGTAAGGGCTTCTACGCCAACTTCAAGTAGGTCTTTTCTCAATGTATTCTATACGGGCCGCCCCTGACTGAGCAACTAGCTGCGTGATCCTTGACTGCGCGCATGTTACTATCGGGGACCGGGTCATGTTTGCCACGGGCGTGAGCCTCATCACTGCGACTCACGAGACGGGTCTGCAGTCGCGCCGCGACAACATCGAGTATGCCGAACCTATTGTGATCGGAGACGACTGCTGGCTGGGTGCCAATGTGACAGTTCTCCCTGGAGTCACAATTGGGAAGGGATGTACCATTGGAGCTGGTGCTGTAGTTTCCAAGGACATCCCTGATTACTCAGTAGCTGTTGGGGTCCCCGCAAAGGTTATCAAGAAGGTCGACCCGTTAGAATAGATCAACCCTCGAGCCTCTCTGAGGGAATATAGATATTTAGATATTGACTCTTACGTAGCGTCCTAAAAGTTGAAGCATCTACCAAAAGAACTAGTTCTATGACTTAAGATTTCTCGGTTGTTTGGCTCGAGGTTGCTCTTGATCTCGCTAATAAGTTGTGTGACTTCCGTAGCAGCTCCACAGCTTTGTGGCCTTTGTATGTGAATCAGGGGTGTTTAGGTCATGTGGCCTTGTTAATTCGTCTGACCCCATAGGCCCATCCAATAAAGATGATAAGCGACTCTGGAGGAGCAAAGTCGTGTGTCACGGGCCGACCTTCTACCATAGAATTACCGCCGGACAAGTTGGGGTCTCACCACCCAACCTGAATCTGAAGGCATTGCTCGCCCATTCAACACTGGATACACCCTCCGTTCGGAAGCTACGGACCGAAATCCCGTCAGTCTGATTCTCTTAGAGGTTTTAGAAGATGTTCTTTAATTGATGTTATATTAACCACCTTCCGTCTACTTAGGCCTACCGACTGATACTCCAACATTCCCATTCCTTGCTAGATACTCACGATTTCATTAACAATTTAGGTGAATCGATTCACCGCGCCTATCTCGAAATGTCCTACGACAAATTCAACTGGAAAGAAACCCAGCCCGGGCGCTGGGAACGCGCGACGGACGAGATCGAGCACTTCTACTTCTCCCTCGCCAAGCTTTACGAAGGCAGTGGACGTATGTTTTTCGCCATGACAGGACATGTCATCCTCAAAGCCAACTCCATCCCCGATCTTCCTAACAACGAGGCTGAACGACGGCTCGACGCCGCCATAAAGAACGCTTGGCTCGCTCTCCGGTTCGACCATCCCACGATAGCATCCCAAGTATTCTTGGACAGTAGCGCGACCTCCTCCACGAAGGTCTATCAGTCTCCTTCAAACTCCGCGGATCTGGATGCCTGTATCCGAGAAACTCTTGTATCGGTCTCGGGGAACTTAACCGGCGAGGAGTGGGCAAACTCTGACCCTCCTGCTCCTCTGGTGCCCAAGTTGTTTGTTCTGAGACCTACCACTTCTGAGCTGAGGCGGGATTTGGTGCTCCGGTCTCCCCACGAGATCTTGGACGGTATTGGAACGCTTCAGATGCTCAACAACCTTATACGTCACGTCGCGAACGCATACGAGAAGGGCCACGTGGCCGAACCGATCCCCGAGTTGGGCTCAGAGATTAAGAACCTCAGTCCCCCTTATCGCGTGGCTGCCAACGTGCCTGTGGAGTTGACTCCCTCTCAAGAGAAGAGAATCCAGGAGATCAACGAACAGAAAGCAGCGGCGTCGAAGGGCAGTGACTCTGTCCCCGTTCTCACCATCCCGTATAAAATCGGGGAGACGCGTCCTGGGCGTCACCAACGGGTCAGCCTTTGGCTATCCGAGGAGCAGACTGCAGCTCTTGTAGCATCTTGCAAAGCTATCGGGGCAACTGTTACCCACGCATTCCACGCCGCCATTGCAATGGCCGTCCGCGATTTCCAGAAGCCGCCGGTCACCAACTCGCCTGTTGGGCAATACGTGAACTACATTCTCCGAAACGAACGCACGAGCTGCGTCGAGCCATACAATTCAACAGCCCACCCGGTCACGGTCTACCACTCGGTTTCCGGCCAAGCTCTGGTAATCGACCTGGATCTCTCCGTCGCCGAAAAGTCAAGCACTCGCGAGCCGTCTGATGTGGCGCTGGAATTCGCGGGTATAATACGAAAAATACGCGACTTTTATCACAACGTGCGCGACGACGCCGAACACTATGCCTTTGCGCCATCGTACTGGGCGGCTAGCACCCCATCGTTGCCTTCGGATGGATCGATCCCGCCTGTCCCTCCGCCTAAGACTACTCCCACCGCCTCAATATCCAGCATGGGTAAGATAGATACTGTCATTCAAAGTACACAAGGAAATATCGAAGTGTATGATCCCTGGGTAACCGGCGAGGAGCTTGGCAACGGCTATGGTGCGTTTCTTGGAACCTTCCGGGGTAGGTTGTGTTTGAGTGCCGCGTATAATGATGCCTGGCACAGCAAGGAAGAGACTTTGGAGTTCCTGGGCCGTTGTAAGGATATTGTTTCTATGTCCCTGAATGTTTAGTTGGATTATCAAGTAAATCTGTAAGCTTATAAGCAGTAAGTGTATATTAGTATATAATCTGCTCTATAGCTTCTAGTTCTACTTCTTTATGCGTGAGCCAGCATCTAGCTAAGCATGGCTGAGATGAGGCTCATCCTGGCCAGCCGTTGAGAAGAAATCATTCAACGTGCGGGCGAAACTGAGAGTCAGTCAAAAATGTGCCATTGGTGCAAACAACACTAGAGCGTGCCTGTGTTCTATGCATGGTATGAGCGGCGGAGCCATGGCCCGGTGAGCACATTGAACTGGTCTCTTGATATATCTCAAACCGTTTTCCCTGACCATTGGAGCTTCTTAGGTGCTTCAAGAAGCTTGTCCTTATGTTCTATGATCCATTCTCGGACAGTGCGGGGCTTTCGACCGAGAATCCTCTCAGAAAAGCCGTTAAGGGCCCAGTTCTCCTCGTTTGTTTCCTCAAACTTGAAGAAAGCCCACAACGTATCTACCACCGGTCCTATTCTTGGGCCAAATGTCTCGACGAAACCTTCGTAACTCCCATCATATCCCACTGGCTGGTCCAGCACTTCGCTCAAGATGACAGATACCTCTTTGAAGGTAAGCCAATCTTGGCCATTATTCATCGTATGAAATGCGCCAATATGCTTGGAATTGTCTGACAGCAAAAGTCTCGCAGCAATTTCACCTATATCGCGGGGATCCATAAACGGCACTCGGTGCTCTGGCCAGACGAATGTCTGCCTTTCTAGAACCGGGCCTATCTGTAGCCATAGATTGTCGATGAAACTGGCGCCGCAATTCAGATACGTCACTGGGAGGCCGCTGTTGTCCAAGATGCTCTTGGCGATTGGATGCTCGTAGGGCAGACCTCCAGGTATCAGAGCCTTGGGAACGCGTTGCGGAGCAAACTCCGGAAAGACACCAACCAAGCGAACAATGTGTATAATGTCTTTGCTTCCACTCAAAGCAGTCACCAGGTTGGTCATGGCCGTTCTCTCATCAGTTCCGCTCGGAGTAACGACAAACACCCCCTCAATGCCTTGGAGAGCTTTCGTTAAGGAGGCAACATCCGTGTAATTGGCCTGGACGATGTGAGCCTTGGGAAATAAGCTCTGGAGGGTATCTCGTTTCTCGGGGCTGCTAGTTGCCAGAGATAAACTGATTGAAGGTGCATTCTTGGCGAGAAACTCGGCCAGAGGGCGTCCGATATGGCCGGAAGCTCCAAAGACCAAGATGCTCCGAGGGATCTGCTTAACGAAAGCAGCCATCATTAATACTAGGTGAACAGAGGAGAGAAAGGGATATAAAACAAAGTATGTATAAGAGAACTGGTCAATAGCACTCCAAGATAGTGGCGATGATTGATATGAGCCTCCGACAACAGCGTCCTCCACAGGTAGTTAACTTATAGCTCATGCTGCATTGCTCATCTAGAGCTGACTAAGCGGCTCGGGATCTAGATTATGAACACTAAGCGGCTCGGATTCTAGAGAGACATACTGTGACGATGTACGTATCATTACCCCTGGTTATGGGGGTGCTTCTCCACTGCGGTGCTATCGAACGCTAATTGGCCGTCAATTTAGGCGGCTGTGCATGCAATAGACGACATACACGATCCGCTCCAATCCCCGGCTAACTAATTTGTTCAAGTTCAGGTACAACTAGACGAGGCGATGCAACATGAAAATGTTCAAGTGGGGTCACAGCCTGTCACAATGTCATTCTTGTATCCAAAAGACATCAATCGACAACGTCATGACCACATTTGTTTAATACCATCGTATTTGCGTGTATCTAACGCAACCTTGTGCCGGTTTCCTTTCGCCGCTGAGTCATCGGCCACGGTCATGGACTTGTTCCGGGCTTCATGGTGATAGCTCCACGGATCGAATTGAACATTGTGCTGTCTCGGTCTATTGTTTAACCCTGCCGGTATACGAGGGCGTTCATGTCAGTTGATCCCGCTATATAGACCTGCTTCTTCTGCCTTGCTGTCCCATTATCGCACCAATTCATCATTCGCTTTGCTCTTCCTGTAAGAAACCTCTACCATTTGCAAGATGAAGCTTCAGCTTACCTCAGTTCTCATCCTCACGCCCTCTGTCCTAGCCCAGGTGGCATCTGGCCCCCCTAGCGGAGAACATTATTCGCCGATTCCACTCAACACCTTGTCAGAAAACTCGACATCAGTCAACGCAGTACCCTACCAGGCAAATGCATCGCTCTACTATCTGGGGTACAAAGGCGATGACTGGACGCGACCGTTCTCTAAGTACTGGAACCCCCTCATGAAGCCGATCACGGACGAAGTGCAAAAGGGGATGACTGAAAGCCCCTATGCGAGTAGATTGGGTGAGTTATCTGGCAGATCATACGTTTGTATCTACTGACTCTTTCTACAGCCTATACTCCACAAGAAGCCGCTGGCTATCTTACTCGATCTGGGTATCTGCAGCTGGAGAATGGCTGGGCAGTAACTGATAGTGGAACCCTAATGCTAGCAATTCACACGAATATGGGCAATGGCATGTTGAGAAGTCGACCATGAGCTGGCGTAGCGCTGACCGTACTCTAGTTACTGGCGAGATGTACGATTGGTGGTTTGGGTGGCACTTAGCCGACCCTCAGAGGTATGTCCTTTTCCTTATCTCCCAGTTTGACTATAGTCTGATACACTGAAAGATATAAATTGTGGCACCCAGTCGCTCATCAATATGCCTGGCGGTACCCTAATGTCGCCGACTGGGGGAATAAGACTCTGCCGCAACGCTATATTGGATCCCATTCTTTCATTAACGAGTTCATTGGCAACTTTGCCTCCAAACTGACTGTTAATTTCGTCGAACCTGAATCCATCGGATTTAACACAAGTGCTTTCGCATCTCAAGGCATTGAGGCCATGGTTGTCGGGCACATTACAAACGGTGAGTTTCTTTTCCTGTCAGATTTTGTGCATTGCCTAATATATCCAGAACACGTTACCAATGTCACTGGCAACTCCTATCTGATGCATCAAATTCGTCGCAAGGATGACGGGAGTCGCGAGTTGCGATCCCGATTCTTCCTGGAGCAATTCACCGAGGATCAAGGCCACCAACTGGGCGTTCATTGCGCGCTTGAGATGTCTCGTAAGTCTCTAAGCTCGTTCGAAGTGATTCTAGCAAAACCTGACGCACCACAGACCTAGCAACATTCCTGCCTAAATTGTACGCCGAGTTCAAGGATACCGTCTAACCCCCATCCACACCGGCATTTGTACAGGTTGCCTTTGTTGCTGGCGAGGCTGCGTAAACGATATCATCACAGAATCCCGAGTTTAGAGTATCAGTGGCCCTAGACAGTACCGCGTGAATATTTGGTCGGAATTTAATTCGTCATGGAAGACGTATTATGAGGTTTTTCTCAGATATCTCAAGCTCTACACCTCACATGAAAGTTTAGATACTTAAAGTTAAACTCTAATGTTCTATAGAGTCTTAATAGTTAGCCGAGCTTGAGGATTAAGGGTTGGTATTAGAAATTATAGACAGAGCATATAGTGCATTTCCTTAGGAGATAGGTATCAGAGTTAAGATAATAAGCTTAAGCTTAACCTCTATAATCTGAATCTAATATGAGTATTATCCGGACTTTTTTATTTCTCAGTTCAGTTTGCTATCTTACCTCTGGGCTTATCTTAGGTTCGGGGATCTCTTTATTAAATAAACCAGTATGTTCTTAATATTCTAGGAAGCTGAATTACTTCTAAACTCTAGCAGTCTTATTATCTTAATAAGAGAGGCTGTATAAGTGGATTTCTAATACCTATTAAGTATATACTATAAGATTAGTATCTAAGAATAACTTTAGTTTAATAAGGTCCTTCTTAGTCTCGCTGCTAGTACTTACTAGAAGAGCCGAAGCTAGACCAGCGAAGGTAGGAATAGCCTGACCAGTGTCCACGGCTGGCTACGGGTTGCCGGTCGGCCATTCCGCCGCGGCCACTGCACCACCAGCTGTTGCCCCGCCGAGAAATCTTCGTCACAGAGCGGACGGACTTGCACCTTGTCTGGACGACGGGCCGCCTATTCCTCAAACCGATCCCCCGCTTCCTTCTTGAGCCACACTTTTGGTCTGGACATTTCTCGTGACAGCAAGCGCAAGAACCACGGCAGCGTGCGCTCGGCTTCCTCTTCTCCTATGGGCCTACAACACCTACCGCTAGCTATCTCGCAAGCTGGTGCGTACATGGGGCGCATGAAGAAGACCGTTGGGGAATACCAATCTCTTTTGGCACAAGGGTAAACTCGGTGGGATGTGCTGAAAAGAATCGATTTAGACTAATATCGACGGCTAAAGGAACTGAATAGTATGCTCGAGATATGGTGAATCTCGATAGAGCAGATCAGAGCAGAGAGTATAATGTTATGCCGGAGCTTACACGTGATAGCATATGTGGAGTTGATAGTAGCTGCAGCTCGTCGAGGTGGTATGAGCAATGAGAAATCGGATAGGCAGGTTATAGACCTTAAGGTGCAGCAAGCGATTATATGACTCCATGAGCTTTCTTTTCTCAGTTTTCGTGAGAAAGAGGAAAGCGGTCGTAGCTACGAGATATATAAGCTTGTATATAAAGCTGTACAATATAGGCTGAGGGTAAGAGATAGAATAAGGGTAAATATTAGGAAAATAGGTTCTTATATATATAATAAAGATAATTAATAATAATCTATATTTTCTTTTATAGTTATTACTATATATAAGGAAGATATTCTAAGATCAGGCTATATATAATAAGATCTATTTAACTTATTTTTTACTTATTTATAATCTATATCTAATCTTAACTCTATTCCTTATACTTTATTTCTTATATAAGCTATAGTAAAATAATAGCTTTATTAAAAACTCTAATAAGGTTTTACTAGGTTATAATTTAATTATAAGCTCTAAGAAAGAATACTTATTAATTATTTTTTTTTTTAGTTTTTTTTTAGCTATAAATAAGATTATTCTAAGATTAGGTATAATATATAATTAGTTAAATATATAGGGTTTTTTTATATATAAGTATTAATTTATATCTAAATCTTCTTCTATATAGAGTTTAAATTAAAAATTATATTTATAGTCTAAATATAGATATTAATATCTTAAAAACTTTAATAATAGAAGTTATTTATATAGCTAGATATAAAACCTAATTATAATCCCTATAGGAGGAAACTTATTATTTATTAATAGAATAATTACTTTTCTAAGCTTATTAATTAAATAATACTATATATTTCTTCTTAATTATAATTATCTTTTTATAAGTACTTATTAATTAAATAATTATATTTTTTCTTAATTATAATTATCTTTTATTAATTAAGTAAATATATCTAGTAAATACTTATTATTAATTACTTAATCTTATTATTAATAACTAATAAAATAAATATAATTAATATTAATATCCCTTCTATATAGAGCCTAGTTTATATAATTAATTAGACCCTTTAAAAGATAATAGATCTTATTAGATAGTAACTAAAAGAGCTATATAATAATTTTCTTAAATACTTAAGTCTCTAATTAATTAGAGAGCTTCTTATAACTATATAGCTCCTAATAGTATAGTAAATTAAGTAATTATACCTATTTAGTTTATCTCTATACTATAATAATAACTAGCTATAGGGAATAAAGATACTTATTAAGAATAGAGATTAATTAGCTAAAGAGTTATATTTTAATAATAACTATTCTCTAATCTATACTTATTTAGATTTAATATATTATCTATAGTTCTAGTATATAATATACTATATTAATTTTATTTATATTAAGATAGTTTTTATTAATTAAATTATTT